>CM057809.1:29548693-30148693 GCA_030067965.1 Latrodectus elegans
ATTACTCTTCAATTCAAGATATTATACGTGTGATACTAGTAAAAGCAATAACTTATAGTTATAATAAAAATTGATTGAAGTAATAAATGTAATGAGAGAGAGAGAGAGAGAGAGAGAGAGAGACAGCAAAGAGCTTAATCAGAAGAAAGTTGTATATCAATATGGGAAGTTAGGTGTTAGGTTAGCTGGTTAGAGTGTCGTTCTCCTTATCGGAAGGCAGAGAGTTCGAATCACAGCTTAACCTGCCATTAGTGAACCAGCTTGTTCGCTAATGGCTGTTGAGGTCGCGTTAAATTGGTCGCAATGTCCTCCAAGTGAGATGATACCTCTGGAGGTGGTAGGTCAAGTGTTGAGATCTGCTGCTTGGCTCCTACTTCATAAGCACAAAGACTGCACCCGGGTGCTTTTCACTCTAACTGATAGAGCCTAAATAAGGGCTAGGTACAGGGAAGCATGTTGGTGCAACAACAATATCAATATGGGAAAATATAGAAGAAAAAGTAGTAATCTTTTAAATTTGTTTCTTAAAAATTCATGAAATTAACCTTGACAAAATGATGAAAATATTCTACGAGAAAATAGCTTAAAAGGTGCGCGAATCCGTTTTGCCAAATAATAATGAACATATCCATTTATCTATCAATATATATATATATATATATAAGAAATTGATACGAGTAAAATTATTACATAAAGATTTCCAAACATATTCTCTTTTGATTTTTTGTGAATTTTCTGAATAAATGGTTTAACAGGGTGCTTTAAAGTAAGTTTTTTGCTTAGATGAAATTAAGACAATTTAAAATAATTATAAATAACTAAAATTTCCATTTAAGCCAACGCTAACCCGCTCATTATTATTTACATTAACAAGCATGTAACTTCTTAAGGAGGATGTCGATTACATGTAAACCGTTTTAATGAGGAAAAGAAAAAATTTTTTCACAAAATTGACTCGTTTTGAACTTCCTCGAACGAAATCATTTATTTCAAATATTTCCTTCAAAAGATATTTTCCTCAGTTTATAATTGAGCACAGACTGTTCTTTTGAGTTCCCAAGTATTATTTGATTCGCTAGTTATTTTATCCTGAAATACATTTATTTAATCCAATACATTTATTTAATCAATACTCCTGCACAAGTCTTCTTGTTTATCTAAAGGATTATGGAAATGAAGAATATATCACCTGTTGATCACTTGAGAACCAAATATCTTTATTTCATTCTTACGTAATCCTGCTGAAGTGTCTTACTTATTCATAGAGGTTTCGTGTATGGAAAGCTAATCCACAAGTAAGTTACATAAACTTATATTTTTTTCTGTACGAGTTCAAGTCATGTAGATTATTTAAATTTAAAATGTTCTTAAAAATAAAATTTACTCGAATACTGAATATGTTATAATTTTATGAAGTTGGTGCTACAAGTGTTATTTCGTAAATTATATACATCCTTTGTACATTTGGTAGATTTAATATACAACATTAAATTGTTTATAATTTATGAAAAGTTTCATTTCGTGGAATGGAATATATCTATTTTGTTTTAAGTAGCAATTTTTTTTTAAATAGAATAACGATGTATAATGCTTATAAGATGAATTAATTAAGAAAAACAATTTTTTTTATGCATTCAACAAAAGGTAATAAACTCCTTAATAAAAGCAATTAGTAAATATGCTGATAATTTTGATATATTAAAACTATATGCTCTTTGATTATTGTGTGTGTATTAATTTTGATTCTATTAAGGATATAATATAATAGTTAAGATCTTAATTTATTGATAAAAATATTCAAATCTTTAATTTCCTATATTTATGTTAATTATTATTGTCTTAATGTATCGAATATTTTAATGTATCTCTTCACAGAATCTTTTTATAAGTAAATAGATTGTGAGCACAATGGTATATGGTTTTATACGTATACAATGTGTAAAAGGTCCATCTTAATCGACATAAATATATCGATTTCTTCTTTGACGAACATCGGAATTTCTCAATTAAAACAAAGGAGTTATTTCCTTACAAATCATTTTAAATTTTAATTGAATAATTTAATGTTTTATATATTTTATTCACAAAAATTTAATTCATTTACTGGTTCTCATAAGCCATTAAACGAAATTAGTGTAAAAAAATAGTGAATAGACATCTTTTTCTATTAAACACAGTTTATATATTAGGGAATAAATGTGGAATAATTATTTTTTCTAATAAATAAGTCAAGTTTAAGAATGTTTTTTCTTTAACTCAACTATGAAATTCCTTATATTTTCTGTGTCAACAAAAATATAATTCATCTAAAAATGTGAGTCTAAGGCCACTTTCACACTAGATAACTTTTATCGTACGATAAAAAGTCGTCCAATATTTTATCGTGAAAAGTTATTAAAAAACCCACAATAGACTGCTCTCTTTCACACTGAATGGGAAACGATATTCTGTGACCAGTCTATTGTGTGGTTTTTTTTCAATAACTTCTCACATAAAATTTCGGACGATTTTTTATCGTACGATAAAATTCGTCTAAAACAAATATTTTTTTTTCTAGTGTGAAAGAGGCCATATGCTTTATTCCTATAGGAGCATATCACATGTTCTAAAAATTCTAAGAAATATCAAGATGATAAACTATTCTGCTAATTAAATTCATAGGAAATTTTAATAAAGCAAACAGTTTTATTCTAGACAGTCCTAAGTATATTTCCATTTGGTTAATTTTCTCCACATTCACTGTTACTTTTTTTAATTAAAATTTTCCAAGAAACTATTTAACGCTATACTTTTTCCCTGAAAATAAAGTTGACTTGAATAAAATATATAATTAAGCTAAGGTGTATATGAATATTTTGCGAACAAACTAATTAATACACCATCAAAGTAGAACTGAATACCAAATTATTTCTCGAAACCAATTACTACTGTGAAGTTTATTTATTGTAATGTACACGCATGCGCATAAATGTGTCTGTGTATCATTTATTCAGAGTGTGTGAATTTCAATATAATTACATATATGATAAAAAGAAATTAATTCCTTAAGACTTTAAAGTTGTCAGTCTTCCTTTCTGAGAAATAAAATATCAAATAAATAATCTGACCTAAAAAAGATAATGCTCTTTTAGGAATCTACAGCAACTATTCAGCAAGGAAATGAATGTTATGTAAATTTCTATTTTATATAAAATGTAGATATTTTGAATATTTAAAACACATTAAAGGATTGTTTAAAACACATTAAAGGTACAGTCAAGGATTTTACTGCAAAAAAAAAAAAAAAAAAAAAAAAACTAACCGTTTCTGATGGTTGCAAGGCTTAAAGGTAACACAATGCTTTCAGAAACATTTAATCCTACACCACTGAAAATTTATTTTTATTTCTTACTAATAGAAATGTAGGTCAAAAGCTTATTGAGGTATTTTAACAATATCAGGATTGAGCTTAAAATATTATTTTCTTTTGCAGACAATGAAGTGTTGCGAGCAAATCATTTTCTCTAACGAAGTAATTAGACCGTGAAAATTTCATTATTTAATTAGCTTATTGTTCCACTTATGTATTAAAACATTACTTTTCAATAGGTCGAGAGTAGTAAGAAAAGATTAGAAATTCTAGTTGCAACTAAATGGGAATCATCTCAAATTTCTTGAAAATTAATTAAAAGATTCAAGTTATTTATAGAAAAATATTTTTACTGAATTGAAAGATTCATGAACAAGTACTTTTTTTAAGGGAAATCTTGGGTTTATAAAACTTTTAATTGATAGCAAATAATACTGATTGGTTAGTAAAAATCAGCATTATCATTGTTCAATTTCATAATATATATATATATATATATATATATATATATATATATATATATATATATATATATATATATATATATATATATATATATATATATATATATATATATATATATATATATATATATATATATATATATACATATATATATATTTATATATATATATATTTATATATATTTATATATATATATATATATATATATATATATACATATATATATATATATATATATATATATATATATATATATATATATATATATATATATATATATATATATATATATATATATATATATATATATATATATAGAATAATAAAGGAAATAGTTAAGGAATAATTTGAGAGAAATAAGAATATTTACTTAAGAATAGATAAAGGTATTTACAAGAATTTATACATGCTATAATATTTATTACAAGGTATAACTTGGTCTGTAATACAATATATTTATCTTTATCTTTTTTTTTATATATATATTTTATGTATTTACATATACACGTATATTTTTAAAAAAATCTGTTTTTATATGCATTTAGTATGCACACTTATGTATGCATTTTTCCTCATCATTTTTATTTTAAATAGTTTTTTTTCCACATATAGAATGAGATGTAACAAAAAAAAATCCTTTTATCTTTTTAGTAGTCTCTTTTTTTTTCCATACAAAGAAGTAGTTATCAAAGATAATTTTTTTTTTCTATTTACAGTTTATTTCATGGTGGTTGGTGAGGAAACTTTGGGCAATATCTGAGCAATGAGAGAGGATGCAATCTATTATGGGTACTTAGGTCATTATAGGACGGAAGGCTAATTATTGTTTCGTTATTAGTTTTATCAATATTTTTAATCACGTTATACATTATTTTCGCGAAGAATTCTCTCAGGGTAGGGATTTTTAATTCTCGTCTGATTTTTTGGTTTCTAATGAACCAGGGGGCCTTAACTGCCAATCTGAGGGCTTTATTTTGAAGAGCGTTTCCAGTTTTTTAATTTTACTATCGTGGGTGTAACCCCAGATAGGGCAGGCATAGGAAATAAGTGGTCGAAGATATGCTTTATAAATGAGCACTTTATTTTCCATGGAAAGTTTTGAATTCCAGTTGAAAAGTGGGTATAATGCAGCTGTTTGCCGTTTAAATTTGTTAATAATTTGGATCAGATGGGGGTGCTATGTTAATAAGGGTATAATATGATGGGGGTATAATTTCGTTATTGATCTTAATTACAATGGGTGGAAATAGTCTTTTTTTTGTTAAAAATTATGGATACACTTTTATTTACATTAATAAGAATTTTCCATTTAACGAACAAGAGCCCAATCTGTTCTAAATGTTTGTTAAGTGATTCTGTGATATATGATGTTTTCCTACCTTGTATAAATGTGTCGTCTGCAAAAAGGTGCAGGGAAGTTAGTGTTGATGTTGGAATGTCGTTTACATAGATAAGAAAGAGTCTTGGTCCCAATTTGGTCGCTTGTGGCACGCCAGCTAAGATTTGTCTATGTGTTGAGTATGTAGTACCAATGCGAACCTGGAACTTTCGTCCCAAAAGATATGAAATTAATATTTTAATAAGTGGGTCGGGTTGACCAATATTAATGAGTTTGTGTACAAGTCCACCAATCCAAACTCGATCAAAAGCTTTGGAAATATCAAGAGAAACTGCTCCTGTACTTTTTTTTTATGTTGAAATCCCTGGGTGATGATTTCCCCTATTCTCATAAGTTGATGCGTTGTTGAATGTGATTTTCTGAACCCGTGTTGTTCAGGGATAAGAATACTATTGTTTTCTAAAAAATCATGTAGTCCATTTAGAATAATTGCTTCAGTTATTTTGCTTAGAGACGGCAGTAGACTAATAGGTGTATAGCTTGAGGGAAGGTAGTTGTCTTGTTTTGGTTTTAATATTGGTATTATTACTGAAATTTTCCATTTTTGAGGAAAATACGTTTTTTTTTAATATCTCGTTAATAAGCATCGTAACTTTGAATAATGTTTTGTTTGAAATTTTCTTTAGCATTTTGTTTGTTATTCCTTCAATTCCTGGGGCTTTATTATCCTTTAATTTCTTGATTATTGCCATTACTTCCGTAAGGGTGGTTCCTTGTATGACTTGTGTGTGTGTTCTGGAGAGAAATCTGAGTATGTTGCTGGCAATCAAATCTTCGGTTCTGGTGTCGTGAATTGTGCTTCAAAAACGTCAGCAATTGCTTCCGTTTTTTGTTTGTCTGTGTATGAAATTTTGTTTTGGCCTTGAATGGCCGAAAAATACTGTGGTTTCTTCTTGAACATACTGACGGCCTTCCAAATGGATCGGTCATGTGTATTTAATGATTCTAATTTTTCTCTCCATTTCTGTGAATTGTATGAACTTATCTTGGCTCTAAATTCGTTATTCGCTTTATTATATTGATTTTTTATTCGGGGATCTCTGCTAATTTGATATAGTTTCCTGAATTTCTTTCTATTTGCTTTCAAGATTCTGAGGTAGCGGGGTAGGAGGTGAGTGGGACGGGAAGAGTGAGGTTTTTCTGATTCACGGTGGGCTGCAAGCAGTTCCGCTTCCAAGCGAATCGTCTCATTTTCAATTTCATCTCCTGTGTTCGTATGAACTATATTAAACGGGTAATTATTTAAAATTTGGCTGTATTTGATCCAATCCGTGTTATAAAGTGTGGGAATATTAATCAAAGGAATATTAAAGTCAAACTCGATCATGACTGGATTGTGATCCGAACTAAGTTTCGCGATTGTATAAATTTTAGTGTTATAATTAATTCCTCTGATGAGTACAATATCAATTGTTGTTGCTGAATTAGCACTAAAATGTGTGGGTGTGTCAGGTGCATGGATTTTTAGTTCGGCTATATCAGCGATTTTTTAATAATTTGACCTGTTTTGTTGTGTGACCTACAGTTCCGTGCAGTGTGCTTAGCATTAAGATCTCCAAATATTAAAATATCATAGTTTGTTGTAAACATTGCTTCAAGATCCATGTTTATGTACTGATATTGTGGTCTAGGTTTAATATATGTGGAGCAGAATGTAATATGGTGTAGGGTTGGCAAGGTCAATGTGACCAAAGTTGCCTCTATTGTAATAAATTGTGTGTTGTGTTTTGGTAGTGTGGGGGACTACTCTTGACGAAAATAACTGTCCCACCCCCTGCTAGTGTTGTATTTCTTGGGCGATCATTTCTATAGCGTTCATATCCTAGGATGTGAATATTTACATCATTTGTTAGGAATGATTCCTGAATTAAGATTATATCTGGATTATGCTCATTGACACAGTCACGAAATTCGACCATTTTGTATCTAACACGTCAGGAATTCCACTATAAAACTAGAAATCTCCGTTGTGTGGCACACATTAAGGGGTGTTATTATTAATTTGCTTAAACATGTCCATGAGGACTAACATTTTATCCATTGGGGCAGTTTCAGACTGAATTCGTTTGATGGCCTCGGGAATATTAATTCCATTAAATACTTTTCTTATTTCTCTTAAGAGTGTGAATAAATCATTAAAGTCGTTTTTATTTTGATTTTGTTCATTGCTTGGAACAGTTGTATCGGTTGAGGGAGGGGGGTGCGGGTTCGAGTGCCACGGTAGTGGAGGTTTCTTTATGACCAGCCACTATACTATGAGATCTCCTCTCTTGTATGGTTATTTTTAAATATTTTCGGTTTGGGTTTAAGGAATTTCTCACACCCCCTATAGCTTGCAGGACGGTTTCCATCACAGTTGCAGCAGACTGGGGATTCTAGTTTTTTGTCCTTGGGACATTCTTTTGTATTATGTGCTTCTGCACATATCACGCAGTGGGGTGCCATATGGCAGAAATCGCTTGAGTGGTGAAAACGTTGGCAGTTAGAACATTATAGGGGAAACAAAAAAATTACTGCATAATTTTTTTGTTTCCCCTATAATGTTCTATGGCAGGGTTTGAAATATGACACAAACTTTTTTAATTTAAATATAGCACTTATTTCTGAGCCATTGTAGAGTTGGACCAAAAATAGAAAAAGGGGTTTTCCGTTTCTCTGGCTAGTCACCCTGTTTACATTGTGGCTTTTATAGCCTTGATTGGCTAAGTCAGAAACAATTTCCTCACTTTTTATGGTCATGGGAAGTCCCCTGACTACAAATTTATGGGGTTTCTCATTTTTTCCTCTTAGGAGGATATATTCGTAGGTGTTATATTCAAGAAATTTTGTAATTTCCTTGTGGTGGTCTGCTGATTTGGGCAGCAATTTCAAATTTTCACCTGAAGCTTTCGCTTTAATATTTATTCTTAATTCATTTTTTAGTTTGGTCATGAATGAACCATACCTTACAATTATGGGTGAAATTTTAGGAGCTATTTCAGTCACTGGCCGGTCATCCATTTTTTCGTGGTTTTCTTCTTCTGGATTTAGCCCACTGAACGCGTTAGCCCCAGCTATGGGAGTCTTAGTGAAACTCTCATTCACAGCTTTGGCTGTTTTCTTTGGGAAAATGAAAGGTTCCTCATCATCATTAGTTCGTTTTTTATTAAATTTATCAGTTTGATTGACAATATTAGTCACTTTTACTATTATGGGGGTAGTAGGGGGTTTTGCCATATCAGAAACAAGATTATAGCTACTTGTGCTTGCGGTCTTTAAAGTTTCTCTGCAGGTTTTAATGTAGATATTCAGCATGTCCAAGATGTTTTGTTATGGATGTACTTCAGTAGTTCAGTCTCTGCTACCTAGTAGCGCCATTTGCATTTTCAATAGTTGCTTCAGATGGAGTTCCGAGGCATTGTTGTATTTAGGATTCATAATGTCCGTCAGCTTGGCAGGTTGTATTATTCCTTTATTTGCAGCCATTGTTCCAGTCAGAGGTCAAGATAATCAATCAGCTTTTAAAAAAAGCAGCAGTTGATAGCACTAAAAAGTGCTGTTTTTGTTCGAACTGAATTCAAAAAATTATCTTCAGTGAAGGCGAAATAGTAACAGCTCTAAGTAGCTCAACACGCGGGCGTAAAAGGCTTAGCTCGCCTTGCCGCGTCCGGTGTAGTGGTGAGCGGAGAGAAACCTTTAGGAACCGGTTTGTGTGAAGAGCGAGTGAAAAACACGTCTTATCAACTCGGCTGCTGGAGCGGGAAGGATTATAAACTTCGTCGAAGAAACACACTGGTATCCGAAGTCTTCAGGAGTTTTGAAATGTGGTCTCAGATATAATTTGCACGTAGAAGTGTTAGATGATTAAAATATTTTTTTTTTGAAATAGAAATAAACATTTTATTGAGGAAAAACTTGTGATTAATTTTGGCTGATTTTTTTATCAATAAGAAAGTAAGAATTGTTTTTGCAAGTTTCGTAATTTGCATGAATCTTATTTTTCTTGTGTTCCTTACACAGTATATATTAAATAATTTTTTAACTGTACTTTATTTATAGAGACAACAGTTTGGTAAAAAACAGAATTTTAAGATCTGATACTTATTATTCTATTTTACGAACTTACATTTTTCTAAATTATTTTACCGTTACTTATGAGTTAGTAAAAGCGAGCAACTACTGTGTATTTAAATGAAGTGCTTCAAAATTTATAAAAAAAATCTTTTTTGTTATGAAAATTTTATAAAATATTCGATAACTTTTTCTTTATTACATGAAGTGCATCACAAGAGGCATGAAATGTGCTGAAGAAAATCGTATCAAATATTAAATAAATATTTCTAATTTCATAAGATGGCCATCATGATAATTATTATGTGAACCATAAAACGAAGCTCATTTTTTGACAGTTCTTCTTTTTCAAAACATTTGGCACTTTTTGCTACATTACAAACTTTTGTTTAAATATATTCAAATGAATTAATTTTGAATGATCATTTTTGTGATCAATTACAAACTGATTTTTTTGTCTCATATTCTCAGACAAACGAATCATTGGGCATACCATTTTAAAAAGGTATTCACTTTCTTTAGTTTTAAATGGGTCAGAAGACAATCAGCTATTTTAATATCGAGAGAGATTTGTCTTAAAACTGGGCTACCGTAACCTATAGAAATAAATATTTTTTCGCTTTTGAATAGCAACTGTAACTGCGAATGCTTTGTTTTGTTTTCGAGTTCATTGTTATTGTTTGCTGTTATTTTTTATCGCTTTGTGATGTCTGATGAGCTTTAGAATTCATTTTCCTGATAAGTAATTTTACGTTATAAGCAATTGATTATTAGTGGTCACTTCACATTTTGCTGATCTTCTAATAGATCTCATTTCTTGTTTTTTATGCTGACAGAAAAATACCCTTTACGTATTGGAAATATTTTGTTATAAATTGCTTTTTAGCCAAAGGTTTGTTTTTAAGAATATTAATTTTGGCAGTATATAACCATTATTACCTACAACTTTTTTTGTATTTCTTGTTATATTTGAATTCAGTTTAGTATATGAAAGTTTAATCGCAGTTATATTTTAATTTTAGTATATTGTTTTTTAATATAATTTATTTTTTCTCTAATGATAATCTTTTTTTTCTAAAGCAAACAAAAAAATGGCTGCAAATCGTCTGAAAACATTATATCGTCATTTAAATCCTGAAAAAGCGGGTCCAGATATGTTAGCCTTTGGGATGCAAAATCCTATGAAGGTTAGTTTAATTTTGTATTCAAATGTATTACCGCGTATACATGTTTAACTATTTAATTTATAATTATAAAATGAATACTATGATTAAAATTATAAGTACGCAAACTATGCTATCATTTAATTTGAATTTTAGTTTTTTTAACTATATTCTTTCATTTAAATTGATACCTATATGTATGTATATATATATATATATATATAATTTATATTTTTCTACATCAAATTAAATAGAACATTATCTAACAACTGTCTTTTTCAAAATATTCTGTACTTTTTTTCCTGCATTACAATCGTTTGCTTAATTTATTATGATTCTTATATCTGTGAATAAATATTAGTTATGTAATAAATTATAGAAAAATTTAAATGTTGGCATTTTCTAATTAAATTACTAGATGTGTAATAAGATTGAGATATTTATTTTGTACTTTTTATTTTACGTTTAATTTGATGATTATTTCTTATTCTAAACTATAATGTAAATTGATGAATTCTTTTATTTAATTATATATTTTGATTTATTATTATAAAGTATACTTTACAGTCAATATTTTTTTTTATAAATTTCTGATTTATTTACTTAATTATACATTAACTTGTTATGATTTTTCTATAAATAGCTGTTTCTGTACAGATAATTAAATATGTTAGAAAATTTTTTATAAGTGTCTTGTTGAGATTAAACTTCTAATGAATTTGAATCAACTATATATTATTTATCTTTAAATAATATAATGTTTATTCTTTAATTGGAAGATTATTAATATAGTGCATTGTTTTTTGTTTTAACTACCTCTTGGGCCTAATTAGAAATAAGGTGATAATAGAAGTTTTACTTTTATTCATTGTCCAATTAAAGTTGGTTTGTAATGTTCAGAATTTTCATTTTAGATTAAAATAAAACAAGCCAAACAGAATAATTAAAATATATTTTATCGGAAAAGTTTCATGACTCTATGTATTATCATATATTATTAAATTATAAATATATTTTTCTTTTCCTTGTTTGCTGTTTATATTGTAACATATTGAAATTTTCTATTTTTAATGTTTTAATACAATCACTATTTTCTACTAAGCTGCCAAAATAGCTATTAGTTACCTGTTTATTTTTTCCATGTTATATAGTCAAGCGTAATTATGTATTCATGGCCAAGTTTAACCCTTTTGGGATGATAGGCCACAGATTTTGTACTTTTCAACGATGGAAGCTGTTACACACGGACTGTGCTCTTTCACTTAAACTAATACACAATTTTAGAAACTATGTATTATATAATAATGGATAAAATATACACTTTATGCAGAAATAAATAATTAAAAAATATTTGAGTAAAAATATCATAATTTCAATCATAGCAAACGATTTAATTAAAATAATAGATATTCATTAATAAAAATATGTATTTTACTATGGTAGAAAATACCCAAATAAATTTAAAAGTAAAACCCATAATTGAATATATGAATAACCATCCTAAAATAGAATTGAAGCTATAAACAGTTACTTCAAAATGAACTAAAAGGTTCCTTATCATGTGCTTTCCTTAGCATGTGTTTATGTTTACATTCACAAAAATCTTATAAATCACAGATACTTCACCAAACCCATTCTGATCTCAGAGAGAGAGAGAGAGAGAATTACCATTGTATGAGCACAGTCTTTTGAATGGAACATGGATTAGTAACTCCATCTTGTAGTAAATATTTTGTTTCAAAAGCATGATGTAAATATGTGGTGATTGCCCCACTCCTTGGAATTTGCTGTAATGCAAGTATTTGTTATTAGGCTCAGGTCATCTAATACTGCATGTTTGCGAAATTCATTCCAAACATGTTAAAGAGTTAAAAACTTCAAAGTTCTTTATAATTTTTAATTTTTTCTTTGAAACAGGCTGTTTAATTTTGGAGCTTAAGATGATTATAAGATTAAGTTTTTCAATATAGATTTTTTCTATTTAGGAATTAAATATTTATTTTGAGATGTGTTCTTCGTAAAAAAAGAATGCTTTTACTTTTTAATGCCTAATCTTATAACATCGTTAATGATTTAAAACTTTTATTGTAATTTAATGAAAATAATTTCATGAACAACTGGATTTTTTTCCTGAAATTATTTGTCATAGAAAAACAATTTATTAAGCTTTGTCCTATTATTTGACAGATAGTTTTTTTTTTGTCAATATGTTTATATTTTATCATAAATAATAAAATTATTTTTAAAATTTTCTAAATATAGGAATTCATATATTAGATGAAGTATCTATATTCAATGTCTCACATGAATTAAAAATTTTATAAAATTAAAGTCAAGTTTTGAGATTTAGAATTTTAATTATTTTAAAGATTTATCAACAACTTTTTTTTATTCATAAAAATGCCTTGTTTTCATTTATATTTTCTTAAAAGTACCTTGTTAAATTTTTAATTATTATAATCCAAGTATCAAAGTTTTCTTATAAATTAGATCGACATCCTTTTTTTTAAGTTGAAATTCATCAAAAAAGGTAAAAACATTTGTACAATATGTATGTATATCCATGCTTTTACATTATTCAATATTATATATATATATATATATATATATATATATATATATATGTATATATATATGTATATGTATATATATATATATATATGTATATATATATGTATATGTATATATATATATATATATGTATATATATATGTATATGTATATATATATATGTATATATACACACACACATTCATTAAAATAGTCTGTTTGTATTAATGTGTGTATGCTTATTGTATATATATATATCTGTCTAAAATACTATGATACAGTTTTTTTTCCCCAATGTTTCATTTAAAAAAGTGCTTTTGAATCTTCCTCTTCAAATGAAAATACTCATGCCTTCAGTTATATATTGATTCATAAAGTGTTCAATCTTGAAATAGGAAAACATCCTAAAGTTGATACTTATATATTTTCTTATTTATAAATTATATTCTAGTACCTAACAAGGCTGTTTTCAAAAAATTCTTGACATTCCTGATTTTTTAAAATTTATTTAAATTTTATTCTTTTTATTTACAGAATAGTAAAACATTAGGAATTCCTATTTCCCACCATTTCTAACTACACACTTTTGGATTTATCAACCATTTTATATCCATTTTGCCTCTTATGTAATTGTTTCATTATATGGTAGTTATTTAAGGCTTAAAATTCCAAGATAATTGATTCTATTAGTTACAATTATTATTTTTTTCATGGTAAATTACACTAAGGTTATTGCATTTAAGTTACATTTAAGGTTGTTGTTTTAAGTTTTTTGGATAAAATAAAATATTGAATATGTAATATATTATTCATCCACATTAGTTCCAGCTCTGTAAATAATTATTATATATTAAGATTAACAATAAATTATACATGTTTATGTTAAAAAGTTGTTTTGAAAAATAGAATTATATTTATTTGATGGTAGAGGAGTGGTTTTAATTAAAATTTATTAAATTATAAGTTTTTTTCTTTTAATTTCAAATTATTTACAAAAAAATATTGTGACAAGTACCTATAGATGTTGTTATTTAGTACATTTTTCAGTCAAAAAATATAAATATTTTAGTTATTTTACTTGTGATTATAATTTTAGTTAAAGGAAAATTTCAATGTTAATGAACAAACAATTTCTATGTTTTGAAATTAATGAATTTAGAGTGATAAAATATTTTACGAGCACTTAATTTACAGTATGAATTTGTTAGCTTTTTTAAAAGTGTATAATTTAGTGAATCTTTTTAAGAAAATTTAAACAATCTAGAAAAAATTGACTACTAGCTATTGAAAATGTAACATGAAATGTATCCAGAGAAACCACACATCACAAGATATTGAGGTTCCTTTTATAAACTATATTTAGTGAAGAAAAATTGTTTAAAATAATTTAAATTCTTTAAAATTATCTTTTTTCAGAGTATACAAAATTTATAAAAACTTCTTCTTTTCTATACTGTTACAAAAATTACACAACAGTCAATATTCAATTGAGACATTTTCATTGATTATGAATCATTGGAATATTCACCAGATTTCAAACTTTTTAGAATAATTGAAGTAACAATGAATGTCTGAACATACTAGACACATGTGTTAAAGAATATAATTTTAAGAGGTTACTTTTGTTAAATAGTTATTATAAAGACAGGGAATATCAGTTATTAACACTATGTCACTTTTAATAATAAAGTAAAGATTGATAACATTTGTTGATTTGAAGTGTAACATTTAAAGTATTTCTTGATTATATTCTTAATTACGATATTTTTTGATTATGTTGATAATAATAACTGAATTGCACACTAATGTTTTCATGTCTTAATACAACTTTGTTCTATTGAAGAACCTATTAATGTTTTTTGTTCTATTGAAGAACCTATTAATGTTTTTATGTTCTATTGAAGAAATATAATGATTTGATCTAATTGTTGCAAATTTATTATAGTATTTTAAAAATTATTTATTCAGAATTTATTACAACTTTTGGTACTTTTCTGTTACTGGGACCTGATTCAAAATCCTCTGTATTTGGTGAAATTTTTGGAGCATAAAAATAAGTCGCCAAAATATTTATAATTTTTATATCCATGATATAAATAACAGTGAAATTAACTTTTCAAAATATATTTAATTAGTGTTACTTAGCAAATAAAGCTGGCCAAGAAAAATGGCTACTACATTCAAACTTCTTCACAATTTTAACTAAATATTTGGCTAAGCATGTGGACTTAATAACTGAAAAGCATACCAATTCTTCATTGAATGTAATACTATTTGTAAGTATTGAATGTAATACTATTTGTAAGTATTGAATGTAATACTATTTGTAAGTATTGAATGTAATACTATTTGTAAGTATTAAATGTAATACTATTTGTAAGTATTGAATGTAATACTATTTGTAAGTATTAAATGTAATACTATTTGTTCATAGCTGTTTTCATGATGCAACACACTACATCAAAAACATATACAAGAGAATATTTAATATGTAACTAGATTAAAAGTTATTTCATAATTATTTTACAAAAGAAAAACTCATTGTCAATTTGTAACTGATTACTTTATGCTGACATATTGAATAATATTAACTTAAATGAAGTCAATTTATAAATTATTTAAATCGCTAAGTTTTTAATATGTAAAAAAGTATGAAACTAAATAACTTTGTTATTGGAAATATATATATTGCTAAAGAAGTCTGTTTTCTTTTATATGTGCTATTCACAAGCAGGTTATTGCTCGGCAGTTGAATTTGTATAGGTTTTTAAGAACCTTCTCTTGTTTTATAGGCTATTGTTCAAAAAAGTAACTATTCTAAAACGAAAAAACCTGCTGTACCAAGAAATTTTCAATTTACCCTTGATAATGACAGACTTTCTAGGGAGCAAAGGCTATTTTATGAAGAAAATGGCTTTATTGTTATACCACAACTTGTGTCATTTGATACTCTTGAAATGTATAGGTAAATGCATTGGTTTCTTTGATTCTTTTTTAATTGAAAAATGTTTAAATATTGATTTAGAATCAAAATTTGAACATATTAAGATTACTAATTAAAATACTTTCTTCAAAACAATATTGTTATTTTTTGTCTTTTATAAATTTTTATTACTATAAAAATTACACCAATTGTATGTTTTAAATTCTTAATATACAAAATATCAACAAAACTCATTTGATATAAATTGCTAAATAATTAGTAAAAATTTTACTGAAATTGTTTAAGGAAATTAATTTCTAAAAAGATAAAACTTTTCTAAAAATTTAAAATATATCTAAAGCTATAATTAAAAAACTATATTATTATATATGTTTAAATAAGACTCTAATAAGTGATATAAGTGCTTAAATCTGTACATTTGCTGGTAAACCTTAAAAATTTTATGAAAATTAGTTTTTTTTTTTTATCAAGGGTCTTTAAGTCTCATGAGATTATATTAAAGTTTTTTCAAAATGTTTCTCACATAATTTTTATAAACCATGATAGCTTACTTTTTTAATTAAATCTTTGTAATTTCTTTTTTTTTTCAAATTTGATTCTCTTTAAAAAAGTTTATAATATGCTACAATCTTGAAATATTTTTAAATTTCATATTTGAACAGTTAGTTTTTAATGGCTTTTTCATATGTTAATAAAGCCTCAAAGCTATGCATGTTATATAAAAATTTGGATTTACATATAAAATTGACAATTGTAATTTTTAAAATCTATAAATAAATTCATAATAAATATTAAAAAAAAACCTTATTGCTTCACTTTGTTAAATGTAATATTGTATCACACAGTTTATAATGTGGTAATATAAAATAATAGTGGTTATCAAAGATGATAATATTTGATGAGCACTATTATTTTATATTACTATTGTTTCTAAATTGCTGTTTCTATTATTTCTAAAAAGTACTAAGGTAAAAAAAAATAGTAATAATAGAAACACTAATGTTTCCCCCAAGCTCTCAGCATAACGGTTAAGCTCTGTGTTCGTGGATCTCATTGCTTGTAATTTAAAGCTGACCACTGACTTGGGTATTTACAATGATTCAGAAAGCACATAAAAGTGTAAGTCCTGGTCTAATTATCTCTTGTATTGAATGTTGAATGACAAATAAACCAAAAGTCTTTCTTGGCTTAAAAACCTTTTTTTCTTTTGGCATCCTCTCACTTAAAGTTTTTTCAAAACAATATGTGAAATTCCTATTAGTATTTTTGGCAAAATAATCAATTATTATTTTCTTATATTTTATAAAAAGTAAGACAGATTTCAGTTGTTAAAATTAACTTTTAAAGTCATTTAGGTGACAATGAATGAAATAAATGAAAAAATATCAAATGTGTTTTTTAAATTGTAGGATTAAACTGGATGGTTAATGCTTTTTCTTTTTATTTACTCAAGTATGGCTAAAATCTTAGTATACATAAAGCATTTGTCATGATTTTCAAAATATCACCAATGGCAAAATTATAAGATTTCATAATGCAAAAGGACTAAAAAGCAATAACCCACCATTTCATCAAGTCAGCAACAACAAGTCATAGTAAAATTGTAATTTTCAAAATCTTAATCATGCTTAACCTCCAACTTAGAATATTGCAAATCTCATGCTATTTTAGATATCAAAATTTTGAATCATTTATTTGCTTAGTAAAGAACTTAAAGGTTACAAACTGATCTGCATATATTTTACAAAATTTATATGTTACAAAATAAATATAAATCTCTAAAAATCAATACTATTATATGTAATCGTTCAATAAAATAAAATCAGTCATTTTTTTAAAAATTTCCTTTAATTAATAAAAAGAATACGAATACTTTAAATAAATACATCATATACAAGATAACCAAGGAGATGTTCTTAACTGCAATATAACACTAAATCAATTATCTAAATAATATACATTTTTATAAAAACTGAGGTTTCTAATTAACCTGGCATTGGTTCTCATCTTAAAATAGCACATTATTCTAGCTTTAATTAATGCAATATATAGTACAAATATAATTCAACAAGAAACATCTCAAATATTTGTATATTATGCTTAATAAATTAAACATATTTTATAATATAAAATAGCAAATAAAATAAGGCAATATAAAAGTACTTAAGTAATCATTAACTTCCCTCATGCTCTAAATAAAAAAATTAAAAATAAATAAATAAATAAGAAAAAAAAACTTTCAAAAATATAAATTACAAATCATATCTCAAATAAATACTTTTAAAATATATATCAAAATAGCATTTAGTTAACTTTTATAGTCAGGGAAAACTATAAAAATTTCACAACCATTTAAAAATGAACTTAGAAAAAATAAAACAAATCATAAACTTCAAGGAAACACTGCAAAGAAATCATGCAGGCATAGAATTGCCAAATGAATTTATTCTGCCACTGTAATCTGCAGATTTGCTGCATTTGTTACTTATACTGACTCATGGAATGAAACCAAAGTCATAAACTTTATCGCCCTCTAAAATGTCATCAACCTTTCCAAATCCACCGTGTTACCTATACTAGGATTAATCCCAAAGATATATTACATGTTTGAATAAAATTAAAATGAATAAAATAAATTGAATTTGAATAATTGAATTTGAATAAAATAAAATTAAATATCATTTACAATAAAAAAGGCTTACCAGTCTTGTGAAATATTCATTATTTCTGTTTTCCCTTTTATCATTATATATGTATATACATATATAAATGATATATATATATATATATATATATATATATATATATATATATATATATATATATATATATATACTTTTTTTTACCAATGGTTGGAACTTGGGTAACCAACCCTTCATTTGTTGTTACCCAGTGGGCATCTGTGAACCAAGTCACGGAAGTGAATATAATACCCACTGTGTACCACCACAAACCTGTTTGTAGGGCGGGTCACATTCATACATCATCACACAAGAAAGGACAGAGAAAGTAACAACCATTCCCGAATAGCACCTACAGCTCAGGAGTCAGGAATGCTAACTACTCAGCTGTCGGTCGGTTGTATACTTTTTCTTAAAGCTGGCATTTTTTGATGAGTGTTGATTGCTTGTTTAGAAGTAGAGATTAGAGATTTAAACTATTCATTTCTACAGAAATGTTACACAAGCATGATAATTAAAAACTTATTTATAAAACGTTTAGTTTATTTGATGTTTAAGAGAAATATTTTTTGTCACTAGTCATACATGTGACAGCTTATAATCATGGCTTAATTGATATCTGAATGTTAAATGCACTGATTTTCATTTCACTAGTATGTAGATTGATTTTTCTCTTTGAGTTTAGATACTTGGACTAAATCCTAGGAGCTGGTATGGCAATAAATGCACCAAATTGCAGTTTGCTGCAATGGAATGTATTCTGGTCATTTTATAACATAATTTGCTATTTTATAACGTAATGTAGTGTGAGTAAACTCAAAATTTGTTAAGTTTCTGTAACCCTAGAAATTATTGCTTTGCATTTTGTTTCATTGATTTATGGTTGAAATTTAAGTTTCTGAAGTTATATTTTGTTTTAAAAATATATCAAATTGAAATTTAAGTATTTAAAGGTTTATTTATATATACGTATTTGAAAAAATATCAAATTTAAATATGGGAAGTGTTAGTGTGTAGGAAGGGAAAGGTATATGGATAGTGATAAATTGAATTTGCAATTTGTTTTTAACTCTGCAAGTGATGGGTGAGTACTTTTATTTTATGTGTTATTCAATTAAAATTGCCATTGTATGTAATAATTTCTGCAATTGAGTATTGTATAGAAATATTTAAAATATATATATATTTAGGTTTACCATAAATTGTAATGCTTGTTAATAAATCTCAAATTTTCATAAAAATGTATTTTATTTACATTATTGGTTTAGTTTTATTGCCTGGTTCTTTCTGGGGTTAGAGTGTATTTACACTAATTTTTTTTTAAGGTTGGCACCACTGCCTGGTTAATTAAAATCTGAGTTTTTATAAATATGTGTAGTTGCATTAGTAATTTAGTTTTATTGTTTGGTTGTCTCTCTTTGTTGTCTGCATGATGTTTAGTTACTTTATATTTGTTTTATAATATGCTTTCTTTATGAAATGAGTTCCTAGTTACTGTGTAATACTTCTATAGTAAGTAATTATAATGAAAAATTCAAAATATTGATATTTAAAATCTTAAATAGCCTGAGATTGCAATATTTGAGTTTGAGTGTAATATGGATTTTGTAATCCATATATTGCATGCGATAACATAATTTAAGTTGGGGAGATAACATGCAGTGCTTGGTCTCTTCCTTGTTCTTTGTTTTTAATCTTTTCTGAAAAGGAAGTGTGTTGTGTGTGCCATCTGTTGAGTAACAGCAATACTTTGATCCTTTACAATAAGTCTCCAAAAATCTTTTTATCAGGGCTTTGCTTTTAGATGAGAGGTGCTTTAAATAGGATATAACAAGAGAGGGAGGGGAAAAAACCCTGAATCAAAATTTTGTCATTTTTAAATTATATGTTTGTTTTGTAAGTAGAATTCCTTTTTATGAGTAAAATGTTCTACTAATGAGTATTCTTCATTAAAATGTCTTAATTTTATTGCATGGTATGAAATAAATACTGAAAGTATATTTTATTTTCCAGAAAGCGATTTCAAGATATTTGTGATAATAAAGTAACTGTTCCTGGATTGACAGTTATGAGAGATGTTACTTTTAGCAAAAGTAGGCCTAATGAAAGAGTAGTTAATAAAATCCAAGATTTTATATTTGATGAAGTATTATTTGAGTATTGTTATCTACCTCAGGTAGCTATTAACTTTGTAATCAATATTCTTTCTTTCTCTCTAATCTAAGTTAAGTTAAAATCTGAACAGTTGGTACTCCAATTTCCAATTCCTTAATTCTGGAGTTTGATTCCAACTTTAAGGAAAGATGCTTATAACTTTTTCAGAATCTATTTTAAATCTTGGTTACCAGTCAAATTAATCTTATATGTAAAAGATAACATTAAAGTCATTAATTAATCAATCAAATGTCTTTGATTTTATAAAAAGCTTAACATTTAAATTATGTTTAAAAAGGTTTTTTTCTCTGCATTGTACTGTAAAGTTGATGTCATAGTTCCTAAGCAAGTATTATTAATCTTTAACTTTTATATGAGAATTGTTACTCATTCAATTGTTAAGTATTAATTTTGTATGTAATTATATAAAATAATCAGTCTGTACTTTAAAATTAATTAGCTTGCAGAATATTGTACTTTAATCTCAATAAGAAAAACAATTGAAACATTGTAATCATTCTGAAGGCAATAATTTTTAGTATATTAATGGTCATAGTACTTGTTGGGAGGCTTATTTATTTTAATTTTGATATTTTTCATAATCCATATGTTATGCTTGAAAATTACTTTATGTAAAAATGTTAATTATTTTAAGCCATCAGCAAAAGAAAGCTTTAATAATATCTTAATTGATGTATTTCTTGAGTAAAATACTTGTTTAGTTTTAAATGTAAAATTATTGTTGTGAGTGGTATTTTTATGTATTATTGAGGGAATAAACTTTTGAAATATTTCAGGGCAGTATTTATTCTCTTTTTTGTATTTAATGTTAAAATGTCCTTTTAGTGCATAATTGAGTTTATTATTTCGTGATAAGTTTAAAAGAGGAGTTAAAAGTGATTTTTCATTAAGAAAATTTATAATAAGTTCATTTATGCAACATATAATAATGTTTATTAGAGTCTTTATTTAACAAATTGATTAATCACTAATTGTAAAATCATTTGAAAAATATGTTTTAAACTACATTACAGGTTATTAACATTTCTATATCAGGAAGAAATGCAAATAGCAAATTGATATTTATCAGGCAAATATATTATGATTAAAAGACATTTCAAGAAATTTGGAACATAGATCTGGACACACACAAATCAGTATGCAGAAAAATCTCCTCTGGTAACAATAAAAGCAGTTATATGCCTGGGTATTGAATCATATATAAATTTTATAGCATGTACTATTGTCAGAGTAGCTTCAATACAATGCCACAGTTCATTCTACCATAGTGACTATTTAATGGTGATGAGTCACAGATCCTTGCTGAGAATTAACCAATTGTTTCCTACTAAAAAAAAAAGAAAACTGGAGAACATACTTGGTTGGATAGCATGCTCTCTGTATATATTAAGTAAGGGGCATAATATACTGACAACATTCAGATGTCTATTAACTTTGTGAAACATAGCATTTACAGGGTGTTAAGTAGAACCACAGGTCTTAACACAACTGAAATGTAGGACTTATTCTAGTTCATCCAGTGAAAAAGAGATGACTAAGATATGTATCCAATAATATTTCCTACCACCACTCCAGGCAATGAGTTCATATGGCGATGTGAACTATACTCTTACAATAAGTATTCTTCTCTTTTGAATACTTTGTAGATATTGCTGTTGTTGCCTGTGTTATATGAATGTGTTAAAATGTTAACAATTTGTATGTGCCTGCATTTTTTGGCTGTATAAGTTTTATATATGTCTTATTATATACATACTGTCTTGTAGCAATTTCAAAGTCAGCAAAGAATGATATTTATTTCTTACTTCCCATTCTTGATACTAAAATAAGTGTCATTTGAATTTAAAATTAATTTAGGCTTATTATTCTGTCTAGAATAAACTAGTAATTATATTTAATTAGCATTCAAAGAATAGCTTATAACTAATATGGATATATATTAGGCAACAAAATTTGGGTTTATAAGAAACTAATCAAAATAATACAAGTATTAAACATTTATACATTTATTATATGTTTAATACTTGTATGCATTTTAAACAATAAGTATACATTTTATTTGTTTAAATAAAATGTATTTTATTTAAATAGTTGTATATCTTAACTTATATTTTTTTTACTAAGCTTATGTATTTAATTTATTATATTTAAGTAATAAACACCTGCTTAGTTTTTCATTTCAGGAAGCAAATTAAATGACTGAAACTAAGAGAAAATACTTATTTTTTGACATGTTAAATTTTTAGTTGAGAAATTAATTTAACTTATTTTGTAAACAAATTATTTTTCCATGAAATATTGCTATTTTTCTTTTGAAAAGTTTGTAAAAATTAGACATTAATTAATATTTTTCCTTAATTACTATTTTTTATGTTGATTGCAATATAACATCATGAATTTCTTAAGAATACCAATGTTTCATTTTTAATTCTAGATTCTTGACTATGTTGAGTGTTTTTGTGGACCTAACATTAAAGCTATGCATACAATGTTAATAAACAAACCACCTGATCCAGGTAGTGCCTTGTATAACTAAATATACTTTTAATTTGGTATGAAATTTTAATATTTCCAACTGAAAGAACATTTTTAGCAACTAATTTTACATCAATAAGGGATTAAATAAAACAATGAGATGCTGTCTAAAATTGAGAGCTTATGCATTATTGGAAATTTATTATTTTTAAATCATTGAGTTAATTAGCTTTGATTTATAAAATGTTATTTATTAAGTTTTGTAAATAGAATATTTTTTATTTTGTTATTTTATTCTTATTTGATACTTCATGTCACTCAGAATTTTAAAAAATATTTACATTCTGAAAGTTTTTGTCATTGTATTAATTATTTTAAAATTTTTTCTCTCTATTGCTTGCTTTGAGTAAAACATACTTTAAAGTATACATTTTCCCCTTATTTTTTCAAAAAAGATTTATATTTTTATGAATTTTATATTATTAATTATTATGAATAAAATTAGCTTTTACCTAAATATATTTATTTTATTTATGTTTTTAGGTTCTCTTACATCACGGCATCCACTTCACCAGGATTTGCATTATTTTCCATTTAGACCAGCTGATAGAATAGTGTGTGCCTGGACTGCGATGGAAAGAGTGTGTCGTGAAAATGGATGTTTAGTTGCTATTCCTGGGAGCCATAGAGGTCCTTTACTACAACATGACTATCCAGATTGGGAAGTAAGCTTCATTTAATTATTTTTTATTGGAAATTTAGCTTGAGATAAATTTTTAGCTGGTGAAAATGGCTTAATTTTCACCAGCTGTCATTCTTCAACATATCATTCTTTTATATCATTGGGAATAGGTAAATTTTCACCAGCTATCAGAATATTATTTTTGTATATCATTGTGAAATAGACTGCTCAAAGCAGTTAAGGAATGTTATGAGTTTCATTGTAAAACAACTATATAATTATAATTTTTTTTTATCAAAAACAAAATAGAAAAAATTAAAAATAAAATAATTGACAAAATTAAACTTTTGTTTGTGATGTAAAAAGTCAGTGTGTTTTAAATAATTGAAAAGCAACTGGCTACATTATTTCTGTAAATGTAGATTAAAAACAAGTGACAACTGTTGAATGTTTTGTAATAGTTATATGATGTCTCAACTCATCTTAACTGAATTACTAGCCTAAAGATTTATTGATCTTTTAGATGTGAATTAAACACAGTTTGTTTATATAAATATAATATTAAAATAAAACACTGCAAAAATTTCAAAGGTTACTAAAACTCCAAACAAATTATGGTTATTCGAATACATCTTAGTATTTACTAATGAATCATTTCTGATAAAGTAACATATATGTTTAGCACATTTGGTATTCATAATGATGGATAACATTTTGCCTTTGTAAATTAGATACCAAACATGAAAATAGTATTCATTGGTTTCTATTATATCTTGTTTCTTTGAATAAGGGAATTGATTATTAAGGTACTCCAATTTAACGCTCTGTTTTCTGTTAAAATAAGAGTGTTATTATATCAAAACATTTTACCAGTGAAGTTGATATGCTAATCTTTTTATTTTATAGGGTGGAGTAAATAAAATGTATCATGGTGTCTCTGATTTAGAGAAAAATCAAATGGAAAGAAGAGTTTACTTAGAAATGAATGCTGGTGACACTGTATTTTTTCATCCTTTATTGATTCATGGTTCCGGTGCAAATAAGACAGATGGATTTAGAAAAGTATTATAATTTTTTCATTCAGCTGTTATTTTTAAGAAAAATTTTTTTCTATGAATTATTAAACATTGTCATGAAATTCTAGTAGAAAATTATATATTTTCATCAAGAATGTTTTCATAAAATTATTTCTAACAATATTTTAAACTAAAAATTACATTGAATACCAAAATCATATTTAAAAAATCAGACATGACATTTTTTCCTATTTAAAAACTATTACTTTATTATTTTTCTCAGCCCAAGGATTCATGTCATTTGTGTAAAGAAGTTTGTTTTAATTGTAATGTCTAATTCTGGACTGAAATCCTCATTGCTTCTATATTTGATCAGTTTTTTTCCACCTACACTAACAGAATATTGAAACTTATTTTGCAGTTTCACATATAAGCTTGAGAGTCACATAATTTTCTATCAGTTTCTTGCTACTAGCAGAGATGTTATATTCTCTGCAATATTTAAATAATAAGATAATGGTGTGAACTTCATTCATGTGCTATTGTGTATAGGTAATGAGTAATACATGAGAACAATTCATATCCCCAAAACAGTGGTGAATAAGCAGTGATCTATGATGTATGGGTTCCTGTTCCACAAATTAGAGAAAAACATTTTCTTACTTTAATTTGAGAGGAATAAAAAGATTTTCTTTGAAATTTTAAAAAGATAATATGTACTAAATTTGAAAACATCTTGTTGAAGAAGACAGATTAGACATTTTATTATTTTTTCTATATGCTTAATTGCTGTAATTTCATTGACCACATTTGCTTATATTTTAACCCCAACAGTAGTACCATTAAAAATTGTTTAAGCTCATAAAGTAATGTGAATAGGTGATAATATTTGAGTTAACAAAATTAATTTTATGAATTATAAATATCAATATTCATTTTTCTTGTTAAATTTGATTTTTTCAGTTTAAAGATAAAGCTATGGGTTGTTAGGTTTTTAAAATAAGAAAGCTATTGATATAAATCAGGCTATTCTAAAATTTATGGTGGTTAGATATTTACTTCAATTTATTTGTTTTTAATACGTAACAGATATATTAAATATTTCAAATTATTAAAAAAATGTTTACCCTTTTGAGAAAGTCTAGATAAGTTAATGTTGATTTTTCTCTGAAATTTAATGATATTCAAATAGTTAATTATTGTGATTTAATATAAATTACATTAATAGGGTAGAATTTTTTACTCTCTTCTAATATGAATTTGTCTGAAGTGTGAAAGCCTCTTGTTCATCTGTAATTATTTCATTCATGCTAAAAGTTTAAAAAAAAATTGTTATAGATTTTATTTTTCATTATTTGTAAGGAAAATATGTCTATTGATAATAATCTGTAAACTATTTTTTGTACTTTTTAAAATTTTCTTTATACACTGTTAAAAACAGTTAAAGAATTTTGTAAATCTTTTATAAAAAAAGGATATTAGGAAAATTTTTTATTGCATAAAATAGAAGAAGATATATATGCAAATGTTTTTTTTTTTTTTAACTTTACAGTATGCATATTTTGAGTTTGACATAGAAGATGACACTTTAATGGCAGTGAATGAGATTTTGGCTTTCAACTTAGTGTAAAAAAAGCGAAAAAATTTATCAACATTCAGTAAGCACATTGTTTCAATGAGTGTGATGTCTCAATGAAGTCCTTTAACCATACCAGAAGCTTGGATTGTTGTTAGCTGGTTAAAGGGGATCAAAAACAATCCAAAGTAGCTGAAGCTATTGGAGTTTCATAGAGTTTATTTTCCAGGCTCTGAAAACATCTTTCGGAGACTGGAAATTTGCACTGAAAAATCAGGATGAAGCTGTTGATGTGCAACAATGCCCAGTAAAGATTATTATTTAATGTTAAGAGCTCAGAGACACCAAAATATGAATGTTACTCTAACTACATATTTGCTCAATTACTGGTACCACAGTTTTGACACTACTGTCCAGAATCGCGTTCATTCTGCAGTGCTGTGTGCTTGCCATCACTGGTGTAGTCATCACAATATTAAAGCACCATCGCACCCACACAGAGTGGGAAACAGAGCATATGAACTGAAGGAGAAATGCAGAATGCAATTTTTCTTGACAAGTCCCATATTCTCTTTATTTTGATAGTACGCACATTTTTATGTGGAGAGTATGCTGCCCTAGAAACCATCCTGTGTTCATGCACAAGAGAAAAACATTTAGTAATGGTTTATACTGGTATCTCTGTTGATGGTCGCACCTATCACCATATTATTTGAAATGGAACCATAAAAGCATGTTTAGGACATTCTTAGCACATGATTTACTGGACACCTAGCCTCCATAAGCTCTCCAAGATATTGAAAGAGCTCTTACGAAGGAACAGAATACTGCTGAAACTCATTAATTGCTTCATTGACTTGATGACTCAAAGGTCTTAAACGTTGCCGGCCAACCAGAGAAACCATATCTGCTTCTAAATATGCTTTTCTTACAAACATCATTTTTATTTTATAGCCTACTACATCTGTTAATTGTGTAGGAATCAAAAAACCAATTCTCCAGGTTCAACATTAACTCTTAACCTCAATATAATGTAAATGTTTTAAGCAGTGTATAAAAAATCTTGTCTATGTATGTATCATATTTTTAAATGTTGCATCTTGTTAATTTTATTGTTTTTATTTTAACTCATTTCTTATCATTAAATTTTTTATGAAGGCAATTTTTCCCTTTAACATATGAAACTTAGAAATAAAGTTGATCCTTCTATATAAATTAATTGAAATTGATTGAATTAACATGCTTCATCAAACAATTTGTTTAAATTTCAGTTTTAGAGGGTAATATTATTTTTTTAGCACAAAATGCTTAATATTTCAAGTATTTTCAAAAAAATTCATATTCACGTGATATTTAAAAATATTAAAGTGTTATGTATGAAAAATCAACTATATTTACACTAACTTTATTTTCTTAAAGTTTGAATAATTTTCTTATTTAACTGATTTCTTGTATTTATTGTAGTATTTGAGAATAATCAGAATTATAATAATTTTAGTATGTTCTCAAGAAACAATCCAAGAATATGTCAAGCATTTTCATATATATTTTTGTATAATTTGCTTTTTTAGATATTGTGTTTTTGTATGAAAATACAAAAGTAATTTATTGAGTATTGAAGTATTTTGAAATGTAATATGGAATAATAATAAAATGAAATAAAATATTACAGGCAATATCTTGCCATTATGCTTCTTCTGATTGTGATTATATCAACATCAAAGGTACAACACAAGAAAAAGCAGCAAATGAAATACTTGAGGTTGCTAAGAAACGAGGCTTAGAACTGGATGATGTGAAGGTAACATAAGGCTTTATTTCCTTGTAATTACATTTTCTTATTTGAAAAAAGTTAGTAGCAAAAACTTTATAAAGAAATGAAATATATCTTTTTATCATTAGTCATGTTTATGTATATAAAACTAAAACTATATTCAATATCTTATTAAATAATGATATATATATATATATATATTATTTGGACGTAACTTATGTGTTATTCAACTTGTCGTTTATAAAACTATTTAGCTAATAACAAATCATAATATAAAGGTAATGAGTAAAAATATGAGTTAAGTTGAATAATAGTTTTGTTGATATTATCATAAAGTAACACTTATAAAATTATACTTTTTGTTATGTATATCTCATTTCCTGTGCCTATGTTATGTAAATATCATAAATGAAAAAAAGATCATATTGTCTAACCGTAAAATTATTTTCATTTGATGTGTTATAAATGTAACATAATTTAAATATTTCTTGTGTTCGTTATATTCTTGCACTCATATGTTAAGATAATTTTCTGTTTATCTTCAAATTTCGTACTGTAATTAACAATATTTGAACTATTTGTGGTCAGAGGTACAACATAATTATTTCAATCCACTTGGAGTATTTACTTGGAATACTTTTAATTAAAATTTTCAGTTATCAAATGTATTACACATGTTTATAATTGAGCATGTTTTCTATTCATTAGAAATTTTATGCTTCTAATGACAGTATGTTAGTTCTATTGCTTTCATCTCTTTCAGTGAAACAAAGTTTGGTATTTCTTCTTTAATGTTTCTCTTGTGGGGTCTCAAATATTTTATATACAATATTTCACCTAATTTTGAAAAAATTGTTGGAGATGAAAACATTGTTTTAGTATGATAAACACCTTAGCGTTTTAAAAGTAAACAAAATATTTTGTAAGTTCATTTAGAAGCATGTGATTAATTGCCAATAATGATAGTAATATGATTTAGTGTTGTTAAAGAAATTAACGTCACTGTGATTTTTAAACTGCCTCAATTTCAGTGTAACCCATATTTGCTGCAAAATATTATTATATTTCTTTGTTGTATAGCATTTCAAATTTAAATCTGTTTTTTTGTTTTGTTATTGACAACCATGTGTGTGTTATTTAAACTGCAATGACTGAGTGCATGCTGCAATGACTGAAATCCATATAATAACTAATATTCTTGGTTTAGTGCATCTGTAAAAGTTGTAGCATTTTGTTTTGTATGGAGTAAAAGTTATTTCTCTAATTTCTATTTGTTGTATATTTCTGCATAAAATTTGTGAATTTATTCGTAAAATTTCTTAAGAGTATCAATTTAATGTAGTAATTATAAAAAAATCAGGTACACTTCAACCTTTAATTGGTTCTATAAATAACAAAAACTCTTTCATTTTGACAAAGGACTATTGATTTTATATACAAGGGAATAGTACTTTTATACAAAGACAAAAGCAAATTTGTTTTATTTTATTATAACATCAGCAATAAAAGTACATTGAGTGTTACTGATATTTTAATAGTCAATTGATTTCTATTGGTTATGAGGTTCTGGAGAAACTTAAGTGAAGTAAGATTTATTTGTTCGTCTTTAAAACATTTGTGATTTTGTTTTTAGTGAAAATAAAGTGTTTTGTAAAAAAAAAAAACAAAAAAAAAAAAAAATCGAAATTTTTATGGTGTAACTAAATTTTCACTATTGTTTTCTGTTTATCTTGTATACTTAACTAAAAGAAAATTATTTTTTTTCATTTTCATTTTGATGGATTAAACAATGGTTGAAATTCATACCTAAGAAAAAAATTATTCTTATATCCTGATATTTCTTATTCACATTTTCATAACATGCATATTTTTTATTGTTTCAAATTAATTTTCATTCTTGAGATATATTATCAATGAAATTTCTTAGAAACCTTCATTAAAGTGTTACTTTTTGAAATTAAACTTAGTTTTTTATTGCATATTTTTTTTTATTTCAGTATATCTGGCAAATGAGAGGAAGATTGGTTCGGGGTGTGGAGAATACCTTATAACTTAAATAACATGTGTATTTGACACTAGATAATGGTTCAGAATGCCATAAATTTGTATATATATTTAACAGCAAAACTTTTTTTATATACTTAATGATTGTATGAAAGAGTCGTGAGCTTGAATATGAATCAAATTTTTTAATACCTTTTGTGCCTTACTATTTATGTTAATGGTTTTGAAAATATTAACCTTTAGCTTTTAGTGTTGATTTTACAATCGATCATACAGTTTTATCCAAAGGATCATTCACTTTAAGATTTTGTAAAAAATTTTGAATTGTATTGTACTATCTTAATGATGTATATAATTAATATAGTTATATTTTGTTGTAAATAATTATTAAATTTTGAAATTGACTTTGTATTATTTCATTTATTTTAATTATTGTTGAATAAAAATTATTTTTATGCTATTATCATGTGATTTTTATTTTTATGATATACTACATATTTTATAACATAGTGTACTGATTTACTTTTATTCAATTAAGAATTACTTGTCTCAGAAAAATATTCAAATTTCTGAAAATTTTACAAATGAATTTCTGTAGGAAGCTAACAGTTTTTGTCATTTATGTTTGAAATAAGGAAATTTCTAATTAGTAATTATATACTTTTAAAGTTTATCTTGTTTCTTCGTTTTATGTATGGTAATAGCGCAGCTGTACTGTTTAATTTAGCTAGGTAAATTTTTTATGTTTTCAATCTTGGATAATTAGTATTCAGTTATAAATTAAAATACTACTCCTCAATAATTTTATTTTTTTAACAAAATATTATTTTTGTGCAAATAATAAATTTATTTATGAAGGTGATTCAGTTTTCTCACATTTTCTTCTACATTTCTTCATTACGATTTTCAAAATGTTTGTAAGTTGTGAGTCATTAATTTATTCTAGACATTTAAGAGTCCTCTGTTAATATAGAATTTTGAAAATATCAATTAAAATAATGACGGATTATTTCATGATAAATGGAGAGCAATTTAAAATCGAAACATTAGTATTTTATTTTGTTTGACAATGTTTGAAGTGGAGAGTTTAAGCTACATTCAATATGATTATTTAATACTAATGTACCTTTTGAGAGATTAATTTTTTCTATGTTAAAATTTTGTAGAATTATTTACTTCATAACTATTTTATAATTTCATAAATAAGAAAAAAATATGTAAAATTGAGTCAAATAATGCATTTTTTTAAAGAAAATTTTAAATTATCTTTCCAAAGTTTTTTGTTGCTAACTTTTGCAAAGATTTTTATCTAAAATCCGCTATCTCTTTTTCAATTTCTTTCCCAATTCTATGTATTTACATAAAATATCAAAATATATTAATCGTGCATTGAAGTGAAACAAGAAGCTATAACATTATATATTTTGTGATAATTATAACACATTTTGCTATCTACTATCCCATATTTCCATATAAAAGAGGAGTTCAATATGTATTCAATTTTGTATACATGTTTAAGAATTTGAACAAAAGATTGCTTATATTAACCAAAATATTATGAAAAAGTGGCACAAAATATTTTTATCAATTTTGATAATCTATTAAATTAACTTATTTCACTAAAACAGCTCACTCAATTTCCTTATATAATCAGTTATGATTATTTGAAGAAACTGAGTGCATTATGGAAAGCCAATTCCTTAGATAACAAATTAAAGGACTGAAAAATTGCACAAATCAACATAAAAATGCTTATGATATTTTCTAACAATAATATTCTTTTATTAGAGTTTGCTAATTTAAACATTTATGAAAAGATCAATTGATTTTTACTTTTTCATTTTATGATTGAAGTTTCTTTGCGAGCATTTTATGTAAATGAATGTATTATAAGATACAATAATGCATATGCATTTCCTATTTATGTACACTGCCCAACATAGAAAATGCAACACCAAGAAGGAGTTACCAGATCGTAACGAAACTGAGTAGAGACAACAGCGAACAATAAGTGATCTGAATTTCTAAATGATATGCATAATACAAAGCAAGAACAGGGTCAGGTCAGTAGGTTGTAGGATCACCGTTGGACGGCGATACACGAAGAAACATATCAAGGCACAGAGTCAGTGAGAGTATTGATGACATTCTGAGGAATGACTTTCCATTCCATGTCAACTATTTGCCAAAGTTTGCCTTCTGAAGGAGGCAGGGTCTGCAAATGGCATTCAATTATATCATAAGCGTGTTCGATTAGTGAGAGATCTCGGGAGCATGGTGGCCAGTGAAACAACTGTACACCTTGCCAAGTATGTTGGCTGATGAGAGCAATGTGCGATCGGGCGTTATCTTGTTGATAAAGGGTATTGGACACTCCCTAATGCTGTTGAGTGTTAATGGGCGCAGCACATCATCCACGTAACGTTGGCCTGTTATAATGCCGCGAATATCAACTAGAGGTGACCTGGGAGGATCGTACGCACTGGCGCTCAAAACCATGATGCCGGGTTATCACGTGGTGGGTGTTCCACAATTGCTGCAGGATTGGACCTGTCTCCACGTCGGCACCACACTCATACGCAGTGATTATCACTAAAAAAAATAAGTGTAACTCATTCGAGAAGACGATCCTGTGCCACTCCTTCGTCTACATCGCTGTAATCCGGCACCATTCCAGACGTTGGCGTCTATACTGTGGGGCCAATGGCATTCTTAACGGACGCCATGAGCGCAGACTACTTGTAACCAATCGATGGTAAATGGTTATGTTCGATATGGCAGCAACCAGAGTGTCTTGCACATGCTGCAGAATTACGATAGATGTGCTTTATGTGCCGTCTCCCGTCGAATGTATGGATCTACGCGAGCTGACGTCACTCTTACTGCACCGGTACCCCGCTAACGTTCCACAATACCTTGTTCCAACCATCTTCTACCCAGGTGCCTGACAGTTGCGATTCGCCATAAGGACCAACCTGCCCTTCTGTGTCCGATCACCATGCCCGTCGTAAACCCGTCTGACTGCTATAACTGATTCACGATAGCGTGGCATTCCCTGCAATTAGTCATTCATTGCGACAAGAACAAACTATCTGTGCTTATTTTTCAAGCAGCAATAACGGCGCGAATGTTGCCCACTATGCTTGCTCCTCACATTATATCTTATCCTATATGCTCTAGAGAACTGCACATTTCACTTCATTTGTGTACCTCGGTGAAGTGCTTTGACCCTGAAATTTGCATAATTTTCTAGCCACTCCCTCTTGGTGTGCATTTCCAACAACGAGGAATGTATGAATGCTTGTATACCTTTTAATTTTTTGTATTTAGTGTACAAATCTCTATTTTTATGCCTTTGCTTGTGTATCAAAATCTTTTTACAAATTTTCATTTCAATAAAAACTAGATTCCTATATTGTTTCCTTTCACATAGAAGGTATTTATTTCAAATAATGATTATGTAGCAAAGAATAATAGACAAAGAGATTCCATGATTAATTCACGAAGTTCGCTGGAAAATAGTATTTGTCAACATGAAGGTTTGACACCAGATAAATTGCAAACAAGTACAATTTATAAGGGATTTTTCGCTTTTTATTTATTTTTCGTAGGAAGAAAAGTTTTTTTTTTTGTTTTTGTTTTGTTTCTTTGTTTTTTAATTTTTATGTTAAATAACTTTTCTTACTGAAATTTCTTTGCATTTTGTCTGGATTCTTGTGTACATGTTAATTATCTGCATTGCTTTCATAAGTATAAATGATATATATACACAAAATAATTCCTCTTTGGTTACAATTATGTTTGTAGTGGTTCAGAATTTACTTTAAACTTTGTAGGTACAAGTCTGATTAGCCTTCATATCCAAAAATTAACAATTGAGTGATAAACCCTCAACCAAATCTAACTATACAAACTAATTAAAAATGTAGGTTACTCAAATTCGTATACATATCTATGTTAGCATTTGTAATTTAGTTATATTTTAACCTATTTATCCGTGTCTGTGGAACTTGTGCATTTCAAGCCTGTTATGACACTTATTTTGTATATTTATCGCATTGATACATTGGATAAATATTTTTTATTATTCAACATTAAAATATTTGTAGCTGCTGAATGAATTTTTATTTATTCAGCAGCTATTCTTAAGAAAAAATTTAATTTATTTAATTTTTGCTATTTAAAGGAAAATGTAATAAAACTGAAAAAGAATTTGATTTTTTTTATATAAAATATTAAGAAAAAATTCGTTGCTAAAAGTTATGATACTGAAACAAAGATTTACTTTCATGTATAATTTTAAAATGCACGATTGTTTTTATTAATGTACTGGTAAATTTTTAAGAAATTAATAATTCATGTTTATTTTCAGTACTCAACCTTCAAAGCAGATATTTAAAAAAAAAAAAAAAAAAAAAAAAAAAAAAACTTTAAACACAATTTTTAAGTTTCTTAAATATAAATTTTTTTTTATTTTATAATTTTCAGTTAGTTTTACATTTATAGCATATTAAATTCTTTAATTATCTAGATATTTCCTGAAATATTTTGCTTGATTATTTACATAGTTTTTTTCATTTAATTAATGCTACTTTTTAATGTTTCTTTAATTTGTTAATGTTTTTACTACATTCGTCATATAAATATGTATTTAAAATATATATTTTTGAAAGTTTCACCTTTTCAGTTCTATGTACTTTCATTAACATTCATCTTTATTACTCAGATCATTAATTTACATAAAAAATCAACTAAGATGACATGAAATATATTCTTTGACATGAAAAGTTACAATACAGAAAATTTTTTGCCTTTTCTCACATTGATGCCAAATAACTTTAAAAATGATTTTTGCTATCGTATATAAAATATTGGCAAAAAGAAGTAAGAGCAGAATTTCAAAGCTGAAATGCAATTGCTGTATGAGTGGAAAAAGCGTATAAAAAGAATTCAAACTTTTTTTTTTTTACCAAAATTTTGATTTTATGTAAAATTAATAATGACAGTTCGTAAATGCTGGTAAAAAGAGGTGTTAAAATTTTTTTTTACTATATTTTAAAATAGCGAAAAAAATTAGCGATGCGTATACTTCAGGTTAGTCTGATTCCACCATAATGTGATCTGAAAAAAGTACAGTTATTTGTATGACTTGATTTCATTTTTAATCATAAAACCAGAAGCTTAAAATTGAATTCAATCTCAGCGACAGTTCTGGAAAAGCAAATTCATAGTTTTTTTCACTTAGTTAATGCTACTACTAAAAATGCGGTCTGAATATTATGTCGAATTTTTGATTTTAAATTGTGGATTATCGATATTGAAAGGTATTTTTGTTGTTGTTGCACCAGCATCTTTCCTATTTCTGAGTTAAGCTCTACAGTTAGATATAAGCAGACGGGTGGAGTTTTTGTGATTTTGAATCAAGGACCAAGCAGAAAACCTCAACACTTGATCTGCCACCCCCAGAGGTATCATTTCACTCAGAGGACATTGCGACCATGCCCAGTTTTAACTTGACTCAGCCGCCTTTAGCGAATACGACGGAGCTTCGGTTAAGGCGGGTTTCGAATTCACTACCTTCCGATAATGAGAACGACGCATTAACCAACCAGGCCTCCGCGGCCCTGAAAGATATTTGTGGAATTAATATTTGTAGAATTAATAAGATATTTGTGGAATAAACAAGAACTTGTGAGAAGGAATATTTTGTGAATTTTCAGAACAAAGTGTAATATTTTTATTGAAATGAAGGGATTAGCTCTCGTATAATATTATAAATAATTGGATCTTACATTACTGAGACTTACTTTAACTCCCTTTTTAAAAAGGATTTTAGCTTTTAGAAATGAAAGTTTCTGAGGCTAAAAGTTTAGTGAAGAAAGTTGGTTTGATTATTACGTTAGGCTGGTTGGTTAGCGATTTTTAATAATTTTCACAACAAAAAATGCTTTTCAATTTTACTAAAAATTTATGTATTTACGATGCAAGAAGAAATTTTAAAATTTGTTTGGTACAAAGCTTACTGTCAGTTGTAAACATTGTTTAATAGTTAAATAATATTATATATATATTTTAAAAATTAGTATTTTTTAATTTAACATTAATTTTTGAATTGTAGATTTTCTGTACTATAATAATATACGTTCCTTTCTATAGTGTTCATGACATCAATGGTTGCTAAATTTAGAAGCTTTTGCTATCGTATAGTTTTTAAATCCCACTATGAGCTACCAATCAAAGGGATTGCCAACTTTAAAAAAAATCTTAAATTTTTTTATTGCCTAATAACACGTTTCTAGTAAATATAAAATCATTTTTAATTAAAGTATGACAAAAAAAATTAAAATATAATTATACCTAGAAAGAAATTGAAGTGCTGTTGGTAATAAATAACAAATGTAATAACATCAATTTTGAGTTTGTTTCAATTGCAATTTTCAATTTTCAATCAATCAAATTAATCAATTTTGAAGTTTTGGGAGCGTTTGTCATTTTAACGTGTTCAGGAATCAAAGCCAATCGGAACTTTAATAAGATCTAACGAAATTTCCATGATTTACTTGTGATCGGGATCGACGGTTTGGAGACGAATTGTTACAGTCTGGAAAATATTACAGATTGCTACAGTTTTTCTAAGCTGAATAAAAATTAAGGAAAAGAGCTAGCATAATTATCATTATTGTAAAAATTTAGATATCTGAACATCTCATTCGAATAAAGTGATATACATAAAATGCATCATTTAGATACATAGGTCTCTTACTTCATATATATACTGAAAATAAATTTCTCTAAAATGACTATTCTTGTATATTTTTTTTAGGAATTTGTAAAATTTGCTGAGATTCAGAGAAGATGTTGACCAGTTTCTATCTATTATTGTTATGGTGTGTTAATAGTTCGAAAAAACCAGGTTTATTCCAGGGGTTAAACTACCGGAAATATCTCGGTATTTTCGAACAAATGGAAATATAAAGTTATTCTCCCTATTCTAAAATGTCAGAAATCTAAATCTGACTCTTTAAATCTTATATATATTTTCATATCTCTCTAACATGTAATATTTTTGAAAGAATATTGAGTCACCAAATCTACAAATTTTTAATCAAGAATGAAAGAACTCCATCATAATTATTTACATTTCATGCCTTTTAGCGACTGCCAATATGCTATCCAGATATCTTTATATGATAAAGAAAGTGCTAGTAAGAAAAAAAGTCATTATATATTGGAATTCTCTAGATATAAAATCGACTTATAATTTTAATTGATATACATGGCCCAACTCAAAAATGTTTAAAACTAGCCATTACAGGAAATATTTCTTGAAAGATACATGAATTTTTGAAAAATCTCTTTTTTCAAGTAAAATGGTGAAATTATCTTCCTTCCTTCTTTTATATGATAAGGGGAATTCCTGAAGGGACAGTTTTATCATCCCTAATTATTTACAATCCTCATGTCAAATTTCTTTGAAACTACCAAAAGGAATTAAATGCTTAGTATATGCAGACGATATTCTTATTACAGTATTCATGACTGCCTGGATAGATTAATGACAAGTCTCTTCAATGTTTTGTATAGTATCAGTAAGTGGTGTTAATACTGTGAATTGAAAATCCGCCACAATGATCTGCAATTAATTTAACAAAGCGAAAAGCAGACATAAGTTAGTTCTTCTCAGTAAATGGTGGTTTAATGCATTGAACAGATTAAGTCAAATTCTTAGGAATTCCAATGGATAAAGGAAATAATCTCTAAAACAATATAAATGAGCTCAAAAATAAAAGCTATTAAAACAATGAATTTATAAAAGGTTATCTCAAATTATAAGTATCTCAAATTATATGTAGATCTCATCACTTATTATATCTGATCAACTTTTCTATCCAGCATCCTGTGGGGCTGCTGTAGAGATCGCCAGAGCTATCCTCGACATTTTCGGGGACATTCAGGTTTTTTGCACGTACTCCAAAGGCACATCATCATCGATTCTTCCATCTATAGTTAATGTATGTACTGTAGCAATATTCTAGTGCAATAAAAATATCTCTCCTTCAACCATTTGAGTTACATTATAGTTCACCTCTCCAAATTGTTCTTGGTGTAACTTAATGGACTCCGCAGAATTGCTTGTAATGAAGATATTTACTCTAAACTCAAATTTAACATCTGGGTCACTAAATTTCATACATATCATGTCCATTACATACATATCCTGTCCAGTAGTATCGTCGACAGGTTGAAATCCTAAGAAAGTTCTTCAATTTAGGCTTTATTGATTTCCTCGTTTTTATAAGCAAATCAAATTTTTATTTTGGGACGATGTGTGGATGATAATTACACGAAGTCTCAATAACAACTGACACTATCTTTTTTTTTTTTTTTATCTCGTATAGCTTAAATAAAATCTTATTTTTATGATGCTAATAGCACATTTTAATTCTCACAAGTTTTTATTAGTAATATTTCAGTTTTAAGAAATTATTTTTGCGAGTAATTTTTTACTGTGTTATTTTTGTAAAAATAAGATTAAATTTTCACTTTTTCTATTATAAAAAGAAATAAAAAGTGTGTTACCGAAACATTTCTTGTTAAATAAAAAGATTTAATCTCGTAGGAGAAATTAAATAGCACATCGAAAAATATTTTAAAACAATAAAATTTTGACAAAAATTATTTACATTTTAAACTTTTGAATAATTATCTCATCCAAACGGGTCTAGTGAAAATAATATTCATTAAATGATTTTCATTTTTATTTTGAGTAGAATAAGCTTATTTGCTTTGTTAATATTATTGTTACAGTTTTCATTAGTACTTGTAACTAGTATTAGTGTAGTTTCATTAGTAACTTGACTTAAGCAACCTGTATAATTAGGACTCGTAAAAGGCACTGTGAATTTCAGTGTATTCACAAAATTAAATAAGATATATTTCATCAGTTTATTCTTTTGTAATCTGTCTGAGTTGATAGATCCAAAAATTACCATATAACAATTACATAAATAATTTGGTAAATAACTTTATGCTAAAAAGAAACATCTCGTAAGCATAAAAATGAAACTGACCAATCTAATATTCCAAAAATTTTATATCAAAGATATTTCCGCGAGCATTTTATACATTTACAAGTTTTGTGATACAAATCAATATTATCTCAAACCTCGAGCAAAGTATGAAACTTAAAAAGGAAAAGATTGAAAAGAATGAGAAAAACGATAATCGAATTGATTAAAAAACAAAAATCGAACGCATGGCTAAAAGTACACAATTTTTAAAAGGAACAAAACTATGCAAATTATTTATTGATATGGAAATATAAGAGTAAGAGCTTTTCGTTCATGTTAAGATCCAGCAGCTCTTCTCTCGCCATTTTTCATCAACAATCTCTTCTCTCATCCAAGTCAGATTTTTTCCGGGCGATTTTTTTTCTCTGGACATGACACAATAATTATAAAGTGCAACATATATTTCTCCGAATAAAGTTGATATTATAATCAAACTAAGACTGAAATTTTCTGGAAATTTTCGTTTATCTTTGAAATGATTTGGCGCCCTTCTGCGAGCTGCACCCGGAACATGATAGTCCTCCTTCCCCCTCCTTCACTACGCTACAGCCTTGAATATAAGAATCAGTATTCCGTAATTCCCCATCATGGTATTTCGTATTCGTAATAGCTATCTGGTTGAGGTTTATCTCAAATAATGCAACTAAATTTAAAATAAAAGGATGAATAAATTTGCATGAGTAATTGTAATAAAGTTTTTCAGAAATGACAGCCACTTAAGAGGGTTGAGAGTGCCCATAGCTTAGTTTTACCACATGCAAAAATACCAATAAAAAATACTATTAAACACACAAAACAAAGAAAAAATAGAAAATAAAAAGTATCAAAATACGTATGCCCTTAAAGTTATGAAAATATATTTAAGTTGAGAGTATAATAATTTTGAATCTAAACATTTGATTGCCACATAAAAAAATTAATATATATTATAATAGTAAAATAATACAAATTAAACTCCGACGTTGAGCCCCAACAGCTTCTCAGCACATACAAAATAAATATATGTCAGTACAAAAAGTTACCAATTCCTGTTGTTACAGGTTACTAATTCTTAGATTTTTAACACGTTCCGTGTTGTAGTGCGAACTCTACACGGAATGGGTTTTCAATGTTCGCTATCGGCAATCAAATTTTCTTTTACACAAACGAAAACAACAGGTGGAAGCAAAACAAAAATAAATAAAAATATAAAATAAAAATAAAGTTCCATTTTATTGTTTAGAAAATGCAAAAAATGCAAAAAGCGCTAAATTAACAATTTTCTTTTCAGTAACATTACATTAAAAAAACTATAGGTATTATTAAATTTTAGCACCCCCATGGATCAGATACCCTTGTATGGTGAATAATTTCGCCACCCCCTCACGGCGGCCCTTGCAGAGGCTCTATCAATATGTCAGACAATAGACGACTTAAGAGTTCTTAAGGTACTGAGCTACATTTTCACAGATTAGTAAATCTGATCTTTGGCAATAAAAATTTTTACAATAAGATCTCCTAAAGTTATTCTTCCTTACAATAGATAAGTCATATCAACAGTAAAATTTTATTCTCACATAAAGATCATTTGGACTTCTGAACACTAGGATATTTTTATAAAAGAAATGGCTTATAAATTTGCAAAATAAGTAATAGACACCGGTGCATATCTATCTTGGATTTCACCCGAAAATTTGAAGAGATTCCACAGAAATGAGATAAATCATGCCTATGCTTTTATATATATACATCTAGTAAATGCAAAGTCATAATTGGAAACATATCGGCATGGAGTATTATTTGTGAATTCCTTGCCTCTCAAAAGGAGGACGCTTTATTCGCTAAATTTATAACAGAAGTGTTAATTACTTCAGCCGTTTTACATCGCTTCAGTAGAGTCCTGAATTTGAGAAATATGTAGGGTCGGTAATGATAGGGATCATATATTTTTTTCACTGTAATAATTATACAAACGAAAGGAACAATCTTCAGAATGTGAACTTTTTAGCAAATCATCTGTATTTCAAAGAAAGACTGCAAATGATTGGGAATAATCGGACTAATTATAAGAAGATTCTCACAAACCTTTCTGTATGTGGATGTATTCTGAACAGAATTTAAATTTTTGGAAAAATGGTGACAATACCCACACAGCAAAATTTCATTCAGTAGACATCGATATGACATCATCAATGGAATGTACTCAAATCCAGTAGACGTCTACTTTTCACCCAGTTTAGATCCATGGCACGTCAAGAATCAACCTTTTTAAGTACATTATATACCTTTACGAGACGTCGGCATACTACGATTCATGGATAAAATTTGGATTTGTTCATACGTACTGCTTTATATTAGGAAGTTCTATGGATATATTTTAGTTGAGGCTTATCTGCTAAATTTTTTTTCTTTATCTCTAGTGGTTTGTTTTTGTCCACTAGACAAGGTGAAAGCTTAATTTTTATTAATTTGATCTCTTTTATGAGTTTGTTGTATTGAATTTTTCTTTATTATATATGAAATTACTAAAATCTTTGCTCACTAGAAAGTTTATTCTTTTATTTACATCTTATATTAAATATTAGATATTAATATATAAAATTTTCTCATGATTAATTAAATTAGTACTCTTCAATACATAGTTTACAGGTAATATTTTGAAAGTAATGTTTTATTTTGTTTAAAATAAAATGAAAGTTTTTCTTTTCGTTGAAAATACTGAAATTTAGTAAAAGAAATTTTTCAGGAGGAATAATTAATAAGATTAATTTTATTATTTTTACTCTGTTATGAGAGAGCCATTAAATTTGTAACATAAATGTTAATTAATTCAAGAAAAGCATAATTAATAAATAAAATTTGTTATTTTTTGGCAGCTACAGTTTATTTTATTTATATATTAATAAGTTTATATATATATATATATATATATATATATATATATATATATATATATACATATATATATATATATATATATATATATATATATATATATATATATATATATATATATATATATATACATATACATATATATATATATATATATATATATATATATATATATATAATATATAAACATATATATGTAATATATATATATATATATATATATATATATATACATATATACACACACACATATATATATATATATATATATATATATATATATATATATATATATATATATATATATATATATATATATATATATATATATATATATATATATATATATATATATATATATATATATATATATATATATATATATATATATATATATATATATATATATATATATATAATTATAAACAATTATGAAATTGCTGATTTGAAACTTATATTTGCAAATCAGCAACCTGAAAAAACAATAAAAATAATTTTTTAAATATGGGATACACTTTTCAGCAATTATATAATTATATAAATTCAACTTAATGGGTAAAATTGATTAGATTTTTATTATCAATAAAAAAATTCGGCATAAACTTATCAGGAAAACTTAAATTTCCTACATTGATTTCTGACTTTTAACAATTTCATTATACTAATTTTAGAAATATATATACCTTTTAGTTCCACCTAAGGGACTTAATTTCTAGAAAATACCAATTATTTAACTATTTTACTTTTAGAATCGATTAAATATTTGAAATAACAAACTGTTTGAAATTTGCAATCAATCTTCAAATTATTAAAACACGAGATTGATTTTGAGGCAAAATTTAACGTTACCATTAAAATAATAGAACTTAAGTAATTAAATAGTGAATAGAATTTACATATTAGTGCTCAATATAAACAAAAATTTTATTTATTGAAAATATATTAACTTTTTTGATTAAAAATTATATCATTTTTACAACAGTGAGGACATTTTATACATAAAAAGCTTATTTACAAATCGTACTCACAGGAAATAAATTTTCATATTTTTAATCCTTTAAGCGATTTCTAAATCTTGTTCCAAAGTAGCTCCAAATAGGCTTAAATACTGATATTTAAAAAAATAATAAATTACATATTGTAAAATGTGAAAAGACGACATATAATAGCTTTTTTTTTTCAAATGAGATTAAATTTAAAATAAAAGAATTGTTTTAAATTTAATTTCATCCACAAGTATTTAAATTTGTTATTTTCAACTAACTAAAAAGGGAAAAAAATTTACAATTTATAAATGAGATATTTTTTCCCTGATAAAATATAATTAATTCAACTTTATCAAAAACCAAAATAACTCCATGTGAGTCTAAAGCCTTTAGAGTGTTAAGTCTCAGTGTGTATCAGTCTACCATCAATCAAGCTCAAATATTTTGAAAGTACCAAAACAAATGAATGTAATATTTAAAATCGCTTATTACAATCAAATCTTTCTTTAAATTTTTTTTTGCAGTTTTAATAATTACGCTTAAATATATTTAATCATTAAAATATTCATGCAGTTGTCAAAAGCAATATTTTAAATGAATGATAATAAATTTATTATTTTGAAACTCTAGAGAATATTATAATTGGAATTATAACTCTGAAACTGGGAAATAAATCTTGAAAAATAACTCTGAAATCAAAACAAATTTTCTAGCTACTTATAATTTAATAATATTTCTAATTCTCTTTCATCAATCTACTTAACTTAAAATCATACTAATAATTTCTAATAAATATCCGTTTTTAATTTCGTCCACTTGTATTTCAATAATCCTTAAAATATCAGTCAATAAATCATTTCAATTCATTATTTAATTTTTATATATATATATATTATATATATATATAATATATTATATATATATATATATATATATATATATATATATATATATATATATATATATATATATTGCGCTGTACTCACTTAACATTGACGACGGATCTGTGACCTTGCCAGTAACTTCGATATAATAATATTCCCCAGATATGAAATTGGCACATAAGCCTGTAAATACTTTTGCCTAATACGACATTTAAATAGTGATTTTTCTTTCAAGCCAAATTTCTTTTGAACTCATAAAAATGATTTGATTGGTAAATATATGAAACAACTAATAGCATTTTATCAAAAGAAATCTAATATTACTTTTTAATGTCTATATACATAAAAACATTTCCCATATTTATGGATAATTATCAAATTATATTAAATAAAGTATATATTTTTGTTTTACAATCGTTGTTTTTATAAGATGTGTATGTGTTTCGTGATATCAAATGATACAGAATATTTTGATAACTGTTAAACATGATATATAAGAAGAAAGAGCTATTTTTTTTATTCAAGGTCTTCTGTCTGTCAGAAATGTATTTTTCATTGTATCTGTAAATAAAATTAATTCTAATTTATATCACCTTTCACACTTCTACAGCAATAAAATAGTGATGAAAGTTTTCAATAATTAAATGTATAAAGGCAATCAGCCTATAACTCATGCTCGAAACTTCTTTTTAAGTGGATACTTATTACCTGTAAAAAAAGGGCTAAAGTTTTGAATAAAGTAATTGATTAGTAAATTATAATAAGAGAGCTGGAAAAGAGGCAGGTATTAAGTTTAAAATACAATAATTTTATTACTTCAGTGTAATACATTTACTTTTATATATATGAAAATTTATAAAAGTACTTTATAAATTTCATTTACTTTTTATAAATATGATTGGCAATATCAAAAGTTTGAAAATTATAGTTTTAATTCTTGTATGAATAGATTTAAAATTTATCTATATGAATAAATTAATAATTATAGATTATCTTATATGAATAGATTAATAATTTACTATTGCAAAATTTTTGTTTTATAAAATATAACATTGCTTGATTTTTTGCAGTAGAAATGAAACCAAAATTTATTTCAATAGTAAGTAATAAGTGTAAAAATAGTCAGATGGGATTTTTTTTACTGAGTATCTCTCTCTCTCTCTATATATATATATAAATATATATATATATATGAAGTGAAATGAAGGAGACAAAGTTATTCTGTCTTAAATATATATATATGTATATATATATATATATAAAGTGAAATGAAGGAAACAAAGTTATTCTGTCTTAAATATATATATATGTATATATATATATATATAAAGTGAAATGAAGGAAACAAAGTTATTCTGTCTTATATATATACAAACGTAAAAATTTCTGTATGAAAAATTCTCTATAGTTACAACATATCTTTTAATTTAAAGATTTCTATTTACAACATTACAGATTCGGAAAAAAAATTGATATAATAGTTTTGCATTTAGTAAAAGTTTTAATTTTCTCTGTACGCAAAAGTCTAAGTCTTAAAAATATGAATTATGAAAATTTCAGCGAGGTTTAAAAAATCCTATTCTTTTTCCTCTTTTATAAAATAAACATTTTTGTTATATTGATATATTTCAAAGACGGAAGCTATAATATTTTTTTTAAATCAATTCAATACACTGTTAAGTAAAGTCCTCTTTATAGACTATACCTATCATATGGTATTTTTATGAGAAGAAAAATATTTGGAGTGAGGAGAATAATTTGAGTTCTGTGTCAAGATCACCAATAACATAATATTAAAATAGTGAAAATACTGGTTTTTTTTTTTTGTTAAATTTAGAAATATTTTTATTAGATATGTTATTTGCATTGAAAAAATTGATACTTCAGTACTATTTCATTAAATAAATGAAATTTTTCTCATAAAGCCTGGCTAATAGGTTATTTCCCTTTTTCAGCGTGACAAGTGATGGCACCTTATATACAGTGGGACACCTAGAGAAATACCATAGCGGCCCTGAGGTTAAGTGGGTCTAAGTAATTTGGATGAAGGGTCCAACAAGAAGATCCACAGACTTGTCTTACCACTAAAAATCTATCATTTCATGTGAAAGACATTGCGACCACGACATATTTAACGTGCCCAGCCACCATTAGTGAGCAGAACGGATCATCGCTTGGGTTAAAATTTGAACTCACTACATTCCAAAAAAGGGAAAGACTCTAATTAACCAGAACATGGCAGCCACAATAAATCAAATACTAAAATACCTAATTTCATTGCTGCAATAAATTAACTTCCTAAATGATGGGCTGGGGCACTTTTAATGTGCCGTGGTTACAATGTCTTCCAAATGAAATGATACCTCTGGAGGCGACAGGCCAAATCTTGGAGTCTTCTGCTTGGTCCCTGCTTTTAAAATTCCGAAGACCAACCCACTTTTGGGGTCATGATGATACGTCTATAGGATGCCCTACTGTAAAAAAGGTACAATCACTTTCAGCCTTGTAATGCTGAAAACACTGGCCGGTCACTGGAAACAAAAATTTTTTTAGTAGAAGACAGAATAACTTTATTTCCTTCATTTCACTTCATATATATACAACAAAACAATTCTCCTTAAGAGAAATATGATTTGATACTCTTAAAATTCCCATGATTCAAAATTTTAGCAAATTTTATATTTCTGAGCCCATGAACTACTGTCCTTCCTTACTTTTTCCCCGTTTACTCAATTTTGTAACATCTTGTGAGTTTCTTGATTAATGGTCACGATAGTCTTATTTTCATTTTAGAAAACAAGTCTTATTTAATAAATGGAGAAAAAAGAGGGGCAATCTCTGTCAAATGAAGAGATGCCATCAATGATTATAGAAAAGTTATCGCGGTCAAATGAAGAGATTGAAACAGAAATTTGAAATAACTTCAATTTTTGTTTATTGTTGTAACGTATTATTGAAATAATTCAACATATTGGAAAAATCAGGTTAGTGAACCGAAAAGTTGTCTCAAACAACCACAAATGTTTCCACTAGCTACAAATAGGTAACGGTCGACTGTTTGGTGATCACAAATCTACATTTAACACATTCATTACAACTTCATTCTTTCAAAGCAAATTTATATTTATTAAATGATTTTACTTCACTAAAACTCAACAAATACTTATTTTGACAAAAGAAAATTGCATATCCATACATATTCTTATATTACACTTTATATAAACACAGAAAAATATTCAATTATATGAGAAATAACAGGATTTTTTCTATATTCTTCTGTATGCGTGTACACATCCTTCCTGATCAAAAGGTATTTAGATATTTTTTGTTGAACAAATGATAAATTATTTTACAATGTAAATTAAAAATGCAATGAATAAGTTTGATTTCATATTTTAATGTAAAACAAGGAATGCAGTTAAATGACAAAGTAATTTAATATTAACAACATTTACGCTCTCAAATGTATATGTAAACTCACCATGTAAAACACTGAAAAAAAGTTCAAAATTATGATTATTAAAAGTTAATGTAAGGACCAATGACCAAGTTCATATGGATATGTGTAAGAATCACATATTTTTAAAGAGTTATTAAAGTTTCATGATATAAATTTAGGAAATGTTAAAAAATCTTTTTTATAGCAGGCAGAAACTGACTGATCATATTTAAAACCTCTCTGAATATTTGATAAAGGGAAATTGAAAAAAAGATATAGATAAAGAAGAATTTTTAAGTATCGATGCAAGTATGATCATTTATTCAAAATGACATTAATCTATGCAACTATTTCATGAGAAAAAGATAGAATATTTTGTATATACAGTAGGTTTTGATATAACTACAAAATAAGTAGTCAAACATAACTATTGAGTGACAAGAAAACCAAACAAATACATGAAAGATTAAGAGATTTTTACAGTTTGGAATGATTAGCTTCTGAATGTGTAAACATTTCCATTTGTCAAATTTAGTGTAAAAATTAAAGGATATTCAGAATTTTCATCTTGGACACTGAAAAACTCAGTGAAAATAATCATTTTTAAACTAAAGTACCTCAAAAAATAGTTTAGAATAAAAAAAGATTAAAAATGTAATGATTTTTAAGCTCAATCTGAAAGTATGTTTTTTTTTTACTTTTTTTATCTTTTAAAATATTTATTTCTAAGTAATGTATCCTAAAAGTTAAACATGCTGAAGAAAGTATTAATTTTCAGCAAACGCTTTGTATTGGAGTGATTGAAACGTACTGATTAAACATATGAAAATATGTAAATATATTAAACAGGAGTTAATCACGAGTGAGAAATTGTGTCATTACAATATAGTTACAGTAGTTTCACCTAAGGGGGAGTAAAAGATGCTTGGAATTTTGTATCACTGGTTTTGAAGACAAGCACGTTTCTGTGATTTGAGGAAAACGAATCTAAGTTTCTGAGCGCTGGTCTAATGTCGGATGCATTGAGGCAGGACTATTAATTACATTTTTTCTTCGTTATTTATGATTCCACCATTTACAGTTTAAAAATAATTCCAATTTTATATAAAAATTTACCCGATAGGAGCATGACAATCACCACGGAAGAATCATATACGACGGTTACTCTGAAATTTTTGAGATACGCGCAGACGAGAATTTACAAAATAAACATAACGGTTTAATTTTAAAATACAAAGTATTTTAACACAGAAGATGATTTTTCACTGACTTACTTCTATTTGTTAAGCGTAGAATAAATTTTAAACAGAAGAGAAAATGGAGTTGACGCGAGAACATTTTCGCACTATGATTTTCTACGATTTTAAAGCAGGTTTGGTTTGTTTGTTTGTCGCTCAACGGTCATTTTTTGCACACGAGGGCTAATTAGACCGATTGTAAAGCAGGATTAAATCAAGAAGAATGCGTTCAACGGTTGCAATTAAGATTTGCTGATGAATCTCCAGCTCGTGCTATTGTATTCAGATGGTTTAGAGAATTTAGAAGAGGTCGCAATTTTCTTCAGGATGAAGAACACACAGGAAGGCCGCCGTCGGCAGTAACCCTGGAAAATGTGTCTGCCATACGAAAAATGTTAATGGATGATAATCGCTGTACTTATCAAATGATACAGAAGGAACATAACATTGGATCCGCAGCCATACACAAAATCATTCATGAAGAATTACATATGAAAAAAGTAGTTTGCCGTTGGGTTCCCCATAATCTAACTGAGCACAAAAAAGAGGAGCGTGTCAGAATCAGTAAAGAAACTCTTAAATTACTAAATGATGGAGGCCACCGCATCATTTCTAAAATTGTAACAGGTGATGAAACGTACATATCGTTTTTTGACATTCCAACACATTAAGAAAGCAAAGTATGGGTGTTTGAAGATGACCCCTACACCGACAATTATGGAAAAACAATGCGCACTGAAAAAAGTGATGTATGCCGTTTTCTTCAGAAGTAAGGGGTTGGTCACAGCCATCAAGTTGGAAGGACAGAAGACAGTAACAGCAAACTGGTATACCACTAAATGTGTTCCAGAAATTCTACAAGAACTGAATGTTAGCAGACTAATGCTTTACAATGACAATGCATTTTCACATACAGCCGGATTAACAGTTGAGTATCTTAAACAAAAACAAATTAAAGGGATAGAACATCAGCCGTATTCACCTGATCTAGCTATGTGCGACTTTTGGCTATTCTTTAATCTAAAAAAGAACTTACGTGGACGTCGTTTTCATTCAGAAGAAGAGATTGATGTGGCTATAAATGCATTTTTTCCCATCTATTCCAAGAAATGAATGGCTTGACTGTGAAAAATTCGTCTACAAAAGTGCATTGATACTGGAGGAGACTACTTTGAACACGCCTAAAATTTTGTAAGTATAACTTTAAAAACCTAGTTGTATCTCAAAAATTTCAGACTGACCCTCGTATAGCATTGAAGCCCAATAGAATCAAAAAGCGACCTCTGCATGTATGACATCCTTTGTTACCGATGGCATTGTAACACAATATTTGCCACTGTGATCAAAATATTAATGCTCAAACTAGAATAGATTTTAATTATGGCTTTGCGTATCCGTTCCGAAGAAGGAAAATTAAAGTGGTGTCATAAAATAATTGATTGAAATAAGTCAGATTGTTGCAAATTTAGGTCCATGGATATCCCGGGTATATTTCATTGCAACCCGACAACAAACGCGTACGAGTCTGAGTTCATGAAACGCATATAATTCATCTCAGAATGTCGTATAATATGACATATTCGAAGGTAGAATTAGCATAATCTTAGTAAAATCTATTTTGAACTGTCCCACAAACCAGTTTTGAATTGTCCACTCCAGATTTAGATAGAACATTTTGCTGCGGTTGTATGGTAGAGAAATGAAATCCTAGAATGTATTATATGTTTGTATACTACTTCAAATATGTAGGTTGTTGTTTTCATTTTAATGGATAATAATATGAGTTTTTACAGAGTTATCTTCATTGACGACTACTATCAGTATGAGAGGATTGCGCTTATGGAGAAATTGGCGCGCAATACTGAGAACAGAATCTTTGGAATGTCCTGGGCATACAAACTCTTTAAGTGCATATTCTTACAAGTTTGTCAGCCTCAAAAACATGCATATATTTTTGGAAACCGTTCTATACAATTAATTGCAAGTACTTAGCTCTGCCATGATTACAGAAGCCAGGAAAAACTTAATTTTGCAATAAATGTAGGATGCTCACATTTGACTTGTTGTTATCTTTTTTGTTAATTTCGAGTTGAATTTCTTTTTAATATGTTATCAAATACTTTTGATTTCCTTGAAATTAAAAATAAAAATCAAAATATTGGAAGCTCAGAAATATATATTTGTTTTGTAAGTTTAATTAAAAAACATTGGAAATTATAAAATTAAACAGTTTATCAAATAATGAAACTCTCGAAAGAATCATATTCCGTATTGTAAAATATTTTTTCTTGAACAATTTTCTTCAATGAATTTATTTTATTAATAAATTACAAATTCCCTATTTATTATCACCAATACAGTAATTTATTGATCACAAGTGAAATTTTGAGAAAATAATACTATTGTAGCTGTAGATTTTCTGATATATCTATGATTAGCATTGCACTGCGCTTTGAGGTTCGTGTTCACTGTGAGTTAATAAAATGATCTCTTAAAAAAAACAAGATTTTTATTCGTAGCAAATCCAACAAGATGTAGAGAATTCCAGTTCTAAAAATCACAATTACGTAGCTCCAATTCAACTAATACAACATAAAACAGATTCCAATCACATAAGTCTCTGATAATTCAGACCGACAACAGTTTCAACGCACTATACTAATATTCAAGACTAAACATCTTCATTAACTCAGCGTCTTCATTCTTCTATGTAAGGCTGCTGTATTTATACTTGGATTGGCGCAAAAAACTAAGAGTTTCACCAAGGTTTCTGAATTATACTAGGCTATCTCACTTAGTATTGATACTAGAACTCTATTGTTGCATTTTTCGAGAAATATTCATTTTTTGCCAAGTCACCAAATCCTCAGAAATGGTATTTTAACGTAGAATACAACTAAATTGCGCAATATTTGCCTAAAATGTAGGTATTTTAGATCTGTTCGAGATATTTTGAGACAAATACAAGTAATGTTTATAAATTTGTAATAGTATTACATCATATTCTATTTTTTTATTGATACAATTTTAGACTAGCATTAATAATACGCATGTAAATGCACTAACATAAGTATGCTTAGGACAAAAACGTAAACAGAATTTTACTATAAAAACATTGGAAATGAAAAAATAGTCCTATCATCACAATATTTAGTCTGTGGCCATTTAAAAACAACTCAACAATAGTGTGATACTGGAAGATCGCTAAATGTCGACTATTTCGGTGTAAATCAGCTGTGGAGTCTATTTTTAACTGTCTATGTTGTCTAAAAAATATCTGCTTAAGAACGACCAAAAATTACATTTTCTGCATACGGCTACCAGTTACGATTTAATTCAACAGCATTGCAACTTCATATCAGCAGATCAGATTCAATCTTATTTCTACTATTGGAAGATACTAACAGTTCGTAAAAGAATATATGAAAATGGACTATAAAATACAGTAGCACAGTGTATACAATTTTGCTTTTAAGGAGCCTACTGAAGAAAAAAGAGCATATGAATAGGATGCATTATTATGTAAAGTTGACTAAAAGTCAATGGATATGCAGTTTGCTCACTAATGAGTCTAAGTTTCCTTTAAAGATTATTTATAATGTTATTGCATATAAATAAATAGAAATACTTAATGTCTTATGTTTAATGTATCAGAGCCCCATTGACTCAGTAGTTTCATGTCACTTCCTGTAAAATCAGCAAAGTGGAGCATCACTTGCTGAAGGTGGTGACTGGGAAGGTGATCATATCCCCTTCACTGGGTTGCAGGATCCCCATAAGTTGGGGACATGACCACATTAATCTGTGACATACGAAGTCAATTCTGTGATGTGGCATGGATATATAAGGAGGATTTCATTTTACGTTTCGACCTTATCACCTGACCGTGGTTCAGAAATACGAGAACTTGGTGATAAACGAACACATTTTAAACTCGTTAACCTTAGACAATGTGCGAGGCTTCTCACACCACCAGTGGCTCAGTAGCTTCACTCCGCTTTCAGTTAAGATCAGTGAAGTGTAGCATCATTTGATGCGGGCAGTGATCGGGAGGGTGACCACACACATTTTCCCTCATTATGTTTGTTGCTGAAGTTTCGTGGGTTGGGTATCATTAATCTATGATGTCCAAATTCTTTTTGTTGTTGTAGTGTGGATATGGAGAGGAGGGTGCCTGCTCAGGTGTTAAATCGTTACCCGACCGTGGTTCTAAATTATGAGGCGCTTGGGATTGGGCAACCGGCCAGTATTCCAAACTCATTAACTTTTAAGTACAGTCTGGGGCTCACCTACACCAATATGTATTTTTGTCTAATATACAAGAAAGGGATGTATATGTAAAATATAATGTTTTTAAGTAAGGGAATTTATAAATTAATAAAAAAAGGGAATCTTTCAGTTAAAATACAGGCTTGTTAGCATTGTCTCATGGAGTACTAAATGATCAGAAATAAGTATGTATACTGAAACCTATTGTTCTCCTGTATGCTGTCAAAGCGGGCTAAAATAATTTTTATTTTTCAAACAGTTATTGTTTACTCTTGTGCACTCTGATCTTAAAAAAAATACAAATATCATGACCATGTTTCCAATTTTTTTAATAATATATAAGGGAATGAATAATAATATATGAGTGATTTTTCTATCCATTAATTAACAATATATGTATTTAAAAGAACAGTTTAAGAGTAGAAACTTTTTGTTCTGATTTTTTGCATTTTTATCAAACATAGCTGTAGCTCTTCAGTTTCTGAAAATGTATTCGTATAGATATAAAAATTTAAATTATGTGTACTTCTACATATTCATTTTTTTATTTGTTATTTAAAATAAATCGTTACTTATTTAATAGATATTATTTTCAAACTTTCATAAATAAAAAGAAAATATTTAATAAATTGGGAAACATTCGCTATAGTTCTTATATTAAATAATAGATGGCAGCACCAACATTGAAATGAATGACTTTTTTTTAATTAATTACCAATAAAAAAGAATGTGTGTGTGTATAAATATAATGTTACAAAATTTATGTTAATTCATAATTTCCTCATTTTCTAGGATCGCGCTTTTGTTTTTTCAAAAAGAAATTACTATTCTCTTAATGGAGTACCATTTCTTTTCCCTGCAATAGAAGAAAAGAAATAACATTTAATTTTTTAAGCAATTACTTGTAAAACCTTACAACTTAAATACGCTTCTCATGAGAATTATGAGCTCATATGTCTATATATTTCCCTACATTTCATTGAATGTTTTTGGTTTTATGAAAGACATGCGGTTTTTCTGATAGTTTCCTCATTTGGTACGTACTTTCGGAAGTACAGAACTTTTATGAAAAATAAGATATATTTCTGATTTTTAAAAATATATTTTTAATGTTAGACCTTTGAAGGTTTACTGGGTTTTGTCACTGGCGATTGTACATGGAACTGAGAATGAAATCTATCATGAAATAAATTATGAATATCATGGAAAATTTTCAGTGGTTTTATGCTGATTATTTTTCAGAGTCACATCATGAAATTAAAAATGTTGAAGATAGCTTTCAGAAGAATATTGTTCCACAGTTTTAAAATTTTCGCTACAGATGTTGCTGCTCTATAGAGATAATTTAAAAGTACTGAAATTTTTATTGTTACTCGGATTTCTACTTTTAGTATTGGATATTAGGCATTTGTTCTGACATTAATGATAATACAATGATTAATTAACATTAATTACCTCATGGTATTTAACGTTAATTGATTCCTACCATTACAATAAAATAAATATATTTTTATTCAACATTGATCTAAATTTTAAGGGTAGAATTTTTTATGTTAATATAATGATAGCAAATTTAAAATTCCGCATTTCACATGTAATAAAATTCCATTTATTTAATGATTGTTAAATATTATATTTCTAGATATAAAGCATGCCTTTTTTTTATCTGATTCATTTATTTTCTGAAACATACTTAATTTTTTATAAAATTATACATACAATTATTATAAATCAAATACAAAATTTCTTTTTCATAGGAGCTTATCTGCTCTTTACTCTAGTGGTGCTATCTAGTGTTACTATTTGATATTATAAAAGTGGAAAAAATATTATGCAACAAGAAATTTATAGTTAAGATTTGTCAGCATAGGCAATGAAAATAAATTATAAAAAAAAAAAAAAAAAAAAAAAATAACTGATATAAAATATCAAGAACATTTGTTTGAAATTATAAATTTAATGGTTGGTCATAAGAAATCGTAATTGTTTGATCAAGCATTTTCTTTAAAAATATTAATTTGTAAATTGTAAGCGAACGGCAACAAATAAAATAAACTGCTTAAAACAAAAGAAAATACTGCTTTCAATTGTTTACTTTTATGTTTATTCTAATTATAGAATTATATGTATAATGTGAGTATAAATTCACATTTATTTACTAGAAATTCAATTATATGCATTCATGACACTGAAATGTGTATGAATGGTGGTTACACGATTTATAATGTAATTAAATACAACGAAATAAAAAACATGTTTACGTAGAAATATGTAGAAATATTATTTGAGTAAAGAAAGAAGCATATTTAATTATTATTTTCATTTAAGGAATAGCCGTAAAAACTTTTTGTGTTTAAATTTAGAAAAAAGAGATGGCAGCACCAAATACTAAAGACTCGATGTGTAGAAAATAAGCACACCCAAGCACACTATTAAGTTCATTAATTTAAGCAAATACAGTTAAAATAACACACATAGTATACTATGCAGTTACTTATTTTATTTACTTAATCATGTGTTACCTGATTATGATAGTTAATTACAAGAGAAAGCCAATACATATTTTTTTTTCAGATTCAGACATATTAATTTTAGTGACGATGAAAATAATACAAGGAGAAATTTTATACAGTAAATCAAAATTTTACTGTAAATATATTTTTCAGGAAGCACACTAAATGTTCACTAATAAGTTATTAATATATATAAGAGGTTATCTGTGTGTGTTAACAAAATTCTCTCTCTCTCTCTCTGTATATATATATATATATAAGAATAACTTATAAGGAATAATATAAAATTAAACTAATGTCTTAAATTCTTTACTGTGTAGATCATTTAACTTATTTAACATAAACTCTAGCAGTATTTAATTTAAATTTTGGAAATAGATTATGTTAAAAAACTTTGATTTCATTATTCTTATCTTTCTGCGATTGTCAAATTAAGGATATTTGACTGAGAAATTAATAACTAAGCGAAAGACAAAATAACAGGCATATGAGAAAAATATTAAGTTAAATTACTCAGAGAATAGGAAATCGCGTTTTTTTCGGTTTTAGAATAATAAGAAATATTTACACTTTCTAAAAATTTAAAATTCATTAACTTTTAGTAAAAACATATTGGCTAATTACGTCATTATATCGACAGAATGAAAGCGAAGAAGAAGATATTTCTGTATAAATTGTAAGAAAAATCCACATAATTTCCATTTTTATTAATTTTTGATTTTTTGCACTCACACACAGATTAAGTTTATTTAACTTTATAGAGCCTTAAATTTCTTAACACAGGGAATACACTGTTATCTATACTGGAATCAGGCTGTTATCAATCGATTTTCTGAAAAATAATTTGTACAAAAGCATTTAAGGAGATCATTCACAAAAAGGGACAATCAGAAGAGAATCTTGCAATAGAAAATCATTGATAATTTTAGAAAGTAGAAGGAATCTTTAATTTCATTATTTAAATCTGGAATCCCACAGAGGGATCCAACATCAACGGAATATTCTGAATTACTTATGTAAGAATCAATAGAAGGTAAGAATTTAAATGATATAAAAAAATATTTGTTCATCGTAAATTCGAAATTGAAGCTTCAAGGCAAAACACAATATTATAGATTTCAAAAATTCATTCTAAGTTATAAATATGATATTAATAATGAAAAATAATGTTTATAATTTATTTACTTTGTTTAAAATATATTCTTGATTCTTATTAAATGCATTGCTAAAGAACGTCATCAATAACTTAAATTTTATTCATAATTTATGCCATTTAAAAAGTTTGATTTTCGAGGAACTGCAGACAATAGTTATTAACAGACTGATATATTTATATCAAAACCATATTACATGGCCTTCTTAAAGTAATGTCATGATAAAATATTAAATTAATGAGTTATAGTTGATCGTTGTTATTCAGATTAAAATGATAAGTTGATTGATATTTTCAAAGACTCTTGGTAAGTAATTATCTTTATTTTATCAAATTATATTGAAAAATTAATTTGGGTAGAGATAAATAAAATATATATATATATACTACTTTAATTCGCAAATCTCTACATGTTAAAGTAATGTCCTTTTTAGAAATTATCACGTAGAAAATCTATTTTATTAAAATTATGTTAATTATAGAGAAAAATAAATTGAAAAATTATAATATATGATTTGTGTAACAATTCGAATTTTTTATTTACTAATTTAAGATGTATTGAGCTGATGCAAAATAGCATGTTTAAAAAACGTGTTTTACTATGTCATAAATATTTTTCTTAAGTATAAATAAGATGTAAGAAATATTTTCTTATATTTTTGCGTACATTTACAGGCTAAAAAATATTTTTGTGTCCAGATATTATTAAATTTTAATTATTTTAGCATTTCCTGATAGGAACAAAATACATGCTAGTAAAAAAGCTTAGTATTTAATAACAATATTTCCTTTTATTATTGAATAACAATTTTATACATTCTAATTTATAAAGCATAACTGACTAATTTGTTAGATTAGTGTAAAGAGAATGTATACATATATGTGTAATGCAACATTTGAAAATTATTCAAAAATATAAATGAATATTACTTTAATTTCGTAGGTAAAAAACTCCGCTGTCAGCCATGAGGACACAGAATTTATTCATAAATAAATGATATTTTTTCTTTTAATGTGCTATGAAATTAATAGCACTTAAGTAAAATATTTATTTTGATATTTGTTGAGTTAAAAGCTTGATAATTTGCGTGATCATAATAACACTATATTTTTATTACCATTTTTAAAAAAAATTTAATTATTTAGAACTGTAAATTCTTAATAGTTCCCTTAATTAAAAATGTGAATGAAAATATTAAAGCTGAAGCTTATTTAATTTATGTAAGAATAGGGCTTGGGAGGGGGGGTTTAAGGACTTAATGGATATTTTAAATTTCTTTTTTTTATAAGATTTGAAAGAAATATAAGTTACGAAACTTATTTAAATTAATTACATGAACAGTGAAATAAGTAACCCATGAAGCAAATTCAATAGAAAAAAAAGAATAATACAAAATTATTAGAGATATTTTCATTATTCTATTGTAGAAACAGCCTAATTTTTTTTCTATTTAAAAATGATTTATTCAATCTTCGGTAAAAGAAAAAAAAATGAAAAAAAGTAAATATGAAGTTCAAGTTTGCGATTTTATTCCATTTAGCTTTGATGAAATATGCTGATATTGCATTTTTTACAATAATAAAGTGTATTCTTGTTTATTCATATCATTATTTACCTAAGCAAACATGATGAAATAAATATTTGTGCAGAGAATTTTATTCATTCACTAAAAATTTAATTTGTCTTCGAATACCAAATCCTTCTTTATAATTTGTAAACATGAGTTTTATTATTTCCTTTTTATTTTTCCACGTAGAAAATGTAATATTTTTGGATAAAATATAAAAATGTAAACTTCAAATATTTTTTAATCGACGTTTACTTTGATGTCTTTGAATTTTCGTAAGCTTAATGAAAAAATTTGAGAAATGAAATTAGAAGAATCACAATGAAAAGTGGGACTTCTCTTAATCAGTGTTGAATAAGTAAAAGATTTTTTTTATTGTAATCACAGAAAAAGAGGGAAAGAAATTGATGTATAGGGAAAAAGAAGAATATAGGGAAAAGAAATACCGATACTGAATACTTTATTTGGATTGGGTGATAGAGTTCCACATAGTGCTTATCTTGCTACCAAAAGTTTTTCAAATTTAATTATTCGTTATATCCTCAAAGCTTTACTTATGAACAAGAGCCTATTGATAATTGAATTTTCAGCTATTTGTGTCACATTACTTCCTCATATCCATATTACAATGCTATTTTCATTGCGTGTACAGGGGTTATATTCAGTGTTCTGCAATACAATTTCAAGCAGTTGTTAGCTTTCACCAAAATTTTGCCCAAATTTAAAAAAACATCAATTAAACGAAAACTATAAAAAATAAGTTATTAAAGCAATTAAAAAGTTTTTAATACATATTTAAAATAAAAGGATATTTTAAAATTATTATTTTCTAAAACCAAAATATTTATCTATAATATACAATTGTGTTGATTGCATTTCAATGATTGTTGTATGAATCCAATAGAACTATATACGAATTGTTAACGAGAAATTTTGGTTCATATCTTAAAATGATGACTGATTAAATTACAAATTGTGTATTATTGTAAAAGTAAACATATTTTGTGAATCATTATCCAAACTTTACTTATTTTCTACATACTTCGTTTTGAATATTTTCTATGCATTTGAGGTAATATGTACACAAAAAATTTTAAGAAGGTTTCATTCACTTAACATTTAAGTTTTAAATTATATCATTAGGAATTTCATTTGAACTTTTAAAATCTGAATTAAAAAATGATTGTTTGAAGAAAAATTTTGAGATTAAATAATTAATCTCATGAAATGACTGATAAGTTAATGATATTAGCTTAGAGATTTCCATCTCATGTTAGTAAAGTATGTGTTTAAAATTTAAAGATCTTGAAAAGTTTTTCTTATGATCATATTTAACTAGATTATTTTAAATTCATTTTAAAAATTCTCATATCTTCAGAAGTTACTATTTTAAAATTCTAAGAAGTTTTCAAATATATCATCAAATGTGAAGGTAATAAGTAATATAAGAAACATTTTTACTAGAAACTTGTCTTTCCAAAATTTAAATATCTCTTTGGTTCATATTAGGTTAAAAACTATTCAAAAGCCTATCCTTACATTTATGATGAAAATGTTATAAGTTCCTACTCAGATGGAATGGAAGGGTTATGTTATTTTGAGTGCAAAATAATATATATATATATATATATATATATATATATATATATATATATATATATATATATATATATATATATATATATATATATATATATATAATAACAATTATGTGAATAGCTAGTTATATTTGTAATTAGTATGTATTTGGAGTTTTGAAACCAGGTCTTATATATATGTATATTTTATCAATTCACAATGGGTATATAAGTTTTCTTTAAGGATTAATTCACATTTGTGTTTCCAAGTAAAAAGTTATAGAAGTTTTGCGATACAAGATATTAATACACTTAAATGAAATACTTATAATAATAATTAAGAAAATAAAAATAATAAAAAGTGAAAAAAATAAAGTATAGCAAGTACCTGAAAATAAAGTTTTAAATTCCTAAAAGGGCTAGCAATAATACATAACTACATAAAATGATAATGCCAGTTTAAACAGAAATTAATTTGAAAAGAATTCTTACGGATATTTAAAATTTTGTATTTAAACTAAATTTTAAGTAAATAGCTGAAAGAATTTATTTTTAAAGAAATACATTGGATTTTATGTAAATGAAGAAAAATCATAGTTGAAAGTTTTAAACTTTAAGATTTAAATATGGACAAATTAGTTTATAAAATTGTTATATTTCTATATATTTAAAACTATTATTTGATTAGTGAGCTTTTTTATTGGAAAGCACATAAATCAAATATTTATGTTATATGCTAAATATGTTGAGCAATTACCATAAGTGTCCGGAGAAAATTTCCTCCCTTTCCAGATTGCTCTCAAAATTGAGTGAGTGAATCCTCTGGTGGTGCCCTCTATAGGAGAAGTCTTAGAGGAAAGTCAATCTTTCACCTTTGTGGCGCTCTGGTTAAATGAAAGACGTACCACATTGATTTAAATTCGCATAGCCGTCCGCAAAGCGAGCTTGGCTTGTTTAAGTGTCATAAGCAACAACTGCTAAATATGTACCATTTTTATATTTTTAGATATAAAAAATATAAAAATGGAAGGAAACCACGTAAGCATAATATAATTTATGATTTTCATTTTAGACAAATAAGAGTAAGCTGAGTTGTTCAGTAAAGTATTAAAGAAATTGATTTTCATTTTAAATTCTTAATACTTTTATTCCTTTTATTTGCATATGATGTATATTTATAGGAACCCCCATAAAAAAGTAAACTCATAATTTTTTAATTTTATTGATTACTTAAAATATGAAGCCGAATCTTATAATTGAGATGAATATTGATTCTCGCTCTCAATTATTTACAATTTATTACTTTTTACATCTAACTAATTAATTGGTTTTAAGTATTTTCAGGATTTTAATCATATCAGAGATTCATAGCATTTAAAAACATGTTAAATCCTGTTTACAAGTTACGAAATTATTCAATGACAATAAATAAATGATTTCATGCAAGTTATATTTGATGTAAACTTTGATTTAATATTTTTAAAGATTATATATTAACGATACTCTCTTTAGTTTCAGCTGGTCTCGAAATGATACACTCTTTAGTTTCAGCAGGTCTCGAAATGATACTCTTTTTTGAATGAGAAAAATCTCATATATTTTTTTGCAATTTTATTAACATGATAAAAAAAGTGGAGTTAGAATTTTATTTTTTATAGTTAATCATTAAAAACTCCAAGAGATATAATGTATTAAAAAAGAGTTACAGAAGCAAATTGCATAGTTGCTTATACAATATTTACGCATAGTTATTTATTCTGATTCAAGGTAAATATTTTATTTTTTCATTTTTTTGCCATTTCATTTCTTAATATATATATATATATATATATATATATATATATATATATATATATATATATATATATATATATATATATATATATATATATATATATATATATATATATATATATATATATATATATATATATATATATATATATATATATATATATATATATATATATATATATATATATATATATATATATATATATATATATATATATGTGTGTTTGTGTGTGTGTGTGTGTGTGATGTAGCTCACTCATTTTCTTCAAATCAGATTTTATTTAACCAAAAAATAAAAAGTTATTTACATCATTTTTATTCATTGTAATAAATGAAGAATAATGCTTGATTAGTTGAATCAAATATTCTTTTCTTGGATTATTTTTTTGATTTTATTTTGCGATTACTTTAACATTAATTTTTGTTATAATTTTAGCTGCGTAATTATGGAATAAATTATTTTTCCAGATTACATTTATTAAAAAGTAAGATATTTAATAAATTAAGCGAGAGTTATGTTTAAATTGAGCCAGCTTGTTTACAATGAATATTTTTCCATAATAAGTAGATTTGGTTTTAATTTATTATAATTTAGATTTTTTTGCGTCAATAGAAAAATTACCATGCAAAAAATTTATTTACTTATGTAGAATAAAGCATATTCATATTTATGTGGCAATGTAAGAGTATCATTGTAAAATTATAATTATTTTTAATGAGATGTAAGAATAAAGCATCCCATTAATACATAATCTGATATTATTACATAATGTAAATGTTATTCTTATGTCTAAATAGCACATTTTTATAGTAAATCATAAAAGTAATGTAACATGCTTTTCCTATCTTTGGTGAATTTTCCAAAAGAAAGAGAATTCATAATGTGTTATCCTGAAAAAAATAGGGCAAATATGCAAATTTTTATAGTTTATGCCTATCACTGGAAGTTTAAAATAAACGAAGTATAAACATTTGTTTGAATAACAAGAAGAGTGTATTTACTAAGTGAGAAAACTACATCATGAATATACTTTACATACATAAATCTAAAGCCTTATGAAACATATAGTATATTTGGAATATATAAGAATATTTTGAGCAGAAAAATCTCTGATCTGAAGTGAATATTTAATAAGATCATGATATTATCGTTCTTGAATTTAATAAATTACCTGCGAGACGTTATTTAAAAGATATTCTGAGATATGAGCGATTATGTTCATGATTTGATCGGAATGCTTCATCGTTAAGAGAGTAAAATAATTACCCTTTAACACGAAGATATTAGACAGTCTTTTGAAAGAATATGCCCTATTTTAAGATATAATAATGATTATATTTCGGTTGAGATGATATGAGGGTTTTATGATATACTTTCCACATTTGATTTTGGAATATGTATATTTCTAAGATAAAAACTGAGTACATAGCTAAGATTACTTTGATACAGTGAAGAAAAACGTTAGAAATATATAAACTTGAGTACGTATAAATTAAGGATAATTATTTATGTTTCCAACAAAATGGTAAAGATTGATGTATAAATCATTTTATATATGCAGTAATTTATATCTCGTAAATCAACTGAAGAATCACAAATGTTTATTCAGGGATTAAATTTACGGTAAGAATATAAAATAAATATTTTCATGACGATGATCAGCCATCAAATGTCCTTAATTTACGTTGATTATGTTAATAGAGTCCTTTTTGTGAATATTTATTTAAATTTAGTAATCAAAGTAAATTAAACATAAAGTAAGAACTTTTAATAATAGTATGGAATATATCATATATTAAAAATAATATCTTTTCTATATCCTTAATTAGTGAAAGAAATTTTATAATATTATAGTTTAAATTATATGTAGTTCAAATAGGCCCATTTACGTTTATTTCACCGAAATAAGGTTTTAAATTAAGATATTAATTCTCGCTTCCTCTTAATAAAAGTTTATGTAGACGTAACATTCAATCACTGCTGCTAGTTGTTGGTGATAATAACAGCAATGGAAAATGTATTATATATATATATGGCTATATTAAAATGGTCTAGAAAATTGGCTATGACTCTATTAGTTCTCTGACCTTCCAAAATCATTGAACAATACATATACATATTAAAAATGCAATTGCCGGGCACGAGTCAAGATGGCTAGCATAAAATTTTTTATATTTTTTATTCAATGGACACCATGCATAATTCCAAAGCTTAAGCCGATACAAATACGCCGCAAGCAAACATGGATTGTAGAAAGGCAAAAGAGTGCCTTATTTGCACTTCTAGGAAAATCTGGAATAGGTTTTGATCCCTTAACTATGAAAATCCAAGTCTTACTGGCAGATTTTTGCTTTATTCTAACAGCATGTCTTCTTTTAAACTGTAATTTTTTTGAATGGAAAGAAGGTGTCTGAAGGACCCCTGCATCTTTCTTCACCAAAAAGTCAGCAGTCTCATTTAAAAGAATTCCACAATGACCTGAAATACACTAGAAAGGAACAGATATTGACCTTTCAAAAACTCTTAACAGCATTCTGCCGTGCAATTATCTGTATATATAGTATTTGCAATATAGAGCCCGTATAGAGCCAGACAAGATAACCACTCGATGTAAAGAAGACTGCAGGGCAGATAGCAGCTTCAATGCGATGTAAATAGCTCTAGTTTCACCGTCGTAATGAGTAAAGTGAGCCCGCATGGGGAAGCATAACAAGAAAAACGTCACAATATATTGCAGCTCCCTCACCGTCTTCTTCAAATCCTTCTATGAAGACATGTAACCATGAACGTAAAGAGCATATACTTCCAGTAGTAGATAAAGCAGTTGCATGAATCTGTTATTCGCTCATGCTACTCTTTCAAACATCCGTATCTAACTTCAAATGAAATAAGAGCTCAACAAAATTTAGGGACAGGTAGATCCACAAAGAACCTGTGATCTCTAGGGAAAGTCAAGATCAATAGCTTTAGAATGTGCATATTTTATGAACCTCTTTTAAGTTTTAAGGTTTCTTTGTGCATTAACATAGTAGTCACTTCAGAGCGTATTGTTTGGCTGCTAATTCTGTTTCTCAAAAAGAACAACTACATCTCTTTTAATGAAGTTCTTAAGTTTTGAGTTGTGAATCACACACTGCATTGCCAGAATAGGGGTGTACCTTACAGCACCTGTTATAATAAGAAGCACTTGGTTCTGGGTAGTTTCAAGTTTCTGGTACTAAGAGCAGTAAATATCAAAACTTCATTACGATAGTTAAAATTGGCTTGAATAAAGAACTTCAATCCATTAGAAGCAAAAGCTTCGGTGTATATAGGAAGATGATCTTTCGAGAATTTTCAAAAAAGATACGTATTTATAAAACAAGTTCTCTGACCAAGAATATTATCCTTAATTATCGCAGAGAAAAATACTTTCTTTATTGTTTTTTGGGTCTCTTTAAATATTTATGATTAAATAGTTATGCTATTTAATTTGGAAAATTGTTTCAAATGAAAAGACATTCATTATTAATGTATTAAGGTACTGTTTGAAATGTTCAATTGAGATTAAATATTCATAAATAGAATTCGGTGAAATCAATATTTGTATTACAATACCTATTGTTTTCAGTATTTTACGTAAACTTTAGAAAATTTCTGGATTATCAAGTGATTTTATGAAATCATTAGTGTCAAACTCATTGGTTTCACGACGAGACAAAGATGAAATTTATTTATAACTATTTGGCTTCATATACTGCCAATTAACTAAATAAGCAATTAACTTAATTAGAAATGTATTTAGAAATTTATTCTTTGAAACAAAATTATAATATATATATATATATATATATATATATATATATATATATATATATATATATATATATATATATATATATATATGTATATTAATATATAGCTATATGTAAAATTAATTTATGTTTACAACGGAATTAATTTATAATATGATAATATGATAGAAAAACTAATCTTCAATTTTTAGTACAAGCAATTCTTAGATAATAACACATCTTATTCCAGTAAATTCTCATTCGTTTATTTAAATAGATAGAATATTTTAATCTGACAATTTTAGCTCTAAATTTCATGACTTATTTTTTTGCGCAATTAGATGTTACATATATTTTTGTAACAAGTGCATGACAAGAAAATGAAATTAGCATAAATAAGTGCTGTTGCCTCCGGAGTAAGAGTTCTTGAATTAATTTGACTTTTAAATAATGAGTTTCTCCTTATATAAAAATTTTATTCAGTTTGTTACAAGAAACATTTGTTTTAGTTTTTAAACAAAGCTTTCTTGCATTATATTAGTGATCATATTAAAATCAGCTACTGTGCAGTTTTTAATACTTTCTCAACGCATTATCTAATGAAATTCAACTGCAATTATTTTTTAAACCAAGTGTTTTTCATTAAATAAAATATATTTTATTAAAATTATACATTTGATTTTACCTTCTTTCCTGGCAGGTATAAAAGTAAAAGAAATAATTTTTACATGCAAATTTTAGTTTTACTATCTGTTACATCTATATGCAGCACATCTGTTAGCTTCGAAAATATTTAACATTAAATATATCGTTTTTGTTTCACATTTATATTCTCAAAAAAAGTGCTTTTTCATTTATTTATAATATACTTATGGAAAATATTTACAGAAATTAATAGCCATCTGAATAAATTCTTTGCTATTATAAATTTTTAATAAATTTCCTTTGCTTGTTTGTCAAAATAACAGAATTATTTTGAATTAGTTTTCACCAAAAATGACCAGTTTTAGTAAATATATTGATGCGAAAAGCTCCTTCAGTATTTTGTTTTAGTAAATTTTTTAAATTTTATCCAATTTTTTGTGTAAAATATGAATTGATTGGTACTACGTATATTAAAAACCACTCTCAGTGAATCTGAAATTGGAAAAGTAAAATTAGTATATAAATAGTTTATATTTATTAAGTATGATATCACTACCTTAAGTAGGACATTTGAATAAAATATAACCTGACCCTATTTATAAGACCAAATACTCAACAGTATTTAAAACTTTTTTTAAATAAAACTCAAGTTAAAAAGAAGTGTTTTTATAATTATAAAAATTGAAGTTAATATTTATGCGATAAATTTGAGACTTTCTTCTTAAATATTATTCTAAAAACATCTTATTTCCAAATGCTATAAAATAAGCTCATAACATTTTCTCAGCATCAAAGGTGTTTTTTTTTTTAGAGATTTTAAATATTTAAACAATTTCTTAAAACATTGAAAGTTTTGTCTGCCAATTACAAATTTATTTATACACAACTTTATATTCGGCTCTATTTTTGCTTCTTTTAAATATTATATATTTTTTGAAATATATGTAAAAATATAAAGATATTTAAATTTTAGTATTGCAATTAAAATTGAATATGAGGAGTAAATTGCTTTAATATTGCACAAAAAGGTATTTCCAGTAATTGAAAATTAATTGTATATGTATTATTTGTATTATTTGTTAGCATTCGTGAACCATATGTTCTCATAAAGTACTAAAGTCTTATATCAAATACCAAAAACTTCTTTTGCAATAAATAATTCTTTTAAAAGCAATTTGAAATAACTGAAGAATGATGAGCTTAAATATATATATTCTCTTTAATTCTTCCGTAATATGCATGACAATTTTATTTTTCACATTAATTTGTTATTCGATAATACAGAGTTTTTAAAATACATAAATGACAGAAATATTTTCTATATTCTATATACGTTGTTATTTCAGTTTATAAAGTAAGAAGACATTTAAAAGCAAAAAATATGGCAACTGTTCAAATGTATTAATGATAAAATTTTGATCATTGTGATTTTTTTTCTCAAATAGCATTTTTAAGATAAATCTTTCTTACTTTTTCTACAAATGTTTAAATCCTTTATGCAATTTTCAAACTCAAATGCGTCAAATTTTGCTCTTTCTTTAAAGTGTAATATTAATAATATAAAAATACATAAAACTAAATTTTTTAAAAAGTAAATAAAATCTTTAATAAAAAATATTTATTAAGAGAAGCTTTATTCTGTAAAGTATATTTTAATAAATACTAGTAAGATTGAATTCATTTTAAACTAAAGAAACAAATTTCGAAAACACACTGTATTTTTGTTTTTTTTATTGATAATCAAATTGTGATTTTTTGTGAAGTTATAAATCATTGTTCTAACTACTTTAGAATTTAATCAATGATTTCATTTTATATTAAATTTATTAAGAAAAATGAAAAAGTATATTTTGAAAATAATTGATTTTGCTGTGATTTAAATGTTTAAAAATTAATATGTAAGTCTGATAAGATAAAATCTTCTACACTTTAAGGGATAGGCATTCCTATGATGCATTTTTGTACACTAAAATTGCAAACATTTTCATATTTTGAGAGACTCATAAAATTATTTAATGAATTGTAACTGTTATTGACATTAAATTAACATATTTCATTAGTAAAAGGAAAAACTTCATTTTTATGTTTGTTTTTAAGTTTACACCATAGAAACTTTTAAACAACGTGAAATTTGTAGAGCTTAACGTTGAAATTGATGATGTTTATAATGTTGATGAAAGATAATGTGTATAAAGAGAAATCATATCTTAAATTTTAAATCACATCAAAGTTAGAAGTTAAATTTGTTACATAGATCTTTTAAGTAAAGTATTTTTAATAGAATATTCATTTATTTTCATGAATAATTATATATATATATATATATATATATATATATATATATATATATATATATATATATATATATATATATATATATATATATATATATATATAATTAATGATTATGCTGCATGAAGCTAACTGTTCGTACTGTGTTTTAGGAAACATTTTGTTTCTAATTGAAAATTTTGAAAAGAAAAATTAAGTCTTGACTGAATTCCGCAAAGAGAAAGACAAAATTTCAAAGAAAATTTTGCTAAGACTTTTGATTTCAACCAAAGAATTGCTTTTTGAGCTCCATTCGAAATTTCGGATTCAAAGTGATGCAATAAAATCAATTTCAAAGCCAGGAGACAAACTTAAATATTGCAAAGAAATAAATTCGTATTCAACTAGTAAATAATTTTTTTATATGTACCAAAAATATGTTGAGATACCGGAATAACTTAAATGGCAAAAATTCATAAGATTAAAATCAAAGACATTTAATTGTTATGTGTATCTTGGAAAAACCTCAGCTCTTCCTATTTTATCAAATAGCAAAAAAATTAGGAAATAAATGAAGTATTTTTATAAATAGACCACAAATTGGAAAGAAAATCTCTTCCAATTCTTAGAAACAGATGATCACTAGAAAAAAAAATGATTTAAATTTTACATTCATTTAAAATATCAAATTTACTCTCAAAAATTCTTTTAGTTTTTAAAAATTGGGAGTTATATAAATTGAAATGTATGTTATGACATAAAATTGGTCTTATATTTAGTCTGAAAATTAACAAAAATAATCTATATACATAAATCTGTGTGTCTTTAAAATTATACATACATCCTACTTTAATTTGTCAATTTAGAATAAAAAATAATATCTCTTTTAATAACATGTTATTTTTATTTTTCAGCAAAATAAATTATTTTAGTAAATTCCTTGAGTATAAGCTTTATATGAATGAAATTATGTAAATAAAATCTTTTCATCAGGTTTTCTCTAATTCGCTTATTTTCTTTATATGTATTTTTAAATCTTGTGTGCCAAAATAAAAATAAAACGTAGGCATAACTTTATAAAATGCCCATGTCGATTAAATTATCATTGAATTCGGTTTGCATAGCATTAAAATGTATCATAGCTTTTTACATAGTGGGTCATTTACAAACCATAATCGTTAAATAAGGTCAACGGAAAGTCGCCACGCGTCAGATCTTTCTACTAATAATAAGCGGTTTAGTGCGGAACTGAAAATAATTAAAGCGGAGATCGGTCCATGGAACGTATCTGTTAACGTTTCAGGGGATTAACTGGGAGTCGGACATTTGTAAATTTAAACCCGACCAACAGATATGCGGTGTAAGGCTTTAACAGGCGTTAAAGGGTGACGCATAACAGGGACTTTGCTCTTATCTGTTCGCCAAGAGGAATCTGTAGAGACGGCGCAGATCGTCAAATATATCACGTAGACAGACAGTTGGACCTTATCTTCCAGTTCCATGTTGCAGTCTTTCTCATCTCCGCTAGGGGATGCTTTCTGAAAATTCCTTACGCACGATCATATTAAAAAGGGAACAGAGGGGGACCTCAGTTCATGGTTGCAGTGGCCGAACTCTTTTTACACGTCTCGTGAGGCACGTAATTTAGATTTAATCTGCGCATGCAAAACATTTTTGAGACTTTTCTGACAGACTATAGAGTATTAGAATACACGTATATGATTAAGGGGAATTTATCGTAAAAGAAGTTTCTTTTTTATAAGATTTCTCCAAGTAACTGATTCCCTACAGTTTTGTTTTTTTTTCCTCCTAGATATGTTGACACTAATAAACAGAAAAAAAGGGGAGAAACAAGTGCTTAAGTGAGAGTATTTTTATAGATTGATAACATGTTCAAATTTAATCCTTGTTATTTAGTTTCAATTTATGATTTTTATGGTATATTTCACTTTTCCTGTATATCTGATTATGTTGCTTCTTGTATAGAACAGGGATGACGAACCTTTCTTGATGTGCGTGCCACAAAGTCATAAAAATTCTTTTTTAAATAGTTAACATGCCACAGTAAAATTTCATTCGAAATACTAGCATGGTGAAATTATACCTAAGTATAATTCAATAAACAAATAAAATCAATTCTTCGTTAAGCAATTTTTTATTAATTAATGTTTTACAAAACGTAATATGCTAGAAATAAAATTCATGTTAAAAATAATTGTTTTTAATAGGATTTTCACTGGAGTACACAAGATAATAAAGATTTAATATATGGTATATATTTAGTTATTTCAACAGTACGCATACAGAGCTCTACTCATCCGTCATTCTATTCCTATATTTATTTTTTTAAAAAAATTTTATTCCGAAAATAGAGATTCACATGCCCTTTTTTCTTTTACTAATATTTTTACACAATTAAACGTGTCAGGGTTTGAATTCCATATAGTCAGAATATCATCTGCAATTTTATTTATTTTATCCAATAATTGATTACTTTCAATAATTTCCAAATCATTTCTTAAATCAACAAATTTTTTGTGCCGTATGGTACTTGACTGAAATTCAACTAATCCCACTTCTAATTCATTAAAATTTAACCACTTACGGACTTTTAAATTTAGTTTTTCAGTTGGTATTGTTTCAAGGTATAAAATAAATTTTAAAGTTTCTTCAAATTCTTTAAACTGCGTAAATCTTGTACAAAATTCCTGAATCAGGAATTGAAGATTTCTTCATTAAACTAGCCATAATAAGAAATTCTAAAAAATATTTTTTAATAATGTTGTTATAAAATGATTAATTTATTCAGCATTCGCTTGCAAGAACATATTTCATCAAAAATTAAAGTACTAAAAATACTACCAACACAAGAAAATAATAAGTTACTTATTAATTCAAGGTAATTTTAATAATTATTTCTATATCTTACACTGATTTTTTTAATGATAAAATAATTTGTCATAGTATTAAAATTGTCATAGTACTTTTTGTTCAAGAGTAAGCAAAATAAATATAAGTTTAGTAACTTTTAATACCTTAAGGTTGTTACAGGTTAAAACTTCAGTAATATGTTCTTGCAAACAAAAGCAGAATATAAAATATGAATTAATATGTGAAAAAATATTTACCTAAAACTAACAATATATCTATTTACAATAAACGGTTATATTTTTTAACAAGTCACTGAAATTTTAAGGACGACGACTTACTAAAAATGAGTAATGCAGTCTGATTCGAGTGCTGCGATGGCAGCAGTATGCAATAACATTAGAAGGCGAAACTGAATACGCAAAATTTTTTTATCTAATGAGTATTTTTGTATAAACTTCGAGAGAATTCATGTGATAATTTAATAATAAAATCTATAATTTGACGGTTTTAGTTAATAAACTAAGACAGGTATTCAGTACTACAAGTTTATATCATAAAATATAAATTAAGCGTAGATTAATAATTTCTAATTCATTTCTGTCAAAAATATAACTTCTGTCAAAAAATTAATTTTGTTTTTGTGCGTGCCATCAAAATTTTCAAACGTGCCACTTGTGGCACGCATACCATTGGTTTGCCAGCCCTGCTCTAGAATATAAGTAAGGCTAAAATTATTTTTGAATATACAAAAAGCACTTAAAATTTGCTGTTATTACATTGGATCTTAAAAGTTGATATATTTATAAATTTCTCCCTGTCTACGCATTTAAAATATTCTTATGTTTTAAGAATTAAGATCAGTTACATTCTAAGTAGCTGTATGATACGATTATGATTAAATGCAGTATGAGTTGCTGTTTGTCACTATTTTTTAAATAGAACGAAAAGGCTTACGGTAAAAGTTAGCCTTTTTAAAAGTAATATGTTTTTCATAATTAAAAAATTGTTTTATTTCAAAATTCTTGACGTGTACTGAAGGAAATTTTTTGCTTTCATTTGGATCATGAATAAAATTTTCAAAAAATATTTATTTCTTAAAAATATTTATAACTTTGAAAATATATATTTCAGTATTGAAATAGCTTCTCCATAAGCAACTTAAATTTGAACAGGGGAAATTTGCATATTATGCACATGACTGAATTGATATAGAAAGAACTATTTTTCTTAGATGCAAAAAAAATTTGCTTATATTTCCCGCTATGAATTCATGCTTAGAGATAATGTTGAAAAATCATAAAAGCTTATATTATTTCATCTAATATATTTTTAATAAAACAGAATATATTTATTCGTAAATGGAATTAATTATAAAATATAATTAAACATTATAATTAAAGCTTAATTGGAGATGTTTGCTGTTTTGTTGGAATAAGTAATTATTGTTCTAATAATTATTTGTATTATATTTACAATATGTGTGTATAAATTTGATCGAGAGGAAAATGCATGCCACATAAATTTTAATGATATAACCAAAACCTTTAAAAATAGTCTTATTTATGCAATTTAGAGATAGTTATTACTAACAAAAAATGTTATCGTTACAAACAATACATATGTTTTATAAATATTATATATTCACACATGATAGAAAATTCTTATAATTTTTTAAACCTCAGTATAATATATACTTCTAATTCAAAAACTCTTGAGAATTAGCTAAAGTTTAAAATAAGGGGACTGATTTGAAAAAAATTCATAGAATCAACTTTTTTTCAACGATGACATGCTTTCACTAATATCATTCTATACAATTTCATCCTGAGTTTGTTAATTGCAAGAAGTTTAATTCATAAATTAGGAAATTTAATTTGGTAGTTAGAATGTAAGTAGTTCACATTAAGATGACCAAAAGGGATAAAAACTAAATTGTGGTGTTATTTAAGCCTTTTTTAATTAAAGATTTTTAAGCCACTGATATTGAATTTCATTTAGAAATAAGTATTTTTGGTTTAATTTTTATTGACAATGTATGTTGAGTCACGTTAAAAATTTAATAATATTAACATTAATTTTTTTATATCATAAATGCTATTTGCATTTTATTTGAAAGTATATATACTTATTTGTGATATTTAACTGTATTTCTCTCAGATTGATCATACTTTAATCATTTAGAGCAGAAAAATAAAATCTAGTACAGTATATTTTTTGTTCTATAAGTTGTGTGTGTTTATATATATATATATATATATATATATATATATATATATATATATATATATATATATATATATATATATATATATCTATATATATATATATATATATAAATATATATATATATATATATATATATATATATATATATATATATATATATATATATATATATATATATATATGTATATATATATATATATATATCAGAATTTATTAATTTTAATAAATTATCAAAAATATTCCCGAGAGTTTATGAACAGAAAGAATAATTTAATTTTTCAAAATAACACAGTTTAAAATTTCAGTTTCAAAATAATTTGAAAAATATGTAATACGAGTCATATCTTTATATCGGTTTTTCTATTTCAGCATAATGATTAAAAATGTTTCTGAATAATTTGCATATTCCTCTCTTTTTTTCACCTCATTCATTATAACTGAAACCTCATGACCTTTGGGTATAAAATTATATGAAAGATACCGTTTCTTGAGGAAGTATTTAAAAATTATCGCAGGCTAGCAAGATTAAATTATTTTACATGTATGCGGTATCACAGAAGTTCACTTACGTATATCTATTGAACATAACATCATGCGGTATGAGTTATTGCTTTTTCAATGAAATAGATACATTAAAAAACTGTTGCATGTTTGTTTCTTAGTTTTTTCTTTCACGCTTCATTAGAAATACATATCATTAATTAAAATGACATTTGGTTAATTGTGATTATTTCAAGAATTTTTCATTTCAATTTACAAATTGTAACTAATGAGCAACATGACGACAAAGCCATATCCCCAAATTATATATTACAGAATAGTGTTTCACCTATAATTTCTTTCCCTGCTAGTCCAATTTTGATTCTGTATTTATTTTCCTAAGATGTGAAATATATACACTCAGATATGACATTTGTACTCCGAGTTTCGTTATGAAGTGGATAGAAGGAAAGAGAGAATGATTTTGAGTATGAAAAGTTACAAAAAAATCCCATAGAACATGTTATCACAAAACTCGTTTTACCGGGCTGAAAGTTACAAAAGAATTTATAAAATGTGTGATGACGAACAGAAAAAAAAATATTTTCAATAACTCAGAGAAAAAATATTTGTTTTGTTATATTATTGAAAAGAAAACCAATTGTGCACAAAATAAAATACAACAAGGGGGGAAAAAGTTAAAACAAACGAATACAAACTCTGTACTTGACAAAATGATTAAGTAATTACACCGTAAAATAAATAAGTTTTGATTTTATATATTTCACTTTTTGCATTATTTTGTTTTACTAATTTTTATTTATTGATATACTTTCTTTTGGAAACAACCAGCAACGTTGGAAATATTTTCTTATCTGAATTACTTGATTTTTGTTCTATTCGTCGTAGCACTCTATACATTTTCCTGACGAAAGATCGTTTCTATTATTGCAATGTAAGTTTTATTTTAATTAATTTTATTTTTTGTTACGCAATTTCTTGAGTTTGTTTTCGGTTCATGATAACATCCTAACCATATACCGACAAGAATGTTAAAATATGGAAATAATTATTGTCCAGCTTTTATTGGGATTTTTGAAGAGTGATTTGGATTTTATATATAACAATTATTCCGACAATTGTATTTTCTAAGCAAAAAACAAACTAATTTAATGAATTCGATACAAAAATAAATATTTTTTAAAATTACTTATCATTAATATTTTTCTACAAATTTGCTAACGGAGGACAAAATTCTATAATTTAATAATAAGGACGATCATAAGTTAATATTTGATGCTGATATCAAGACTATTTTTTTCACTTTCAGATTTTTTGAGTTCCAAAGCGAAATTTGACTCAGATGCCAGGGAAACTAGAGTACCTTCTTAATATCGTGTAGGACAACCAAAAGAATATAGAAGTGGCCCACGACGTTCAGTAAATGTTTATAAGTATCTTGGAGGCAATTCACATTTTGAATATCGCGAGGTAATCCACAAATTCATAAGAGTTTGATTCATAAGATTTTTCTGCATGACACGTTTGAAGACATTCTGCACATGCTAATAGTGATCCTATCTAGAGATTTGGGTAATCTATATAAGGGTATAGAATCAGAAAAAAGATCTAGAAGCCATTCATTGACTTATGGGAAGTTATAACAATGAACAACAGGTTTCTGATTCAAAAGTCAAATAAATGAGGGTTCGTTAAATATGTGGAGATACGAGTCACTGACGTTTACATAAATTCTAGGAAATGTCTTTCTTTTTTCAAATCACTGCCTGAAATTTGACGCTTTACAGGATAGTCTATATTCCTATTATATGAAATTGTTATACGCAAAAACTCAGATTTCATTGCTCTCTTGTAGATTCTATATTTTTCTTCTCGTGCCCTGACTCTAATGCCAGTCATATACTAGAAATTGAGTTAAGAACAAAATCACAGAAATTTTAACAACCTATTATTTTAGCAACAATAACCAATTTAAGAGCTTTCCCAGACACCTGTTATGTTGTATAGATAGTGCTTTCTTCACATCGTTGAGTGGTATTAAGGCACCATTATTTTCATATGCTTTGTTTGGTTTTTTCGTCGCTCATTTTTTGCACATCAGGGCTAATTAAATCGGGACATATGGTTTCAAATAGATTCCATACCACTGTACACATCCTAACCCAAGGTGGGATTCAAACTCACGAATTGTTGAAACGAAAGCTAGAGCAATAACCATTCGGGTACCAGCTCGGCTTTTTGAATATGTATGTTTGTACTAGCTTTCCTGGCACTTGAGTGTATCTTTTGTGTATAATATTAGTTGTAAACCGATGCTAAGTTAATAGTAATTAAAATAAAGCAAAATATAAGTTGTTTTCTCGATACTGGGCTATTTAGAGTTAAACTATAACATTATTAAAGCATAATTATTAATTGAATATGAAAAGCTAGGTTTTTCTAAAACCGTAAATATATTTATTTATTATAAAATATACCATTGTTATCATTTATAAGTAACTTTCTTTGCAATCGAAGTTTATGCTACTAGCTTTTTGTTATTATACGGTGTTTTTTTTGTTGCAAGTTGTTTCCCTCTCTTCATATATTTAATATATATTTAATGTTTCAGATATTTAGTTTTATTAATGTTTGATTTTATTAAGTTGCTATATTAATGTTTTAGATATATAGATTTGTGTAAAATTGAGATTAAAATATTATTTGTCTATATTTAGTGCACATAAATACATAGGACTGTATTGAGTAAATTATGTCGCTCACAATTTTTTATAAATTAGCTCTTTTTAATAAAGTTTTAGTTTAAATTATTATATTTGAACTAGTGATAATACGCTTAAATATAATTCAAGGTATTTATTCATTTGTTTATTGTAAATTTTCTTAATTTGCTTTAATCAAAAGACTTGAAATTCATTTGTTAAATATATTATACATAGAAGTATATGAATTAAGTTCATGCTGGATTTTACTTAAATAGCTTGTAGAAGATCTTTGAAACTTATCTTCTTTGCCAAAAAGTTTTCTCAAAGTAATTTGAAAATTCACGACTGAAAGTGATATTTACCTTCTATTTACTTGGAATTTTGATTTATAAAAACACTTCTTTATGAACTTAATTTGATGCTTAGATATCACCTATTTCCGAAAAAATTTATTTTGCACCATTGTTTTTTTGTTTATTAATGTACTATTTACTTAAAACTAATTAATTTTTATTAGATGACTTCTATTTATAATCATGCAAAAATACGATGAAAATTATTCATTACAAAATATGCGTTATTTGAAAGGAATAAATACACTTACATTAAATTGTAAAGTTGAAGCCTATTCTTTAGTTCAATTCATTTTAAATTGGCGTATGAACAATTTATTTTCTCACATTGAAACTATAAAGTTATAATTTCAGACACTTTTTAATAGTTAATTAATTCAGTATAATATAATCCGTTGATAGAGCACACATGATCTATCTGAAATAATCTTTTTAAGAAAAAATTCTCTCTCAAATTATTAAATACTTGACAAAAATATGAGCAAATTTAGATACAGGCATTGAAAAAATTGATCTGCATACGTTTGTCAAGTTCAATCGAAATAGTACAGATAAATGTGTCCCTATTCAATACAAAACATTGACTTTAAATTAAGCAATTTTATTAAGTTCCGATACTTATTTTTTTTAAAGAATGTCTTGCATTGTTATGCTAAACATTATTCAATTTGTTATGTTGGATGATTTTTTTTGAACAAGAAAAACTTTCATCTTACATAGTTTTCATGAGTTAAAATTTTTCTAATAAGTAATTTAATAGATTTTAACAGCAGAAAATCCGAAGTATAGCTTAGAAGAATGTTTAAGAGATAGTTTAGTTTAAGTTTTAAAGTTGATTTCGGAGATATATAGAACTTTTTTTTAAACTGCCAGACAATTTTTATTAAAATGAGATTCTTTCAAAAACATGTTATTTATATGTTTATTTAATTACTGAAGATTATATAAATTGTGGTTTAGAAATAAATTGTTTCATTAACAAGAAATAGCTTCTTAAAAATAAAGTACTTGATGGGAAGGCTTTATATTCGTAGTTTGAATGTGAGTAATATTTAATTTGAAAAATAATGTAATTTTACTCTAAACAATTACAAACCTTTTGAAAACAGTTTGTGATATGGACTTCTTATAAATAATTTTTATTGTCTTTCACAAGTATTTAAATTCTTTTCTAAAAATAAAAGTTATCTTTGAGTGAATATGTTTTATGAAAACAAATACTTTCGAAGGATAAAAGTAATTGTAGTTGTCAAATCGGAAAATTGGTATTAAATAAGCGTTTTAAAGGCACAAGTGCCATGTAAAAAATTAATACATTATTGTTTTATTGTTTCAAAATGCGAGCTAAAAATATAGCAGTTGAATTTTTTCTAAATGAGAGTTACGGCACTTTAAGGGAAAGATTTGGTTATGAAAATGTAGCTACGAATTTCAAGGAAAAGTATAATGAGACTAATATAAATTTAAAGCACGCAAACATTAATACCAACGAGTTTTTAGATAAGCTAGTTAAAAAAGGACTTTTAAATAATCAAGAAACTGACTAATCAAAAAATAATAAGTTTCTTAAAAACAAACAGCAATTATTAAATTATAGTTAAAAATTACTTTTCTAAAATTAATCTTCAAATCGCCATGCCTTCTCGCTTTTATTTAGTAACCCAGATGCACAGCTTTGTAAATTTGAACAAAAAATTTTGGAAGATAAAATAACGCTGACATCAGAATAAAGAGAACTTAAATGGAGCTGGAATGAAATTGTACAATCATTTGGTTCATGTTTCAGTTTAATGGAGTTTAATGGAAAATAGCGTAGAGAAAGGGGGAGAACCAACAAGGAATTGCAAACCAAGTTCAAGCAAATCGAAAGTTAAACTTCAAAGAATAAATAAAGAGGATAAAAAGGGAAATTCCATTATTCCCAAAAATGTATTTTCAAGGTATGAGAGTTAGAAAGGGAAATTTCTATAATGGATAAATTCTTATTTTAATGAATATCTGAGTGGTTCTAAAGCATAAAGAGTAATGAAATTGTTAGGTGTATTTAACTAAATTGGCCATTGTGTTAATATAGGATTATGAATATAGTATTTATAATATTTTTTGTTTTTATTTTGATTTTACAGGGATTCAGTGTGGAGAAATATGACATTTTTCATTTTTTCAAATCGAACATTTATTTTGGTTTCTGATGATCGGGTTTTAGTGCTTTTTTATAATTCGGTTTTAATATTGATTCTAGAATAGTATTGCAACCATAAATAGAAATGTTCGAATGTCAGAAAAGAATAATAAGTAAATAGATATGAAAAATAAATTCATAAATAATTTGAATATGAATCAAAAAGAGGGACTGAGAACAATTATTAAGTCTATATGATTACAGTAAAAAGTAAAAGTTCTGACAAAAAATTAGTTCTTAGTATCCTTTCTTTATATTTATAAAATCGAAAATAATTTATACATTGTTTAATAAACAATGAGGCTTGATGTGGATGAATAAAAGTTTAAACTATGTACAAATGTTTATACAATAGCATGACACTTAATATTTAGATAATATTGTGGAAAATAAAACTGAAAATTTGACATTTATTTATTGAAACTATAAAATTTAAAAGAGCTTGGGAAAAATTAAATTTGAAAATAAGTGAGTTATGATTTGAAATGCAGTGTGTTTATTGTGGTTGTCAATTTCAATAATATTCCTTTTTATCTTACACTTTCGTATTAAAATACTAAACGAATATTACATGTTTATACTTTTTACCTGCACTTTTACATTACATATCAAAATAATGAAAGAACGTGTGCTTAAAATTTCAATATGTATAAATTGAAGACAAAATAATTAGAGCTTTCCATATGGTGCCGTGAATACTATTATTTCCTAATTTTTAATACTGAAGTCAAAGAAAGTATTTGTATATTCTATTACGAATAACAATATTTCCTGATGGGCATCTGTAAGAACAAAAAATGAATATATTATATTGGTAGTTTTTACAAATGAGCTACATTAAAAATTATGTGAAAGGAGAAATCCAATTGCAAAACTCCAATCGCTTTATGAGTGATTTAGAACTAAATGAATAGAATTGCTTTATATTAACATTCTATTATAAATGTCAATATTCACTAAGTGAATTTGATATAAACTCAAATTCAAAAATAATTTAAAATTCAAACAACTACTATAAATTTGTGAAAATACAGACTACCTTTCAAAATAAATGGTGTAACCTAAATTTAGAAGAGAAATCTAGGACTTACTAACTCTTTCGACCTTTACAGCAATATAAATTATTAAATTTTATATAGACTTACAAATTTTAAAGATAAATGAGTAGTTAAAGATTGATAAATTTACCCCAAGAAATTAGTGATAAAACTTTATTACTTATATGAAACTTTACTAATTATATATTAAACGAATTTCCTGATGAAAAGCATTGCGATAAGTTAACTTTCTCTAATAACTGAAATAGAAATTGAATACGCCTTATCATTTTTTTAAATCTTTTTTGTCAACATTAGTATACGGAAACAAAAGAATGTTTAAAATTGCAGGAGGTGCTACAGTTACACATAGATCATATATTTTTTCATTTAAAAATGCATGTTACATCCTCTCGAAAGCCTTTTGCCGTAAGTTGATCATGGGAAACTTACACATTCAGCATATATTGAGTTGTGTTAACAGCAATGTAAAGTCACGTATATTTCAAGGCCATGGATTTTTTTCTGATACTGTTTCTGCCGATAGAATTATTTGTTCAAATGTAACAATTTAGTGAATTTCATTGTAATTGCAAGAAATTTGAAACAAGTATTGATTTTATATGAATATTTTGACGATGAGTGCAGATATAGGCTACAAGCAGTTATAGAAAAAAAGACCCATGATGATTTTTAATACCATGGTTCAAAATTGTTTCATGATTTCACAGAATCGTGGAAATAAATTGACTCCAGTAGAATTAACTATGCACAAATTTTATCAGCTTTTATGAAAGTCAATTTTTTTTATTAAGTTTTATCAGATAATAACGATAATTTATTTTTATCAGTTTTTATTGAAATAAAGTAAAAATAAGCATGAAACATTAAAATGAGACGTAAAAACATAGTTAATCTTATTACGACTGAAAATATAACATGGTTAGAAAAAAAGTTAAGAATTTGTTTTTGTTAGCAATGATTCAATTTATTTAATAGATTTATAAACACGCACTAGCATTTTAAAGTAACATTTGGTTATTAAATTTATAAATCGGAATTAAGCTATTATTAAGAAATTTATAATATGAATAATTTATTCGTAGATAAAATAAATTTTTTTTAACAGTAGAAAAAGCAAAATATGTGATTAAAATATACACGGAAATAACTGCATTAAACATGAGATATACTGTGTAGCAAACATTTTGAGGGTAAAGAAGTAAATTGCAAAAGTCATTAAAATTTGCATAGAAATGTATACCAGAAGAAAAAATGTTGGATTTTACAGTTTAAATAAGATTAAAAATATAATAAAATTACAGTCAAGTAGCAAAAGTATGACTAAGAAACGGGTGTTGTCAGAACAATATTGCTGAAAAAAATTATACAGTGGCGTAATTCATACTTTAAAGCATAATCGTTAATTCTTTAGCTGCAACACAAAATTAATATTATTCAACAATAAAATGGTAATGGTCCAAACAAGATTAAAGTAAAGGAGCTTATTTCTATGTAATATGCATATTATTCAAAAGAACATTGATAAAGTAGAACCACCTGAATTGCAAATTATATGAAAAAGTGAACAGATCGAATGTGTGCTGAAATTTCCTTAACAAAGTATGGAGAATATGATTCAGCAATGAAGAGTCTTATAAGCTTTTTATTGAAAATGGAATCAATAATTGGTATAACATATTGCAAGCAAGATAATCAATAAGTTTAAGCTTTTTCATTTCGGTGGCGAAGTAAATAAAATTTAATATTTTGATGGTATATGTTGCAAATGAAGAAAGGTGCATATATATATATATATACGACCTCCCTTCATTTGCAGCATACACCATCAAAATATTAAATTTTATTTTTAAATTAATTATTATTATAACTAAATTTTATTTTTAAATTTTACTATATATATATATATATATATATATATATATATACACACACACAAACACACACACACACACACACACACACACACACACACACACACACACACACATATATATATATATATATATATATTTATATAGGAAATTCAAAAGAAGACATTAAATCTATATATACATATTGTAAGTGATTGATTACAAATTATCTAATATAGAAAGTGGTTATTCTATGGTTAAATATAATGGTGGTACGAATTCTTTAAACAAGCATATGACTAATATCCATAAAAAATAGAAATATATACAAAAGAACAAAGATATAATAATAGAGTAAATTAAAATTTTTAATGAATAAATAGAAACAATTAAGTACAGATTTAAATATTTGATGGAAAAGAGGGAAAAAATATTTTTACATAGTAACAGTATTATAGTAATAATAAAAATTCACATAAATAATTTTAGAGTAAATGCATTATATGTATGGCTTAGACATTTTTTTTAAAGAAAGCTGGATGAAACTAGAATTAAAAGGTATGAACAAATACGTTAGATCTGGAAAAGTTTTTGGTCTGTGTTTAAAATGATCTATGCAAAGATTTAAGCCCAATATTGAAATTTGTTTTACGATAGAATATAAAAAAAGATAAAATTCGTATTAACACAAAAAAAAGGCTTGCTTTGGCCTAGTGTCATCACAATTCTTTTCTGAGCGAAAATCTCGGTTAAATCATACTCACTATTGAAAACTGAAAGATGAATGTTGCCTTTCTGCTCTCTGCATGCACATTGAAAGATGTAGGTACTTGTTTTTTTCGGATTCCCTCCCTTGCTACATGTGAATTATTTCCATTATTGGTGACATGTTCTCCCAAAATGTTCTTTGCAGATCTGTTTTTTTTCGGAGTTTTTTCTACTGGATGGTTGACCAATAAATATTTGTCTGAATCACATGACCGGATATAATATTGAAAAATGAATTTCACTTTATTTCACATGTGCAAGCTTTGCATTGTGTATGTAATGCGAAATCTATGGAAATATGTGGAGAAAGGACCAAAATCAATGTTAAAAAAAGTTCACTTTTCAATTTGTTGAGAGGAATTATTCATCTTTATTTTCTGGTTGTTATTTTGTTAAAAAACATTTTTTTCAGTATTTTATTGGTATCAGAAAAATGTGTGATATTTAATCTAGAGTACACATTTCTAGAGTACTTTTAATCTAGAGTACTCGACAATTTCTGTTGCGAAAATATCTGCATGATTATTTCTTTATATATTTATGTGAGACTTTATCCAGCTTGGTTTGATATTATCAATGTTTAGTAAAACAAGCAAAATTTTATTTTTTTACTAATGAGGGTTTTACTGAGAGGATTTTAAATGTCTCTTAAACTTGTTTAGATGACCATTAAGAATTCTGAATCTTGATTGGTTCGTATTTGAAGAGTGACTTCTATTTCTAAAAGCACTCAGAGCTCCTATTTCATAAAACAATTTATTTGTCATGTTTAACTTTCATTTCACACTCAGAGTTTGCCCCAACTTTCTTATTTGGGTCACTAATGTAAAAATGCATATAGACTTTTCTTCTATATCATTTCTTATCAGTGCTAAAGTTTCTTCTTTGAGGAGACTTGTATTTTTAATTTTTCTGGAAATCACTGGAAATTTTTTATAATACGACCTAAATGTGATTTAGTGGGATTACATTTGCATTGGATTATGGTTTAAATGAGCTTCAGGAATTTTGCTTCTGTTTTCAGGATTGCTGTGAAATGCATAAATTAATTTATATGTTTAAAAATGGAATAAATATACCTTAGTTCATTTAAATTTTTCCTTTGTAATGTGACTACAAAAATTAATTTTATATGCAATTAACAAAAATGTATTCACAATGGATTCGGAAATTTAAAATTTATAAATAAGAAGTAATAAAAAATGATTTTCAAATTTGCAACTATTTGCTAAGTAAACATATAATTGATACTACATTGTTAAATAATAAATGTCTTTTGTAATCTGCTAAATTTTCAGATTTTTCATAAAAATTAATGTCTGTATGGCAAATTTACCCTTAATTGCTTTTAAATACATATTAATAATTACATAAAATTAACTTTTTCCTTTTATCAAATTGAAAAAAGAAATTTGAAAAAGTAATTACCTATAGGAATCATAAATCATTAGGTTTTTATACTATTTTTTACACCTAGTTCATTTTTTATTATATTTTTATTCAATTTCAATGCTCAGATTTACGGAATAAAATCAAATTTCACAAAGAGAAAATACAAAATTTTTAAAAACATTTACTTAATTTTTTTAGCAATGAATTGTACATATTTTTAAACTATTGTTTCAATTTTCTTATATTCGTAAAAGTATAAGCTTAATCAGAGAAAATTCCTTTCAGATAACTTTTTAGATTAATTTTTAACGCAATATTTTATGAGTATTCCTCATTGGATTATGACTAATCACTTCTTTTGAAGTGTAGATCCGTCAAAATAATTTACGTTATATTAAAATACTAGTTATTATAAATGTAAATATTAATATATAACAACCAACAACTTCCCTCTTTTCTTTCTTTAACTCTCCTTACCTCTGTAACAAGTGGCTAAAATGCGAGTGAGGCGTCGAAATATATTTATTGGAATGGCACGCCGAGTATGCCACTTGACAGACGACGTCACATGTTCTCTGCATGGTACTATGATGAATGAGCTGGAGCAAATCCTTGTTCAACTTCCTTCAACGAAAGCGAAAAAAAATCGATCAGCTTTCCTCATCTTCTTTGATCAATGGTAATAGCAGGGCTCAGTCTGCGCTGCCCCCGTTTGGTGAAGATTTTCGCAGAAGTAGTCATGCCAATAAGTTACTTCGTCAGCACATGGGACACATACGTTTTCATTTGCAAGAATTTCAACTTATCAGAGCCTTAAAAAAGGAACAGTTAAGAAGATGAAAAAAACAGAAAATGTTTATTTCGTTCCTTTTTCTCAGGCATTTCATTTATTTGTTTTTATTCGGATGAATGCTTGGAAAGCACGTTGAATGCCCTCGAGGGATCTTCTGAAAGCTCGTTTTAAGATAATTTGCTTTGAGCGTTGCATTTTTAGAAGCTCTTTTAAATAAATGATTTAATAAAAAATTCATATTTTTGTTCGCTCATCTTTCACCCGATTGTGTTTTTTCTCTTTTTAAGAGATTCCCATGAGTACTATATTGATTAAGGAATCAGTTATTTATTTTATTCGCCGAGGATTTATTGGGAATCTTAACCAACTAAAAACATTCCGCTAGATCCATTTAATCCGTTTACTTATATTTTATTTACCGTAGACTATAATTAATATCATAAGGAATTTGGAGAATTTATTATAGTTTTTTTTAAAGTTAATATCATTCAGCCAATTCTCATTTAATTGCTGTTAATAATAATTTATATTAATATTTTAGTTTTATCAATTTGAAAAAAAGATATTCTGGAAATAGTTGGTTAAAAGATTCATAAATACAAAGGTTTTTATATTATTTTTCACACATTGTATTTATCCTTTATCATATCTTGATAGACATTTTTAAAAATTGTGCAAGAAAGTATGAGAATAAAGAGTAAAAATAGTACTTTATTCTTGCATTTACTTCCCCGTTTCTTGAAATCTCAAAATATCAGCTTTTGCGTAATAAGGCAATTAATTAGGTATCATTAAATTGTAGAATAGCTCCTATTATTGCAAATCAGCAGTTTTTCTCACTAAGTCAATGTAACGTTATTTGAAAGAAATTTAGTAATAAATTAATATTTCATTTCACAAATAAATAATAAACAAGTTCATAAATAATTTCAAAATTAATTTATCAAAAATTATCAATCGTTAATTTTTTTAGTTTAACATAAAATTATAATTGTCAAATTAAGAATTATTAATTTTTCTAAAGAATCAAGTTATTAAAGATTTTGAGAATCGAATAAAAAAATAGATTCCTTAATTTTAAAGAATATTCAACGTTTCTGTAAAAATATTTATTTGATGTGTAGAATAAAATATATATATATATATATATATATATATATATATATATATATATATATATATATATATATATATATATATATATATATATATATATATATACAGGAAAAGAGAAATTGATACAAAATTGTAGTGGGACTGTATTGAAAAGTGTTCTGATTCAACAAACATTTTAATGCTTGTGTTGAACATACTATGGAACTGAAATATTCAATTTAAAGATACAAAATAGCTATCGGAATAAAGAACTTGTGAGTTTCTGATATAAAAATAGAAAAGATAAGACACATACATTGAGGGCAATCCAAATATAAATACTCAATGTATAAAAATGTATATACATATATTTATTGAGTCTGAGTTTAGAATTATCTATCACATGCATTATAAAAATAATATTTACACATATTTTATCTTCAACTGAATACATTCTTATAAACTGTAGATTCACTGAAAGCGGTGAAAATGGATCTACCTTTTATGTTAATAACTGTATACAATTTATTTACGTTCGTATATCGTAAAATATATTTTCGACTATGAAGACTATTTTTATGTTGTATTATAGAATTAAGTTTTATTAATTTTATTAATACATTAGTTTCATTAATTTTTAATGGCAAACTATACATTATAAGATGTTATGGAGATACAGAAACTTAAAATTCTAAAAAAGTTAAAATTAAATTTCTTTTATTTTTTATGTTGTTATGTAAAATTGTTTTCATTATTTGATAATATAATTTTCAAATCCGAGACTTTAAGCAATATATTTAAATTTCAGACATTAATATATTCTTATACAGTATTAACAAACTTACATTGTTTTTCACGAATCTTTTCAATGTTCGTATGATAGGAAAGTTGTGAAATTTTTTATAGAATATTTTAGCTTTCTCTTCTTTATAAATTTACAAAAGTTATTTTTCCTGAACAAAAGTTAGTTACAGTGATTCAAATTATGTTGAATTACATGATTTCTTGAATGCTTTTAATAATCGCTTGATTTCATTTTGTGAAAACATGTTTTCTTTATTCATGCGAGCATTATTTAATGATAATTTAAGTCTCATGTTACAAATTAAATTATAAATGCATGTCATACATATTTCTCTAAAATTTTTTTAATATTTTTAAGTTCAAAAGATTTAGCTGGAGAGTCGATGTTCTGGATGGTATGAGATGTTTATCAATTTGGAGTTATACCACACACGAATGAAGTCCTATGAGCTCAATTGCTATGTATTGGTATGCATTGTATATAGCTCAACTGTTTTTCTATATTGAACTATGTTGAAGTATCAACTACATTGAGTTTCAACTATATTGAAGCATTAAAGCAAATATTTCATACAATATATCAAATGTTCTTTAAAAAATGCTCAAATAAAATCTGATCAATATAACTTTTACTTACTACGTTTTGCTTACATTTTCACATATTAATTATATAATATTATGAAAGGATCTCAAATCATGAGATTCATCTGTTCTTATTTTTTGATGAAGAACTCACTACGGCGTCATATTATACGGTTACATTCGTCCATGCTTAAATGGTCACTCTGACAGCATGGCCAACTCAGGCGTACGTCACATTCCCTTCTTCAAACCCTATTGATCTCAATTGATGCACAGTGCATGTGCATAGTTGTAAGTCTGCTCCATCTTCACCAATCTGGCAATCTCAGTACTGCATATTTCTTCTGAGATAGAAAAACAATCGTAGGAAGATTATATTCTCAGAAATAGAATAACACAACTAGTGATGATTCCTTATCTTATATCTATCCCAGAATGCAAAGCATTTAGCATGATTTGCATAACTCGGTTCATTGTGCTACAGATTACATAATTTTTAATTATGCGGTCATGCTATCGCATTTTTACTTCATTTCAACAAAAAGTGTTTACTTTTATCTAAATATTTGCATATATTTACACTAGGGAAATACAGTTTTTTTCTTGAATTGTATATATATATATATATATATATATATATATATATATATATATATATATATATATATATATATATATATATATATATATATATATATATATATATATATATATATATATATATATATATATATATATATATATATATATATATATATATATATATATATATATATATATATATATATATATATATATATATATATTATAAGCTCAAAATTTTTTTTGTTCACTCTCTACAATATTTTTATTTCACGAATTAATTACAGAAAATATTTTTTTCTTCATTTGGGTTTCTTAATACATTTGTAAATAGAAAAGTTAATTATTATTGCTCCTATTATTTCATTACTACTCATTAAAAACCTTAAGATTTTGGTAATTTTTGCATTAACAGTAATAAAATTTTTAAAATTAAAAATGAAAATTATGAATTAAGTTTTAGTTGTTTCATTCGTTCTTATAAATCGTTTGTTTTGATATGGGTCTTACATAAGCGAAACTATTGAAAGCATGAACGAATGCATTAAAATTTAAAATTGTCATGACAACAATGATGTATAAATGATACATAAAGGAAAGTCTTTGGGAACTAGAGACAGAATCGGTTGTCAAACAAGCCAAATGACTAGTTATTTAAAGTGTTTTCCATTTCTGCTACCTAGTATCAAGGTTATTAAAAATGCAAGTCTTTGGAAACTACTCATTAATTGAGTTGTACGATGACATGTATCCTTTTAGTAGTTACAATGAAACGTAATTAGACATTTAGAATTTTAAATGTATAGTTTTATTCTGGGCCAAATGAAATAAAACACGAAAAACTAAAATGATCATTTCTTAATGATGTGCTATTGGAATGGGGTCTTCTTCCTATTAATCACAGCCGACGCTTGCGCCAACAACATCCCCAAGTGCTTCCACGCCCCCCGATTCATCCTGCTGTGATCCCATGTCCAATTAATCTTGAGATCCTTCACGACCTGATTACTCTGTGGTACTTCTCGAAATATTACACGCTCTTTAATTTTGCCAAAAAGTATAAAATAGGGATTTTCTCACCCGCACTAAAGGGGACAAAATTTTTCTCGCTTTCGGGAAGATTTTAGTTTATAAAATTAACTCATCCTTCAATTAATTAATTTTAAGTAAAATTTGAAATTTAAAAAGTTTGATGAAATTTAAGAGAAGGAATTCATGTAAATTAATGTTAATTGGCACTCTAAGAATGATTAAATAAAATGAAATTAATGAATTCGGGGTAAGGATCCCGCCAACCCAATTAGTCACTTCTATAAGCAGCATTATTTTATTTTCAGTTTCTCTTAAGCAAAATCAGTATCATATAATAAATGTGCAGCATTATAGCAAAAACGTGAACATCAGCAATTAGAAATTAGTTGGTAATTAGAAAAAACAACACAATTATTATTATATCACATAACAAATTATAAATAATTGCATTATTTGTTTAATTTACCATTCTTTTTTATCCATTGCTTATCAAGCGTAGTTTATAATTAAGAAGAAATAAAAAAAGAAGATATGCTCTATAAAAATCTTATATTTTGGAAGTATTAGAAAACAAACTATTAGGCCTGTTTATTAGATAGGATCTGATGGATCTTAAAACATTCAATTTTTTAATGTGCTATTTTTTGATGAGGAAAATATATTTATATACTCACATTCATTATAGTAAACATCAAATGAATTAAATTTTTATCAAAAATTTTTCTACGCAGCTTCTTATTAAAATTGCTTCACCAAGGAAATATAAGTGAAATTTACATGATAAACTGAAAATGCTGCAAAATTCAAATGATTAGCTTTTTAACAAGTTCATGTAGAAAAGGCTGAGATAGCAACACTTTCAATGTGTTTAAATAAAGAAATTGCACAGCCGGTTTCTTAAGCTCAAATTGCATTTTAGCTTATTGCTTAGTAAAAAATAAAGGGATGCCTTATGAAAGAAGGAGAAACACTTGTCAACATATTTATAAATTTGATATAGGCAAAATTGTAGCTTACCGGGACTAGGATTCATCGTATCACAAGTAATGTTGCTTATGATGTTTGAGATTCTCTGAATGTCTGCAAAATATCGAATAAATGTTTTCACGACTGTCGTATGGTACGTTAAATTTAATCAGAGGGTCTCAATCACTAACAGATAAGTAAACAGAAATGTTACCTGCATGACCTTAATGGATCATAATGAACATCACGTGAATTGAATTGAAGAATGAAGTCGTTTAGAAGACAGCAAGTGTCTGCGCTATCCAACGATATTTGCTGTAATACGGACTTTCAGTTCGAAGACCATGTCTAAACATTATAATCTCGACACTTCATCTTAGACAAGAATTTCTTAATTTTTGAGATCAATAACGAAAGGGGATTCCAGAATGGTATGGAGAAATGTTTTCTGATGAAGTCCGGTTATGCTTTTAACATCGTGTCCGTCGCTTTCGTGTTTGATGGATCGTGAAAAATACACAATGGCAGCCTGTGTATTTAGTACCATCATACTGGGTTTTCTCTTGAGTGAGTGTATGTATGGAATACATATCAGTCACCAGATATTTATGGTGAGGAGAATTTGAAAAGAGGGCTTGCTATATTTGTTCTATTATAAGGTCTGTGGCTCTACCCTTTTTTGCGAAATATTATTTTTAGCAAGACAATGTGCAACCACATATTAGTCGGTATTGTACAGGCCTTTTACGACGCAAACAGTTTTCAGCTGCTATCCTGGAAATTACGTTTTACTGATATATCAATATTAGAAAAAAATTGGTATAAGAGCGCATTACGATCACAGTGGTGACTTTTGATATTTTATTTTCTTAAAGGAAACTGAGGGTAACATTGACATCCGAATTAGACAAGCAACACTGATTGGGTGTATATAAACTTTTTCTGGCTAGCATAAAAGAACAACCATGAAAGAAATGAGAGAAAGATACCAGTACATTTAAATGGTTTACACTAACAATATACGAAAATACAATTATCATTTACTGTTTTGCAATAAAAAGACAAAATGGATTAAAATTTTTTAAAACTTTATAAATGAATAGAAAGTTTAAAAAATACGTGACCAAAAGGGAAAGGAACTGATCGAATTTTTTTCATCAAAACTATCAACATCGTAATACCAAATATAGATATTCTTAAAGAAAATTATATTTAATAACATCTATTTAAAACATAAGAAATTTTTTTAAATAAAATTCTACAAATTATTAAAATGTAAGAAAATATGCGTTTTAGAGTTCACTCATTTACACAATAAAATACCTCATTATACAAAATTATAATATTACTATAAAAATTAAGAATTTCTAATTTTTTTAGATTATCGAATTAAGACAGGAATTCTGACGCAATATTTAGCAATTCTATACAACAAAAATGAATAAATGAAATAAAATATCATTTAATGTGCATCTAATAGATTTATAAGAAAATGTAACAGAACAGTAATGTAACAGGAGTAATTCAATTTTAACTTTCTAACGAAACAGAATTTGGTAGATTTTCTAACATTAAAAATAGTTATTGAGTTAAATTTTTTAAGTATAAACATGTTAAAAAATTATATGAATACAGTTTCTTTCTTCATTTTAACTTTCGATTTTATCCTTTATGAAGTGGTAAACTACAGGTTGCAGCTTATTTTTTCATTTTCATCATTTCACGCAGGATACAAGGAATTGTAGTTGCTTAAAGCAATATTTTATGCTTGTCACTACACTATTCACTAAGGTTGATGAACCGTGGCATCATGTTAAAGTTGTAAGGCAATTGCATTTGCCATACAATACCTTTGATTCAATACTCAGAAGTAAAAGTCTGCCATTGCTATAGGAAATAGTTTTTCTGGGAACTGATTTTTTAGGATCTATGCTTCAAATTTTTTTAAAAATTTAATCAAGTGTTACTTGATTAAATTTAAAAAAAAATACTAGAAGTGTTACTTGAGAAGTATACTAGAAGTGTTACTTCGAGATTATATGAATTACGAGAAGTATACTAGAAGTGTTACTTCTAGTATTGCATACGTATGAAATAAATATAATTTTGCTGCAAGTATTTCTAGAGGTTTCCAATTTTAATAACCTGCAATATTTATACACTACGTATTAAAATAGCAACTTTAAAACAATGCTAATCTGTAAATTAAGAGTTAGATTTAAGTATTATGAGAAAATTCATAAATTATAATTTAAAATTTGTTTTATTTTATAAATTACGCAAATTTTATTTTTTAAATTATTATATTTTACACTATCAGCATATTATTTAAAAATAAGATGTTTTGAGTATTAATTGTAAAGGAGTATTAATATAGTTTTCTTATTCATAATTGTAAAGTTACGAGAGGTTAAGCATCAAGCTTTAAATATGAATTTTTATTTTAATATACATTGTGAACTTTTATTTTTTAATTATTTTATTTTAGCTGAATTGATCTTGAAAAAGTGTATTGAAATACATCAAAATTTGAAATTTTGTGATACTTAAAATTTTTTAGAGCAGAATTTATTTAATTTACTTTTTATGCATACACATTATTGCCCTTTATATACATATATTAGTATATGAAATGTTTTCTGTAAAATACTTTTTCAATTATTAGAAAATGAATAGAATTGTTAAATTAATTTTCAGCCGCTTAGGTTACAACACAATTTAAAGAATATATAGACAAAATTATACATAATAGAAATTAAAATATTATAAGTTCTCTCATTCAAATGAGTAATAGGCAAATATTATGATATCAGACCAATTAACTTATACGTTTTGAAATAAATTTTGAGAAATAAGTTATAAGTATTTGCTGAAATATAGATTAATTAACATGAAAAATAATGAATTATAATTTTCAAGTTTTATTTTGGAATAAATTAGCTAATTTTTCTTTTAAAATGTGCAAGTTTTTTTGTAGCAAAAATACTTATAGTCATTATTTGATTTTTGTTACACTTTTTAAAGAAATTTATCAAATAAAACGCATGTATTTTTGGATATATATAATAATGCTCAGGTTTTACTTTTAAAAAATATTAAATTTAATGTCTCATTCTATAGAGAATATTTCATTTAGAATTCACGTAATAAAACAAAAATATATAGTTCATAATGAAATTTAGTAATTTAGTTAAAATTTTGATGGTTAAAATTTTATAAAGAAATTGCAACTTTAACACACTATGAGTAACGAAACTTATTCAAATGTTTGAAATAATGGTTCATCCTTGATACTAACAATTAGTTTTCTCGCCATTTATCCTTTCATGAAGTCACTCCACCCATAGAATGTTCTCTAAATTAACACAATCGATTTCTTTAAGAGTAAGTTATGTAAAATTGCATCCTAAAATAAAGTTTCTCTGTATTTCTCTAATAAAATATATACGTACATGCAAATCTACTGTTAGTAATTTAGGTTAATCTATTGTTGAAATGTCAATAAAGAAAGAGCCAATTTTATAAAATTGTACTTTTACACTATTTTTATAAAATTTTGACATCTTAAAAACAGTACGAAGTGCGAAGTGATTAAATTTTATTTGAATATCAGAAATCTTTAAAATAATTTTACATTCTATAAAAATTTCTTTTTAATTCGTAAATAAATTTTATGTTAATGGAAACCCATAAAATTTTAAGTATTAGAGAAATTTTTTTGAAATTAGCTCGTGAACTAAGACATTGTTTTTCAGAATAAAGTGCTAAAATTTGTTTACTTTCTGGATTTTCGCGAATCATTAGGGGATAAAGCGGTACTCTTCGTTTTTTCTTTTTAAAGTGATCCTTCGATTTTATTAATCTTTTAAAAGAAGAAAAAAGCTATTCTCACATGGGGAATTTAATGTAATTCATTGTTACTAGCTGACTGAATGTAATCATACAGAATTTTTTTGCTCTTTAATTATTATCCTCAATCGCTTTCGTTTTTATCTTTGAATAGGCTTAGCTACTTAAGGAGAATAAAAAAAATATTGGATTTTATAATTTATTTTTGCGATTTCTATTTCTATGCTTTTTTTTATTTAATAGCCTAACTTCTCATTTTGCATTTTAAATTTTCTCTTTCAATTCAATCGCTTTAACATCTCTTTCATTTTTTTAATACTGTTTTTAATAATTGCATTGTTTTGTTTTCATGTAATATTTTTAAAATAAAGCATGTGTTCATATATTTTGCATTTTTTAGATAACGTGCCGAGTTTTGTTATTATTTTTAACTTAAACACTTTTTTTTATAATTTTTAAATAGTAAACCAGCAAAATCATGTAGAATTCTAAAAATGTTATGTCGTATCTTAATATATAAATTTAAGAAAATGTAACACAAAATATATATTTCTAATTTAATAATTCTAATGCAGCATTTCTTTGGACAATTGAAAGTATATGAAGAAAAAGTTTAAAAGTTAATATGTTACGAATTATAGTAATAATTATTTATAGTTCTATATGTAAAATATTTAGTTTGTTTATAAGTAGTAAAAATAAAATATCTGCAAATATTACTCATCGCATTTTTAATTTACTTAAAACTATATAGTATGGTTAGCAACCTTTTGTGAAGAATGTGTGTAAAAAAAAGGGCTAAAATAAAATAAAGGACTTAATTTTCAGGGATAAATTGCATTTATTAGAACTTGCATAAAATCTAAATAAAACATAAAAATTTCGTAGGGAAAAAAGAATATTCATAAGGGAACAGCGAAGAAAATAGGTAATTAATCAATGATTTCAGAAATTAAAATCAATGATTATTAATGAATAAAATGATAAAAAAATTAAAGTCTGCTCTATATGTTTTAAGTGTTTAAAAACGTTATCCTGATAACCTAAATAATTCCTTAAATTCTTAATCAACTAGAAAAATGCGAAATATTTTATTTCATTTGGTTATAAAACAACTTCTACATATTTGGGTCAATGACTTTATAAATATATTTACATAATTTGATTTCTTAAATATGGGAATTATATAGCTCTACTAAAAGTCGAGAAATTAAAATCGGCTAAGCAATCGAGACACTTCGTTCACTGTTACAGAGAATTAAATGCTAGTTTGATTACAATTATATGTAACCTAATATCGATGAATTTATACATTTTTAGTGTATTTTATTTTCAAGTCACACACAACTCAAAGTTACTGACAGAAATCACAAGAATGTGATTTAAACCTATTTCATTCTCCCTCTTAAATTGAAGCAGGAAGAAAAATAAAAGCTGTGAAATAGATTCCTGGTTCCTGTATTTTGAATATGCAGTTCGTGAGGAATTTCAATTCTCTATTCTAAAATGCAGGTCTTAATTATTATGCTATCTTAAAGCGTGAATTGTAGGAACTCGCTGTTTATCAAGATGCGTGACAAATGAGTACTTTAAAAGGAATCTCTCTTGCTGAATGTTTCGCAATGATATGAAAAATGTTAATGGAGATTGTTTAGTTTTATGATTTTAGAGACTCTGATGAGCCCCTTACAAAGAATTTTGATTATATAACGGAAGGAGAGGTGCGTTAAGAATTATAAACACAAGACCCACAAAAGCATCATTTGTGATAGAACACATTTACAAATTTAATGACATTCACTTAAATATATAGGTAACTAATCTGAAATATATTCAGTGTCAGAAATAACACCTTTGACATCATTATAATTTGTTTAAGTTCATGAAGTAAATTAAATAGGGGAACAATGTTAGTAAATTGGTGTTAATATTATTGTTCTTACGTCAGATATTTAAATTAATGAGGAATGATTCTCTCTGTATATATTAAGGAAGACTGTTCAGTTAATTTATTTTAAAGGCTGTAGTTAATTTAATTAAAAAAATATTAAGGTCTTTGTGTAATTGTTGTGTGAATGAATTTTAAACATATTTTGAGTCATTTTAGTAACATTAAAATAAAATGTATGTATACTGTATTTTATTCACTCCAAAAAATTTAGAAATAATTGTTGTTGTTGTTCAATGATTCAAGAAATATGAACTTATGCATTAAATGTATTCAAATTTTATTCTCTAATATATGAACTTTTTAAATAAAGTATCATGCGTTCTTTAATATATTTTTTAATAGTTCGAATAATTATGTGAAAATTTTAAGAAAGAAAATTAGTTATTTTTGGTAACTATTAAATATATTTAAATAAAGTGATGTCTTCTATAATGAAGAATCAAAATAAAATTTATGTTATTTTTTGTGAAGAAATTAAAATTTCTAATTTCTTAGCCTTGAAACGTTACTCTATTTAATAATATAATCAGTGGAATAATTTATAGAATTATACTTACATTTATATAAAGGTAAGAAATAATACTCTACTTAATGTATGGGCAATACCTACATTTTTTTATGATTAGATTTCTACGAAGGCAAATAAAATCTCTGATAATTTAATACATTCAAAGCTCATTATTCTTTGAAGATCCCTGCAATCTTTTATCAGAAAGATCTTACAAATTTGGTTTTAAAGAATGCTTTTATTTCAAGATAAATAAAAGCGATAGTAAACCTATTTTACATACGCTAATCTGCAAAGGAAATTATCTTAATTTCAAAATGCAATATTTAAGCCCGATTTCGTATGTGATATGGAGAATTTTAGGATTTAAAAGGAGAAAGTTTAATTAATTCTTATTGATATTGTGTTAGGTACCTAACACTTTACTTTCCAGTTTAGAAAATTTATTTTTAAATTAGTGGGAGATAATTGTAATTTTTCTATAAAATATACTAATTTAAAACTTTCTAGTAGATAAAAATAAGAAAACAAGAAGTATCAAAGAAAATGTATCCCTTATTGAACATTAATATTTGTACACAGAGAAAAATCTTTAGACATTGTTTTTCTATAAATTAAATCTGTTTTTTTACAGTCTTTATACTTGCTCAGTTTCAAATGTAAGATTGATTGACTAGCCTTAATTTCCGTTTTAATGATTTAAGCATGAAATATATATATATATATATATATATATATATATATATATATATATATATATATCATCTTAGAATTTCTGAATACTTTTATTAAATTCAAATTTTACACTCACATGTGTTTTAAAACAAACTTATAGAGTGTTAACAAATTATAAATTTAATTTATCCTTTTGATGCGAAACGTGAATTTTATAACAAAAAATAAAAATTTATTTTCAAGTGAATTGCCCATAATTCTACACGCAGTTTATGTGTGAGGCTTATATTTGTATAAATCATATTAATTCTATGTGATAGGTGTTTAGAGATATAACTGATAGGAGCTTAGGAGATACACGCCAAAATGTCTTCAGGAATATTCGGAAAGATTAAGAGAAACTTATTGGCAAAATAAATCTCTCTGAGTAGTGACAAGAAAAATCTCTGCATACCAAGAAGAAAATAATTTGAAATATAAATTGTTTGCATACCAGAAGAAATCATTTTTAGTAATACAAACTAGAATTTTCGCTTTCGTCCATTTGAAATAAAATCAGATAAACGCGATAAATCTTACTTCAAATATTTAGAAAATTTTGCGAAATTTAATTCAGAAAAAGTATTCATTTTCTGGAAATGTATATTATAACAATAGCACACACACACACACACACACACACACACACACACACACACACACACACACACACACACACACACACACACACACACACACACACACACACACACACACACACACACACACACACACACACACACACACACACACACACACACACACACACACACACACACACATCATTTTTCAAAAATATGAAATAAACACGAGCATATTAGGGATAAAATTAAGAAATACTCTGGAGAGAAAAATGTTTTAGCAAATGAAAAGAGTAAATATACTTAAAAAATCTTGTTTCAGATTTTAATTAATATCATATTTGCATTGTGATTTTCATTGCTATATAAATCTTTACTTAAAGAAATATTTAAACAATTTCAAAAACTTGAGAAAAAAATGCAATTATTATTTCTGCCTTAGTGCAAAACATTCAAATTTTATTATTTTCGATTATTAAAATTGTTAATTAAAAAGAAAAATTATAGTAAAAAATAATTTTTTCCGCAATAAAATGTTTCGCAAATCTTAAGAATTTCTTTAGTTTTCAGAAGACAAATTATGAACCACAGTCTCGGTAACAATCAGCAGAATCGGAGCTGAAAGGAAATAAAATCTTTTCCCCATGGCCTACTTACCAAAATCTTGAGAAAATTAATCCTCCTAGGTTTAAGTATTTGTTTGTTTTATGGGGCCACCAAATCAAAATGCTAACATTGACTGCGTTTTAATTTTCCTTTTGATCTAATTGCTTTGCAATTAGTGTTATTATTAGGTATTTGATCATCTTATTCACAGAAAGTGAACTACTTTTTCAATTCAGAGAGCAAACACTTCGATTCTTTTCAAAGGGAAATTAATGATAGCAAGTGTCATTAATTAAAAAGAAAAATGGCGTTATAAATGATGTTTTTATATACAGTGTTAATATATGTGTATAACGGGAAAGACTTTCTTTGTAGTTTAAATGGAGAGCATTTTATTTTCTGCAATGTATTAGGGTCATATAATTAATAGTGCACTATAATGTTCGATTTAATGCAATAATGTATAAATGAATTCTGGAGAATTAACATTTTAAAATTTTGAGTACTTGCATCAAACTTATTATTACAATGATAAGATAAAGTTATTATCCATCATAATCTATAATTAATATATTAATATAGTAATGAACATGAGGAGAACTGCTTTACAATTTCTTGAATTCTAATGGTAATAGTTAACTTCTGAGTTATCTTTTCATCTGTTTTAAGAATTATCATGAGTATCAAAAACACTATTTATTTATTTTTTATCAATTTAAACAATCACAAGTGATTTAAAATTACTATAAAATACATTAACAATAAATGGAAATAAAAATGAATAACTGAAAATTAATCGTAATGAATTAGTATTAAGTTTCAAAATTTTGGTTTGAGAAGGCAGTTTAATTACAGAATATTTAACAGAACTTTAAAATACTGTCGAGTGCCAATCATTTAAAAATGGTATTACAAAGTCGAATGGGTAATGATAATCAAATGGAATTATTAATTTATGAAGGCAATATCCTTCATTTTCATTCTGTGATAATAATAAACAATCATCCCTCTGCTGAATTTATTACATTTCTTTCAAATTTCATTTCAGTGGCTGTTCAAATAATTTTCACATTTTTGTCAAAGTATCGATTTTAAAACGCAAAGTAATGTAAGAGTGGCTGGTTATGTAATGTGATGTTTGGCTGAAGTCCTCGAAAAGCGATGAAAAATTTCCTTGGATGAGAAATAATCATTCCGAATCTATGTACTTCATCCGTTAAGGATATTTACAAATCATTATCTGCTAGCAAAGCTTATTTTATTTTATAGAATAGTGACTAATCGAAATTGCTGACAGAATGTTCCACATTAACATTTTTCTTTTTATTAGAAATGTAAGCAAAAAGTATTGGAATCAGAAAATAAAGGAAATGTTTCATTATTTCTTTGATTTATATTCATTATTTTTATTTGCTTCAAGTTTTTCTTTACAATATACAGAAAAATGTTTTACAAATAAAAAAGCTAAATTTTAGAAAATCATTGCAAGTAAGAGGTTTTTTTATTGAGAGGTTATATTTAACAAAAATTACCCAACTGGATCAGTTTGTGTAATTTACTTTTTCAACAAAATATTAAGTTGTTACTTTAAGTTATTTTATTTAGCAACCAAATAATTCCTTAAAAAGTTAGGCCATTTTATAATTTTTTCATATAGTTTTGCGAATTTTTGAATGTTTTTCATTTTTATACTTTGCAAAAGCTAAACTTTCATCAATATATCTGATAATTATTCTACAAACCAAGAAACAATTGATTTCTTTGCGAAATTCCATCTAAAGTTTGTGTATATAAAAGCACTACGGTGTTCCTATTTCTTGGTTTATATCTATCTTGATATGAAATCAATTATTTACTTTAATCGTAGTTTTCTGAGATCAAAGAAATAAATGTCCTGAAGGTATAATTTTTATATTAAGTAGCATTTTTAAGTAATTTAAGTAAAACCAAAAGCCGGTTGTTTATTTGAAATAAAAACACTTTCAAATTCTTATTGTTGAAAAAATTTGAACCCTAGTTAGAAGTTAGAACTGCAAATACATAGAATTGATACTGACAACAATCAATCATTTTGGGTGTGATGGAATTGCTTGAACATGAGAAGATTCTATTCAGTGAATGAAAACTCTCACATCGTTAGCATGTAAGAAGAATATAGTATTGTCTCGTTCTATCTTCTTTCTAATCAAGAAATAATTTATATGTTTTAAATTATTTTTAAGGATGTACATCTTCAATCTGTAACATTTTGTACATTGTTTGCAAATGCATTTTCGTCTTATGATACACTTTAAAAATAAAAATAAATTTTCTTGCGTAGACTAATGTTTTCTCTTGAATTTTTTACATGGATTTAAGTGATTGCACAGGTCAATTACTGATTAATTTCTTCCTCTTCTCTAAAAAGATAATACTTCAATTCTTCATATAATGAAGTAAATATATTCTTCTATTTAATTGCATAATCTCTTTAACTTTAATAAATTTTTTTTAAAAAACATTATTTAGATTTGCTTGAAAATTTATTGTTCAGTTAAAAATATGTTCAAATTTACAAACAGCATTTTTGTAAATTCTACAATCCTTTGAAATAAATCACATATGCATCTTTAAACAAAATGAATTCAAAATTATACAAAAAGATAATATAAAATCTTATGCAATCATAATTCCTATTGAACATATGTATCATTATATGCAAAATGTTCCATTGTTAATTGTTCTTTTTTACAGGTATGAAATGTATTTAAAACTATCCCAGTAATTTATTTCAAAATTCTTGAAAAGAAAAAAAAAAAAAAACTAAATTTGTTGTAAACAAATACTGATAAATGTTACATAATGCATACGTAAAATCTTTTTAAGTATTATAATTGTTGCAGCTACGTATTCGTTTTTGTGATATATTTAGCAGATGACGATGAGAAGTAATATCGAAAAGATATATAAAGGTTTGAAATAAGCTGCAAAGAAATTCTTCGTTGTTAATAAAGATGGGATACTTTGAGTTATTGTCATGTGTGAGAAAGAATTCCGAAACAAATAACGATGATGGATTTCATAACTTCGGTTTGATACAAATCTCAGGATATTCATTTACAGTAGAGACATGTGACACATATGAATTAGATCCTTCAAAAACAAATGCGTTATTTTCAATTTTCCCCGGGGAACAAGGCCACTCATTCTATGGCTTAAGGAATTTACTTCACCTTTTACTAAGCATATAGAAAATGTTTTCTCATAAGTTTGAATGAAAGTATTCCTATCCTATAAATTTGGAACAATTGGAAAGTTTAATATAAGTAGGGTATTTATACCACTCTAAAATAATCTTGGTTGATTTGAAGCGAAATTGCCTCTCTTTTTACTAATCAATACTATATATTAATGCATTATGGATGGATGCATTTTAATGGATTATTACTAATGCAGGTTAAATTAATATATCATAATGGTGAAAATATGAATTTAGCCAACATTAAGTGTTTTATTCAATTTTCTTTAAAATATTATTATATTTGTTAATGCTTTGTTCGTAGGTATTACAAGAAATATGCTAAATTATTTAAGTGGAGTAAATAATTTAGGCAAATAGGAAAAGTAATTTATAAATTCATATTTTTTAGTAATAGCAATGGACGAAATTTCATTTTAATCTTAAAAAGAAATATTTTACATAAATAACTCTATGTTATCACTTATATGTAAGTATAAAATGTTCCACGTATGAAGGAAAATACAATCCAAATAAACTTCAGAAATTAAGTTTAAACTAAAATAATGGATTAACAATATTTAGCATCTTATGAACAGCTTAATATTACCGTCAATAGCTATTATTTTTTGGACATTGATTCAGTCAAAGATTTCTTTTAACTCTTGGTAACGTTTTCAGTTTACTTCAACAAAGAATTTAATATTTTTTGTATATAAAACTTTAATTATTTTTCAATCTCTGAAAGAACGTCATATTCTACTGTGTTTGGTATGTCTAGAAGTTTTGAAAGTTTATTGTCCCTTTGATAAATTATTTATCACAGATATAGTTTATAACTCCAGCACATATTTTCAGTTATAATATCTTTGTAGTCTGAAGTCATTTTATATTTTTAGAATGTGTAGAAATATTATTCTGTTAAGTTTTAATTTCTTTCAACTTTGCAGACCTTAATCCTACCTATTTTAATTTTAAATCATTTTACACTGCTAGCCATCCAAATTGAAAATATAAGAAAGGCAAAAGATATCACAACAAAATTTATTTTTTAGATAACATGTTGAGGTCAAGTATCCAATGATTAAATTTTTAGAATTCTGCGAAGTGTGATTCCTTCCAAAATCAGTAGACAGATTTAGCGGCATTGTTGGAGATCACAGCTGCCATACGCCTCGGCATTGATTCAAAGAGACTTTGGATGTATTCTTGGGGTGCAGCATAACAAGAAGCTTCCACACATTGCCAAACTTGATTTAGTGTGGCAGCTGGGGATGTAATCGGATCAATCATTGAGCAACCATGGACCAAATATTTTCTATCGGTGAAAGATCCGGAAAGTGAGCCGGCCATTGAAGCAATTTAATCTGGCGATTGACGAAGAAATCTTGGACAATGCATGTCACGCTCTATCCTGTTTAAATGTGGCTGTGGGCTAGAACTATAAGGAAGGACAATTGGCTCCAACACCACGGAGGTGTAGCGTTGGCTGTTTAAAGTACCGGCAATACGTACTACCGGAATGCGAGAGTGATATCCAATATATCTCCATACCATGATACCAGGTGCAAGACCAGTGTGGTGGTTCAAAACGCAGCTGTTCAGCCTCCATTTTCCACGGTGTCTCCAGACTTTAATGTGACCATCCTGGTGTTGAAGATAAAAGCTTGACTCGTCAGTAAAGACTTCCATTCGGCCGTCCACATCCTTCTTTCGACACACCAATGGTGGTGGAGACGTCAGTGCTTCTGCGTCAAGGGTAGACGAAGTAATGGACGTCTTGCTCACCGACCATTCTGCTGAAAACGGCTTCGAATGGATGATGCGTTACAGACTGAATGTGCTGTGTTATGGTTCATGACGTGGCTGAGCCATCCATCACAGCTATGCGCACTATTTGCCTTCTTCATGTGAAGTGGTGCACTAAGGTGGATGGAGTTGAACACTTTGGTCTGTCGCACTCTCCTACATCCAACGATCACATATCAGTATTACAGTTGTTTGGTTTCGTCCAACACGATTACCGATTTCTCTGAAAGATAATTCCTAATCTCGGTAGGCCACTATCCTTTCTCTGTCGGAGAATCGGACACTTGATCAATAAATGATCACTGTATTCTACAAGGCATAAGTGATAATTTTTTTGAAAAAAAAATCACAAGTAAAACACAATTGCTGAGCTTGAAATCATTGAAATATCTAAACCTTTAATAGTGCTTCGAAGAGGCGCCACAGGCACGCATGATGTGCATTTGCGCTGAAATTCTAATCATTTGCATATCTCATCTCCGCAAATGCATGTTGTAAATTTCCTGTTATTTTCTTCCTTCCTTCAGGGTGTTGCATTTACGGTGGACAGCAGTTTCTTTAACAATAAAATATCTATCTATTTTACTTACAGCAGATAGTTCTAGAAGAAATATATATATATATATATATATATATATATATATATATATATATATATATATATATATTATAGTACATTTCATTTCAATTAAAGTTTTACTGTAAAATTGTTGAAAATTAGCATTTTGAATTATTTTTTCATCATTTTCCCCTTTCATACAGTAAAACAATACTTTTTTATGAAAGATTTCTCTTTGATCTATTTGCAGATATATCTTAATTTTTTATGGTAACTCATACATACATTTCTTACATATCATCATTATCTGTAAAACTTTAGTTATTCAAATTGTATTAAATTCGAATTCCAGTGAAGGAAATTAAATTTTGATTTGATTAAATAGTTATCGATATTAATTTTAGAGAGAAAATTCTGCCTTCAGATTCAACTTTCAGTATAAATTTAAAAATTGGACAACTTGTTATTTTTTTAAGAAGTTGTTTCTAAAATCGTTTCTAAAAGAAATAATTTAATATGATGTTTTATTTAAATAAGTGCTTCAGAAGTTTTCAGAGTTCAGTTTATACAATTTATAAAAACATAATAGTTTTTTTTGTAAAAAATACTTTTTTATATTTTATTTTGGAAAACAAAAAAAAATTCTTTTGAAAAGAAAAATGTTTAAGTAGAAAATTAAATTATTTTTATTAAAGGAGTTGATTTTATATTCCATTATTTTTTTTATCTAATTGAGAGAGAAAGAGAATTCTTATTTTGATGTACTACTTCAGATATTTGGAGTATTATTAGATAACAACAAAAATTATTCAACACAATAATTATTGTCTTCTAAGATTTATTTTCTTTCATAAAATCCTGTCCACACCAACAATGACAAGCCTTAAATTAACATCCAATCTAATTATAGCAAAATGTTTTAAAAGCTATAGAGTAAAGTGATCGAGGAAAACGTATTGAAAATATTTTTAAATTCATTGAAACCAGGAATTTACGGATAAATCTAATTAAAAATATGATTAAAAAAATTACAAAAATAGCACAAGTTAAAAAATCGTCTGTGAATTTCAGGAAAAAACTCGACAAATCTCAGTTGTTATCGTTTTAAATATTCTTAGTCAATTAAAACTTTTCTTCTTTTTAAATTATTCCTTAAGATTCCAAAATTTAATAACAAGATAAACTTTAGATGAAAATCCGAATTAAAGATTATTTTCTAATAATTTTTTGAATACTTATTATTATTCAAATTGAAATTGAAGTTGCTTTACTTATGTGAGTTATTGAATAATAGAGGCAATTTCATGACGTAAAGCTTACAATTTTATCATCAGTAAAATAAAGGATTGAAATGTTGGAATTAAATGCTTTTTCCATATGTTTTAATGGAATAAAACTATAGGAAGAAATATTTATAATATATTTGAAAGGAATATTAGGAATATATATGCCATTTCAAAACGTGAATCATAAAAGAGGAATTGTAATGTTATCGTTAGGAGAGGTCAAATATAGAATAGCTCCAAAACCTTTATATCAGAAATGGAAAATTTCTTAAATTAATTAATTGGTTAATTAGTAAATTATTAGGCAAACATTTAAAAGTCTTTTAACTCATTATGACAGAAAAGTTAAAATTGGTTCCTTATGATTGAAAGTTTAAATCTGCTAAGCAACAAGACATGATTGCTGTACCTTTACACTGTATAGTATTTCACCACTTACGGGGTTTCCCATTGTGAAATATGCAAATGCAACGAACTATCTAAGAATAATTCTGTTAAAAAAACTGATAGGATATGTTTCAACTCACATTGAAAAGTGTGGTACATATATTTTAAGTATTTATAATATATCTCTGCAACTAAGGGTTTTTTATTTTCTGTAAAATCATGTGCTTGGGAGGAGTTAAACAGGATATTACACTCCGTATTGATTACGCAAATCTTACTCAACAAAAAAAGATGTATCATAACTGGGCGCATAAATTTCTAATAATTATAAGCTAAGTATAAGCTAAATATTAATATATCTTAAACAAAGAAGTCAAAAATAGATATTGTAAAAATTCAGACGTATGTGCGAAAATTACTAAGTAGCCACATGAGTTTTATTTTTGCAATACAGAATAATTTATTCTATCCATTTAAAAGAATTACTTTACTAACTTATATCTTCTGTTTATTAGATCGATTTATTTTATATCTGAATAAAAAATAAGTTTCTTTCAAATTTTCACAATTTCAAACAAGTTTCTTTTCAAGTAATAGTTTCGTGCTAGATATCAGTTTCTTTGGAGTTTAAGCATAGATGTATGTGTGCATTTATTACATTAATATCATCATGCGTAAACTTTTAAATACTAAATACTATGTATTGTAACTATTTTATGGATATTTAAAATATTTCACGAAACATGTCGGCTCAAAAATGTAATTTTGAGTTTACAGATGCTTAATTTTATAGTTACCATTGTCGAAAAAAGACGACGTTTTTAAGCATTTTCTACCAACAATTTCTTGTCGTACTTAAAATATTTAACAAATACTGATTCAGTTTTGCTATGATTTGTTAAGAATAATTTCTAAATAAATAATTATATGGATATCCTTGGAATTTTTTGAATTTATTGTAAATTTAAAATTTATTTAATTTAAATTAAAAATTAACTTAATTTAAAATAAAATTTTATTTAATTTTACTTGTAATGTAAATGTATCTATTTATCCATATATATATATACATATGTTACGAAAAACATTCCAAAAAGAGATAATTTGATAGGTAATGATGATTGATTGGCTTTTTATATTTTTGCCTTCATGAAAATAATATGAAATGAGAAAATATTTAATAAATTTTATAACAAAGTAAACAATTAGATGAAATTTAATACATATTGATTATTTGTTACAATTCTTCAAGCATGTCAATTCGCTTTTGATACTATTCCACTTATTAATTTTCTAAACAGAATTTTTATGAAACCATTTAGTGATTTAGTTTAGTTTAACAAATAAAAAAATTAGTGTTGGCTTATAGTATTTTAGAAAATTCTTTCATTCGACAAGAAAAATTTAAATTTATTCTAAAATTCCCTTCAACACCTCTAAATTCTACTTACAAGCAATAGTTAATAACAATTCTAATCAGTTTCTGCAAAATTAGCTCATTTGAATGCAAAGAGGTTAAGCTTAGGGATGATATTTTTAGCTATCTTTGTACCCTAAGCCTACTTTAATGAACAGCTCTCAATTGTAGAAGTTTGTGATTAAAAGTAGACGTATTAATGTTAATTAAACTGATGGAATATTTAATTAGGGAAAAAGATAATGACATAAGTAAACATACATTAGTAGATTAGAAATTGAAAAAAGATGTTTATTTAAAACGATTGGATATAAAAATGTTGAAGGTGCTTTTTATTTTATCTGACGGAATTGTTTTAAGAGAAACACACACAATGAAACTTTAAAATATTTCAATGCTTATTTAAAATATTTGAAAATTTAAAATGTATGTTTGTGTGTGTGAAATGCTTATATCAATTTCCTGTAACTATTACAGAGTGTTATAATTCATATTTAATCACAAATAACTTTAAAAAAAACTACATTTAATTTATTTCAGGTATAGTAAATTACTTATTTTATGTACATTTAATGTGCTGAAAATGCAATCTTCAACCTTTTAAAAATATTTAATATTAAAAAGTTTAGAAGTGATGAATATACTGTTGCAACAGTATGTTAAACTGAATATATATAAAACTGCAAATTTATTTCTATTGCGTAATATGACTGAATAAATAGAAGTTTTGAAAGAGAAAAATGTATTTTAAAATTTCATTTAATAAAGTTTGGTTTGCAAACTCATAGAATGCCTTATCAAGGTAATGAAAACTTAAATATGTTAACAATAATAACGTTACAAGAAATATTACATAAAGTCTCTTAATATAAGACTCTTAAGTATAAGACTAAAGAATTTCTAATTCTTTAGTCCTATACTTAAGAGAGTAATATAGTGATTGTATTTTTTAATATTAAATTGTAATCTAAAATATTTCCCAAAAATATTTAAATTATTGACATTTAGCATAATGCAACAGAGGTAGAGAGAATTAATAAATTAAATAATTTATTAATTCTCTCCCTGTAAATTCTTCCTCTAGAAATATTACATCGCTTAAAACACATTTAATTACATTTATGAATGTGTTTTTATTTACATTCAATTTAAAGGAATGAAATAAACAACAATTAAGAAAATTAATATACTAATTCCCTTCATACTTTCAAAAACATGCATTTGATCTGATCCTAGCTGTTATTATATAACAACTTCCAAAAGTGAAGTATATTTTTAAAACTCACTTATTTATTTCATTCAAACTTTTATAACTCCATCTCTTTGATCTATTTCCTTTTTAAATGAAGCGCTCACACAGTTCTCATTTTTATCTCTGTACATAAACTTGCTCATAAATATATCCTCCATGAAATGTATGATAGATCACGTCCTGCGCGTCGGTGATCTGATGAACCCAGAATCGAGGGTGTCGCAACCCAGCGAGAGGGAGCAGCTGTTTTATTCGCAGCTGTTTTTATTCGTAGCTGTTTGCTCAAGAAGCGTCGTTTCTCCATCTTACCCGGTGTCGAGCTCTGACTATCAAATGGAATAAAACGAAAGTCTGCGTTTTCTTTCATTGGACAAATTTACCTTGGAATATGATTTTTTTGCCTCTGTATATATTACTTCAGCTTTCTAAAGTCTTGTTGCTAGTAGAATTCGAAAAGAGAAAATTTAGTAGAATTGGATGGGATACAACTTGCATTACAATGAGCGCTTAAAGCAATGCAGATTTCCAAATAGATTGTTGTTCTCACGTGTAAAGTCTGAGTGGTACCATGTGGCTTATAGTGTTATATCAAAGCACAAATCAAATGCATTGAAATTTTGAAATTTTTTTGATAAAAATATGGGATATCAGAGGAATTTTTCTGATAAGAATCTATGAAACTGTTGATGAATAATTATGTTAATGTCAGAGAGTTGAAACATTTACAAGATTGAATACTTTAAATATTCTTAAAAATAGAATAATCTTGAATTATTAAATAAGTCTTATAGTGAAAATATTTCTAGTTCGGTAACAACGCCAATAATAACGTTCTTCTTTCACTTTCGGGCAAAGATGGCATATTCACTAGTTACCCCATTGTGAAAACAAATTGCCATCAATTTCACCCCTTGAAACGCTAAAATCTAATTAAATTCTAAAGGGTATTGGAGAAAAAAGATTTGTAAAAGTTCCACCATTGAAAATTACTCAAGTTTAATGCAGTTCTCACAAAGTATTTCTATAAAAATATAGCAATAATTTGAGCCTAATCTCGGTTTCTTTATACTTAATGTCAGATATGGATGAATGTAAGTGATGTTTTTTCTTCAAGTATAACTCTGCTTGGGAGTAATTTTTCTTAGACATTTGTAATATTATTCGATTGCTACTTGACACATTGATAAATTCTTATTCGTAAGAATATTTATCATTAACTTATACCAAATAATGTTGTCATTTCTTTCTGCCTGAAAAACATAATATCCGTTACATTTATAATAGTTACATTAAGCTAAATTCTGTAAATATCAAAGATTTGAAGTAGTTAGGCTCAGTAATAAAAGAAAGGGCGTTTCCTATTATTTGTAAAATAATGTTTAGTTAAATCCACAAAGTTGTATGAATTTTTTTTATTTGCAAAAGTTAACATGGACAACTTGGGAAACAAATACGGAGCGCTCTTATGAGTAATATGGTTTTAAATTCTTGTTAGAATGTTTTCATACTTAACCAGTACATTTTTATCAACTTTTCCACTGTTCATTCGAACATAATTTTGGAGTAATAGTTAATAATATGCTATATGATATACGAGCAGGTAGGTATACACACACACACACACACACACACACACACACACACACACACACATATATATATATATTATATATATATATATATATATATATATATATATATATATATATATATATATATATATATATATATATATATATATACATATATATAGTGCTTTTAAAATTAATTTATTCGTATCTCATTATTTTAATATTTATTATGTTCACATTTTTGACCAAAAAATGTATTTATTTTAATAAAATTATATTTTTTAAAATTACAATATCAATTTATCAACTAGTTATTGTACAGCAATTAGTGACATTTTTAATTGAAGTATTGCTTATATATTTAATATAATCCTAATTAAACGAATTATTTTTTTATATTCTTGTAGCATTTTTCTTATTTTAAAAATAACTCCAGTACTCATGTAAATTAATTTTAATTCAAATTTGCTTTCTTACATGGACATTAATTCCTTTATTGAAATTAAATTAAATAAATATTTTTCAAACTTTTCAAAAATTAAAAAAAAAAATAAATTGTACATCGGTGTACAAAACTTAAGCACATGCATTTTTTGCTATAACTCCAAAAGAAATTCATAAATGAAAGACTGTATTTGATATCTAAACTACGACCAAACCATTGTTGCTTAAAACTAAAAAGATGCATACAGTATGAAATTAAACAAAAAAAGGCCTTATTGAGGTCAGTTTCTTCAAAGCACCCCGCAGATGTTCTAACAGATTTAAAATCAAGAGTAGGCTGGTGAATCTATTCGAGTGGTATTTTTTTTTACCGGTAACTGTTGAACAGCAGGAGTCTAGTATAATCAAGTATTGTCATCCATAAAAACAGTCTACTTTAGTGGCATTTCAGAACAGATGAACATGGGTTAGAGTCACCTTTTTACAATTAATGATCTCCAGTTACAGAGCCTCTATCAAAAACGTGGAGCACAGTCTACCCGTTCAGCATAGTATTTTCCCAAATGACTACCCCAGGACTAACGCAAAGGATTATCACCTTCATGGTAACGGGATGAATACGTGTTTCACTTCTCTCCAAAACAAATGGAATTGATTATAGCTTGTTGTACTGAGACAACTCTCATCGGTAAAGATACACAGTTCCATAGAGGGGTAAAATTTTACAATATGGTCACCGTTGGCGACATTTTAAAAAGGCGCCAAGGGTGACCGTACGTTAAATATCAGATCGGAAAAAACGGCGGGAGGGAAATGGCTGAAATAGTGACAAATACTTAATGTATTGTTGGTATCTAACAATATGCTCAACCAATTTTACAAAATTAACAAAAAACTCAGATTTATAGATTTCAAATATCAATGGTAAAATAATAAAGTTGATATGTTAAATTATCCAAAAATTTTTTGATTAAATTTTATATTAATGAATTTAAATCGGTAAATATTCATGAGAAATAAATGACAAATAGGGTTGCCAAGATACTAGTTTGCCGGGTTTCCAGTAAAAATGTTCGCCAAATTTGGCTGCAAAAGAAAACGCGCCAAGGGTGACTATACATTAAATCTGATTCTTATAGATGAGATGACCAGTGATCATTCTTAATGGTGTACCGATGGACAACTTGCAAAGGGATACAGTATTCGGGTTGGTGGATGGAGACCACTTTTATGAAGGTGTCTGGTCACAGTAAACGGAGACAGTTCTCGTCCCATTGCTGTACACAGTTGTTGACCAATTAATTTTTCTTCTTGGTTTCAGGGTCTTTCACCTGCTAGACAATATATCGGTTGTCTACTGCAGTTGCTTTCCTGGGACAGCCACCACTAACCTTTCTAACATCTGTACCTACCGTTCGGAACGCTTTCGAAGGTCGAGAAACAGCACTTTTGTTAATTCTGAACTATTCAGCAATGTTGGTTACAATATGACCCTACTTCAGTTTTTCGATCGTTTTTGACATATGAAGTTATCCATTCAATTTCTTCTAGCCTTATTTTACATTTTAACTGACTTGCAGCGAATGTTTTTATTGCTTCTGTATCCTTCCTTTTATTGTAGTCTTTAGCTATGGGTGACAACTGCAAACGCTTATGGTATACTTATATAGCCTGTGATATTTTGTTTCTGATATTTATATAAGTATGACACTTCTGTTAAATTCATTGTACTGATCACTAGAAAACTTTTTTTTTGCAATTTCAAGGCCATCTATCTAAGACTTATATTGTCACTTAAGTTTTGCACGCCAGTCTAATATAATTTTTTTTACAAATATTGATTAGTAGCATATTTCGAACGTATATAATAATTGTATATGATCATATATTAGTATCTATATTGATATGCACTGCATTTTAATATAATTTGCATATTTCTTAAAATGGGGGGTAGAATTTCTTTCTTTATTTTCAAAATGATGTATTATTTAACTATTATTAATATAATTAAATTATATTGAAATATGCTCATTAAAAGAGATTAAAAAAATCTGTACACTTTTTGTTTTTCTTATGTTCAAAAAATTTTCTTTAAATATAGCACATGGTTCTTTTGCCCTACATGGCACAAGATGGAATTTTATGCACACGTTTCGCAATAAAGACACTTGTAAGGTAGTATAATGAAACAAATATGCACGCTATTTCGAAAAGTGCTCTCGTTTTTCTACTTATTAGTTCCATGTATTTTTTATAGCACAGAACTATTCGTATACTTTATATAATGATTGGATGATAATAACATTTCAGTGGAATTTATTTCAAAAACATCAACAAGACAAAAGAACAGGTACGTGAAAAATGAAACAAAAGTCGTAAGGAAACGACTAAAATAGAAAGAGCCGATTAGCAATTCTAATGTTATGGATTATACTGTGAAAGAATGAGGGTGATAAAAACAGGGTACGATGTAGTGGGATGGGATTATTGTCTAAAAGCCTTCCTCATAAAACTTCGCGATAACATCGGGTAATAGATAGTTTTTTTTACTGTCGTTTTTAAAGGCATCAATTCTATTTTGAGGAGAGAAATGAAGTGGCATTTTCATTTATTTGAAACCAAATGATTTTTATTTATGTAAATTTTTTCGTATTTTATTATTGGAGGATTCTTTTTTTTTCTATGAAAGGAAGATAGTATTTTCTATTAACATTTGTTTATTTATCAATTCAAACTTCTAATTTTAAAATAAATCATATATAATTGAAGGTATTTTATCCAAATGCAGAATTTCATGCACTTGATTAATATAACTTTCACACATACTGTATTAATATAAATATTTTGAATTTGATTAATCAATTATACTTGTTGTTTCACTATATATATATATATATATATACACATAAATTTTGCTTATTAATTTTAATGTATTAAATATATAACAAGATACAGACAGATAATAAATTATTTAACAGCTACGTGTTAACTAATATTAAGTATTAGAAAAATCTTGAAAATGCACAAAATAAATGAAATTAGCCATTGAAATTTCAATAGAGTAATATATTTATTTATAAATGTGTATGTAGTTCTAATTTTGAAAAGGCAATCTTCGAAGTTTTTAAGTCATAAAAGCAAAAATAAATGAATGTAACATATTTAATGTTATAAACAAGTTGATGAGGCCGTAAGTAAAAAAAGTTTTTAATTTCATTGCTCCATAATTGAAATGTTTTATTTAAAAATTGATTTCTCTTTGAATTTCAAAAGACATTTGATAAACTCTATATAAAATTAAATATTTGAAATAAACTAAGTAGTTGTGTATGAAACTCTAAAATCAAAAATGATGGTATTGTCTTTTTTGTTTCTTTCGAGTCAGGTCATGTAGGATATGTCAATTATTTTAAATTATGAAGTAATATTTGTAAGTCAATTATCTGCAATTTTCCACAGTAGTTATCTGTGATGGAAAAATTCTGTTCTAATTCCACATTCTAATTTCTCATATAAAATTTAGAAATGTATTTCGTGCTACTATATATTAGATTATATCTAATATTTTCAAGTGCAAAGGTAATGAGATGTGTCTTGTAATTTTATAGAATGAATTTTCTATGAATAAAATACTGCAAATGCAAAAATAGCATCTACACATTTTTTAAGTTGCTTTTTAATATATTAAATTATAAGTATTAAAAAATTTCTTATATTTAAAAAAATCTTTTTCGTATACTGAAAAAAAGCAATTTTAAAAATGGCATCGTATTTTTGATAAATAGCTTTACTTCTGAAAGACTTACTATCGTCTTCATACACACACACAGTCGAACATTGAAAAGATGATTATGATACTCAGTTTCTCCTACATTAAAAATATAACTTATATTTTTAACAACGTAACAACATGATTTTTACCATTATTTTTTTCTTCTATTCATGCACATAAAATCATTGTTATATTATTTAAATAAAAACTCCTAGTAAAGTTGAATATTTCACTCAAAACGTACCCTAAAATATGTTATAAGGTACCGTGTTTGATGAAGTAATTTCTAAACTTTTAATAAGGCTTTTAATAGTGAATATAAATAGCACTTGCAGGAAAAGTATTATAATCAATTTTTACATTTGAAATTTTATTTTTGTGTAACTTATTCATGTATAAATCTGTTCATTAAAAATGATTTTACTAAAGGTAATTTTCTTGTGTGATGAGTATGGTGTAAATACAACTTACTACTGACTACCTGAAATGCAATAATTTGAAGGAAGCATACAAATCATATAAAATTTATACCATGAGTTCGCAGCTATGAGATATGCAAATCATTAGCACACAGCACCTACGCATACTATGGAGACTAGTTTAATCTGCAAGCACTACATAAAGGGAGAAGATAGTGTCAATATGAAGTTCGATAATTGTTTATCTTGCATTTTGTTTTGCGTAAAGTGTTTAAATGTGCCTCGTAGAAGACACTAAACGTTTATGAAAAACCAATTTTGAGTTTGATCTAGGAAGAATAGCATAGTTTAAAGAGGTAACCTTTCAGAGAAATCGGTAATGGTGCTGGTAATCAACCGTGATGCAGATCTATATTCAAACAGGAGGAAATGGCAACCAATGAGGTCAATGGCAACCACTACGTTGCCCCACTATATGCGATAAAAGGCATATTGTGCTCATTGCAATAGTGAATCACTCAGTCGCATACCGACCATCACGCAACAAATTCAGATTGTCAAGTATTATTCGATATACTCTTATACCATTCGAGGTCAATAGGAGCAGAATGAAATGTCCGCAAGTAATCAATTGCCTTATTCACACTTGTCTCAAAAGCACAGACATTTGAGCCGTAATTGTTGCGGTGAATGACAGATAAGAACAATGGAAGGAAATGACGCTGTCTTTATTGACGAACTTCGCTCTTCCTGAAACACCGCTGTGGTTAAATTTTAGTCTGGAGAGACACCGAGGTGAGAGATTCCTGAACTGTTGCCATATACATCACAACACAAGTCCATCATCCATAATCATGGTTTGGTGCAGTATTCGATCTTCCCTCCCGCATTCTTCTATTATGCTTGTCGGTACACTGGAGAGCCTGTACTACATCCCTGAAGTGTTGAAACCCGTAGTCTTCCACTCATAACACGCTATGTTCGAGAGTTCTTCTTTAACCAAAATACTGAATTGCTTCTACAGTCTACTTACTTTCTCCTTCTATCATTAATTAAAAACGTGCTTACATATCAAATGGCCCAGGATCTTAAAACATGTTAATTATGGAAGCCATGTGGACTGCTACACCCACAGAATGCATCCAAAACCTCTTTGATGCTGTGCCCAGGCGTGTGGCAGTGATTGTAGCCAACATGGGTAGCCACAATAACTACTAATTTTCATGTTATGCTCACTGCATTTCACTTGAAATCCCTAGATTTTCAATAATTTGCTATTTGCTTATAATGTGTTATCTTTCAAATAAATTTTTCTGTTGGATTTTTCTGGTCTTACTTGTTTGTGCATTTCGGGTAGTTAGCAATTATTCTCCATTTCAGCAATTGCTTACTTAAACTTTACTAACTCATGTAACAAAGCAACCTAACCTTTTTTTATTCCAAAGGTTTAATATTTATTTAATTATTTATGAAACAATGTGAACAAATCATCAAATTATTGCAATATTTTCAAGAAAATTTCAAAATGCAAATTAACTATTTTAGTTTTCAATAATTTTTAAAAGAATGATTAATATTATCTTTCAAGGGAGTTACATCCGATTTCTTGTACATAAGAAAGTGTTACTTCTTTTGCTTATAAGGAATTGTTAGTTATTAAGCTGAAAGTGATAGTAATTTTTGAGCAATGTGATGGATGTGCAATTAAAAGATAAATATTCAGAGGAAGTATCACATTTGTTTGCAAAAATAGATTTTGAAAGAGATATTTTTCGTTCAAAATTTATTAGTTTTTTTTTAAATTTGGGTTTAAAATTGAATTTCTTGAAATCGGGGTTTCCTCGAAAAGTTGTAAAGAGAAGATTTTGATTCTAAAGTAGGATTTAATAAAATGTAATTCGAAACAATTAAATCACTAGGAATAACAATTATGATTTTTGACAGTATTTTGATACTTATTTCTTGATTTTTAATTTATTTTAAACGAAAGAGAATGATATTTTTATTAGATATTGAATTTTTATTAGATATTGAATGCTTATTGGCAGAAAAACATATTTGTAGTTATTGCATCATGGATCAACTGAACAATCAAAGTAAAATGAATTTATTGGAACTTAATATACCTTGACTAGTGACATACAATAATGAACATAATTAATTAACCTTTGAACTAACTTCAATTGTCACAGTTAAGGAAATATATATTTTTGTAAAGTCTATCAACAATGTTACTTAATTTGCTTTTTTCTACTTATTCAAGATTAAATTTTTAGCTTAAAATTATTAAAAAAGAATTGTAATTAGTAAAGTAATTACATTTGATAAAAACTAGTATAAGTATTGTATTCAATAATTTCTTCTGTTAAATATTAAAAAAAAATAAGTTTAAATATTTCTAAAATACACATATCTCTATGCCTTGTGCTAAAGTTGTTCAATTAAATGTATGTCACAAATATAGTACTATATTATACTTTACTTGAGGTACATGTTATTAAAATATTAATTAATTAATTATAAGTCATCAATCTTTTCATGTTATCAATCTTTTCATGTCATCAATCTTTTCATCAAAATTTATGTGATTAGATACTGCTTTGTAAAAATGTTTTATATTTAACGTGTATTAAAATTATGAAAATTTTAAGAACTACCATATTGATAAAGAAATAAAGGATTGTGGTCATTATGTAAAAACTTGATTTCACTTTGTTTCAAATTTAATTGTCAAATAAATTTATTAGTTTTGAAATAGAATAGGAAAAAAAAATAACATACAAGCTCATGGATTAAAAAAAAATAAATGATATAAATGTTAAATTCTTGATATCATTCTAAGAGAAATGTATATAAGACTATATCTCAATTTCATTAAAACTGAAGCAACAGCAAACATGTGGTTTCAAAAAGAACATTTTTTTTTCAAATTTTTATAATGACGACTATCATGGCCTTTTTGGTCTTTCTAAACACATTTAACTGCACTTAATAAACAAATCGATTTTTTGTTCCATATTTTTAGTTATCCAGCTCCAAGCTGGTCACATTATATATTTATAAATCATAGTGCATTTATGTAAAAGTCTTAATTATACTTCAGGGGAACCATTTGGCAGATAGCCAGGGAAACGAATCATTATGATATAGGGCGGACAATTTAATTGCCATGTTTTATCTGTCAAGTTCTTTTGAGAGTAAAATGAAATAAAAATACATGCAGTTAAATATTATAAATAGTAACTATGAAGAGTTTTGCAATTTAGTTAAGTATTTATATCCACTAAAAATAGCTGATAAAGTATTTTCAAAGGTTTTAAAATACTGAAATTAAACATTTTTTTTCATTTCTAAATATAATCAGAATGAAGGAAAACAGTTCTTTTAACTATGAAATTTTAATTACTCTTGTGTATCTCTCATAGGAAACGATTAAACTATTGTAATAAACAATTTGTCATCTGAATACTCCAAATATGTCCTTTTATTTAATATTGAACCCCCGTCCTTTCGAAAAATTTTGACACTGACATGAGAGTTCAATAAGCTGTTAAAGTTACAAATTCAAATTGAATTATTAATACAAATAAGAACAAAAAATATATGTATGTATATATATTTATGTGTGCTTAACATCAGGCAGCGAAATAACTGAAAAATTCCAAATTGATACACTCCTTTAGATAAAAATTATGAACTAAAGATAAAAAACGACAACAAAAGGAACAAGTATATAAACTCATTTAGAAATGAATTTTTGTAGCTTTAAAGACAAGAAAAAGTAGCTATCTCACAACGAAGTGTTCAAATTTTAATACAAAGGTTTTGGTCAATTAATGATCAAAATAAAAATTTCTATTTTTTGCGAGGTAATGGAACTAGTTTTTCAGGAATATGAAAATAATATGCAAATAATTTCTATTTAATAAACTGAAATATATATATATATATAGTCTCCAGCGTATAAAGAAAGGATATATTCTCTTGTTACGATATCACGATTTATGTGAAGGGGAAACTTTAACCCAAATTACGAGTTCTTGGTTTCTGATTGTTCTTGTATGAGATGAAAATTGAAATCTGAAGAGAGAGAAAGAGAGAGAAAAAAAAAAAAAAAAAAAAAAAAAAAAAATTATGACCACTTTTTAGGAATGCTTTAAAAATTAGTACAATATTAATTTCCGGAAATCTTTGTATTTATTTACCACTAAAAACGTATTCATTTCCAAGATTTGAACTCGATTGTAGGATTAAAGTGAGCTATAGGATTATAGTGAGTACATTATTATCAAAGGTCACATCAAGAGGAAATAAACCAAATGCATCGAGATTCAGTGATTTTCTTATTGTCAAAAATTTACTAAAAGCCATTCATTGCCAAATATAAGTTGATGTAGGCAAGGAAAATTAATCCTGATGCAATATTGGTTACTTTTTAGTAACGAAGTTTTTAATTAGAATTTGAAAAATTTACATTTTTATCATTTATATTGTGTAAAAATACTTTGTATTACGCACTTTTACCAATATCATTTTAGATTTTTGATCTTTAGTGTTAGGTTCTATAAATATTTAAAAATAAAATAAAATTCAGTTAGTTTAAAAACATGTAGATTGTATTCTTTAGACCATTTAACTTTAATTTTGTTGTTCCTTTATCATGTTTTGTGATTATTTTACCTCTTTATAATTTAAAAATATAAACTTCCCAACTGAAAAAGAAATTTTATTGAAAATTAAAAATAATGAGAAATATAATACTTATATTATTTTTATATGAATGTGTTAACGTTTGTTTAATTAACTATAATACTTTTTTATGTAATTAAAAACTATTTATTTCAATGAGACTGTCTATATTTTAACTTATGAAAATTTTTCCGATTTAAGAATCCATGTATTTTTGTTTCTACACCCTCGTGTGAATTGCTTAAAAATATTGAAAATTCTATGGATAGAATTTAATAGTCTAAACAAATACGTGGATATTTGAATTCTTTATTTATTTAGTCAGTTTAGTTTTTATTTATATTAATAAATCATGATATGAATAGTTATCATTTATTGTGTTTTACTTCATATATACTATTTATAATATTATTAGATATTTTTCTCAAATATACATATAAAATAGGATTATATATCAATTTCAATTACCATGAAAAATTATAGTAAGGACTCATTTTTCATTTCTGTTAATCTGAATTCAAATTTAAAGCGAAAATTAATGTGAACCATAATTTTACTTTCTTGTAGTAGTTTCTAAAATTTATTTCTTGGTACTTTCTTAAAATTTTTCCCCAGTCACCAATAAAATATCAGCCACCAATAAAATATTGTATTAAGTTTTTTTAGAGTAATAACTACTTAAACTAACTTTAAAAATTTAGTATGTGTAGAAATTTTGATCACATTATACCAAAGAATTGCATTATCCAGTGAATACAAAAGCAATTAAATAAATGACAATCTCTTTCATGAAAACGTTTTAGTTTGGTAACGAAATTGTTTGAATATATTTTTCATTATACTCTTGTTACAAAATCTGTTTCAACAGCTATTGAAGTAATAAAAATTAGAAGCTAGAGTCTAATACTTTGTGCAAATACACGTAATTGTGCAAAACATTTGAAGTTGTCCAAATCCATTTTAATATATTCCAGTTATTGGCTAAAACTAGATTAAATTTTGATTTACATTAAAATTAAGGAAAATTTTTGGACAGAGATGCGTACAATTTTCATGTGTGTGCAACTTTCGATGCTTTTACAGGAGTTAACAGTAGTTGAGTTGAATGACGATAAGAATCAATTATTAGGCTGCTTTTCCTCTGGAAGTTCTCTATTTTTTACATTTTTAAAGTTATTTAAAAATGAATGGAAATATAGTTTTATAAAGTTTGAAGGTACTTCGAACTTGAATGAATAGAAATTTTGTTTTTGAAAATTCTGAAATCCTATAAAATGTATTCATTTCTGCTGGTTCTTAAGTTCTTTATTTCATACATAAGGTACTTTGCTGAGGAATTCGATGGGGAACAGGTACTGGAATAGGACAGACTACAAATTTCCATTTTTTCACAGTTTCATAAAAACTTATGCTTTGGTAAATAGTTATTGTCAATTAAGATATGTAGACTTAAAATAATTTTAAGAGAATTTTTTTAAATAATTTAGAGATTGTGATGCTTTTATAACTTTAATTATACTTTTTAAATGTATTCTTTTTGATGCCGAAAATCAATGAGTTTTTTTTATTAAGTATAATATATTTCATTAGTTAAGTGATATTTACATGTGCTTTATTTTATTAGAAAAGTAATTTTCATTCCAAAATTTATTTATTAACTTACGAAGAAAAAGTATTGGTTGATTGATTTTTAAGCTGATGTTATGGGAGGAAATAAATTAAAATGAGCTGTATGAAAAAAAATTTTAAATGCCTCTTAATTATAAAAATTTTTTCTTTTAAGTCTTTTTAAATTATTTTTGAAGGATATTAAAAGACTTATAAAAACAGGCGTATTTCTAATTAATTCAAAATAATGAAATCAATAGCTTTTACGCAAAAATTCACATTTTGAAATTAGAATACTCTTTAAATGTTTTATCAGTAAATATGTATTTGTTATTCATTACTTTATAGATTTTTAAAGAAATTATGTTTAAGAAATTCCTTGATTAAAAAATTGAGATTTATTTCTAATATAAAAATTATACATTTTCCTAGCTTTGGACTTCATTTTTGATTGGGTTAACAAAATTTTCGTGGTATTATAGATAACTGAAGATTTTATTATTAAATTAACTACTATGTATGATTATAAAATAATTCTGCGCACAAATACTTTTCCGGCAAAATTTTTTTAGCCTTGCTTTCAGCTTAATCTATATATATATACATATATATATATATATATATATATATATATATATATATATATATATATATATATATTATAAATATAATATTTAAGGAAATATTTTATTTGTTATAATGGTTTCACTAAAAAATCACTTAAAATTTTAATCCTTTCATTAAAATGCAACATTGTAATATTTTTTGTAAAATGTATTATTTTTATGTGATGTTTTTTTAATTAATATGAGAAATGGAAAGCATATTTTGATATACAGTTAATTATTAAACAATAATACAATAATTTATGAGCATACAAAATAAAAAACATGAAGTCAACACATTGTTGATTCTTTTGGAATTTAAGTTAACCATAAATTCTAAAATGAAATGTACAATATTAAATAAAACAGGATAACAGCAATAGTATTCTATTCCAACAATCATTGAAATTATATATATATATATATATATATATATATATATATATATATATATATATATATATATATATATATATATATATATATCTTGGGATTAACAATTTTTGTTTCCCATTTTCTTCCAATTCATAACATCGTAGTCATTTTGTTCAAAAATAAACTATTTTAAAATTCTTAAAGACGAATTATTTTTACGGTATGGATTTGGAAGACTTAATTAAATATAATTTTTCCTTCGAAGAAAAGATCTATGTTTTAAAAATTAATATGTGTTTTGCAAAAAAATCAATAAAAAGAAATGCAATATCATCTCGCGAAATACATTACAATTTAATTTCCATATACCTTATTTTTAAGAACCACGCTTTACTTATTAAGCTCTGAAAGGTAAAAATCTGATTTCAGATTTCTATACTTCTACTGTTATTATTCAATGCAAAGAATAGTTTGATAGAACTTGCATTCAGTTTTTGGATGAGGATTCTAAAGTAATCACACACACACACACATCTTAAAAGCGTTGATATGTCTGATTGAATTTTGAAGCGTATCTTTTTTCAACTACAAATTTATGTATTTTCCATTTCTCGTCATATATTTTAAAAGCATCCAAGTAGTGTAAACAAGGTTTTTTTTCCTAAAATTTAATAAATGAATTAGTATATTGATTTACATTAATGTGATAAAATATTTATTTCAATATTATTTTAAGAATAAATTTATTTTTGAATAAATATGACTACGTTAATTGCCACCATATTTATAACTAAAATGTTCTACCTACCACGTCCAATATTGAAGAGGAGAAATGAGGTATACATGAATAGTTTAATTGAATGCGATGATAGGGAAATTCGGTAACATTGAATATTGGCTTAAAGTTCTTTAACAAATGATTCTGATTATTGTTACAATACTTCAATTAAATGATCATAAATATATACATTCATTAAAAACCATTTCCATGATTTACAAACAATAGTTTTCTAAGTAATGATATAACAAACTTCTTGGGACCTTCCTGGTAGAAGAATATTAGAAGCATAATATACGTCGATCCAAATTTGTAAACATTTGATACACATTGAATGTTATTTTAGTACAGGACAGTACCTAAACTCGGAAATGTTTTTTTTTAGTTGCTTGAGCTTTTTTTACCTTGCATTCATCGTAAACAATGTCTTTGATTGCGTATGTTATACAAGGAACATTCCATATTATTGAGAAGCTTTGTGAAGCTCTCCGTTTCATGGAGAAGAACCAAAATCTCAAGGCACAAAGCAACTGTCAGGAGAGAGTCTCAACACAAGAGAAGTGCGTCACCAAACGTGGCACCTCCACTGCAGTATCAATAATATGGTGAGAATCAGGAGATTAATGTTGCTGCAGTTTGCTGCCCGTTGAGCTTGTCCGGTGGATTCTGAAATGGTAAGAGCATCAGTGATGTTAAAAATTTTGTTTTCAAAGAAGTTAGGAATAATTTTGTTATGATTATTGTACCATGTACAATAAAGTAACACAAAAAGAGTAAAAAATCATTCAGAACAATATGAGCAGTAAAACGCTTGTGTATTCATTAATTATAACATTCAAACTGATGTCTGACAGGGTGACAGAAGAAATTACTAATATTGCTCAACTTATATATATTATTCTAAGGTATTTATGAAAAGAGGATTATATTATTCTATTATTATATATAAAAACAAAAATTAATACTAATGTAAATATATCACCAGTTAAAAAGTTAGTAAATCATTTGTTTCCCGTTGCATAACTCTGCTTAACTCTAATTCATCAACCTCAGTTTTTAAGAAAAGTGTGATTATTTTTACTTAATTTGCTATGGCATGTGTATACATTTCAAAATATTGAAATGAGTAAATTCTGAACATTTAAAATATTTACAGAAGCTCAAAAGTTTAATACCGCATGTAACTTGTATGGGAAGAACAAATTGAAAAGTTTATATTACTTCGGAAAATAAAAAAAAAAAATAGATTTATTTGGATAAAAATTTCTTAAATATATACAAGATTTAAAAATTTCTTTAAAATGCAAATTCGCCACTAAAATAAATTTAAATTCAAAATGTGGAATAAAATTTTAGTTTTTTAAAACAATACTTTTTTTGATTTTGAAACAAGTTATTTTAAATTATAATTACTCTTCATTTTTATAAAAGTTATATTTGAATAAACGGCATAATATTGGAATGATTTATGAAAGTAATTATAGTAAAAATGACCCAGAATATTCGTTTGCATGTCACACTGATGCACGCGTCATAAGGAAATAAATGTGAATTATGTAAAAAAATAATTTTCGTATTTAATATTAAGAGCTATATGTTATAAATAAATTTATATAACATTTTATTTATTGTTTTTTTAAACTAAAAGTGACACAGTAATGAACTTTCCTTCATTTGAATATTGTTAATTATAAAATCTCTCAAAATTTTAGCTTGTACAGAGGGTATTAGCACAGTTTTAGAACGTTTTCGCGGCCGTTTAATTAATGTTTTAAGTGTAAAGATTATTTTCTTAAATGTTTGATCTGATAGCCTTTTTTCTGGACTATAAGTCTGCATCGTAATTTCGATGACAGAAGAGGTTTTCGCAATATTTCCAGGGGTATTGCTTTCCATTCCTTTTCCACTACTTTCCAGAGTCCATCTATCGTGGTGGGTTTGTTTTTAGAAAGAGCCTTTTTTAACAGACCAAATGCCCAATGGTCCATTGCTGAAACGACAGGAGATTTTGAGGGATATGTTTAAAATGTATACATGCAATACCTGTATTAGTCATCTTTTTTTTCAAGGAATGCAGTGGTAGTTCTCGAAGTATGACTCTTAGCTTTGTCTTGATAAAGTTTCTCCCTTTGAATATCGTTGGAAAAAAGAAGTGGAATTTCTTTTGTAAATATTGGGCGTAAAACTTTCTCCTGATAGTACGATGAGTTGATTTTAACATTTCCTTCCACTCTTCTTTTATTTTTAATTACCCATTGTAGAAGAAACCTGCTACAATCATAAGCCCCTTACTGAAACTTTCTTTACATTGACGGAAACGGATTTATACATTTTTTTTCTCCTCATTTTCTATAGTAAAAAGACTTTTTTGTTACAGTCATTTAGGTGAACCCATGCTTCATCAAGGGTCACAATGGTTTTCCATTTATCTCCTGTAAGTGGTTTTCATACAGGATTCTACAAAATGTTTTCTGTTGAGGCACATGTCTTGGCAAAAGCTGGGGAACATTATATTTTTTAGCATTTTTAAGTTGTAAATACTGGTTTATTATTTTATTTATTGTTGCTACAGATGTATCTAAAGACTTTGTAATTGATTTCTGTGTTGGCGGATTTTCTCTTGTTACCAGTGATTTCACTTTAGAAACACTTGAAACAGTACGTACCTTTTACGGATATTCGTTTGGAGACTTCTTTCTATGTAGAAATAATTATTGACAGTTTTTACATGTCCGATGAATAATATTGCTTATTTTGCACCTAGAAATTTTAATACCATGCATTTCACAACGTTTTTGAATTCTAGAATAAGAAGGTTTATCTTCGGAAAGTGCAAAAATATATTCTTCAGCTCACAACATGTTTATATGTGACATTTTGAAAGAAGAATAAATTTAAAAGTAGCAGGCGATATTTTTCGTTTCAAATAATAAGATGTTGCCAAAACGTTTTATAAAACATTTACTTTTTTTAAATTCGTTATCGAAATCGTTCTAAAAATGTGTTAATATCCTCTGCATTACAGAAAAAGTATTGCAATGAACCATGTATAATTGAGTTATCCTTTATGAAACTAAAACTAAATAAAGAATTATATCCTTATTTACACTGATGATTTTCACTTTATATATATATATCTATCTCTATCTATCTATCTATATCTATATATATATACTAAGTCCTTATCAATTAATTACATTCTCGCTCAATTATAACAGAATAAATCACATCCTGCATATCCAGAAACACCAACGGAATGCAAAGCTCAAAGGGATCTGATTTCACATTTGTCTAGTGCACAATAAAGGAATCAAGGAAGGGAGAATCAATTGATCAAAGGAAGTTGCCTTTACCATTGATAACATCAATGCAAATAAAGAGCAGTCTAAGTCTTATCTCAAACAAATCCTACAGATTATGTCACATAATAACAACAAAAGAAATGAGAAGAGTATAAGATATTTTTTTTGAACATACATGGGTAAAATAACTTATGATTCTGTGTCAACAAATTGTATCAAAGAGGTGATTAGACTTTTCCGGCGAGTTTTTCTTGGAAGAAATTTCTTTTTTACTACTTATTAAATTACAGTAGTTTTTAATTTTCTGTTCTAAGAATTTAACTATTTTTATGTGACATTCAAAGCTTATAAATTATAGATAATGATACAAGTTTCTAATTTCTAAAGTTCATATTATACAATTATGGTGCAGAGTAACATAAATATATGAAGCAACATAATAAATTGATTGCCTAATCTAACGTTCAAAATAATTTTATTACTTTGAAAATGTATTACTTTGAAATGTTTTGTAGATGAATAAAAATTGTATATTTATTTGAAATTTAAGAATAAAAATAATATTTATGTTAACTTTATTCAATAATATATTTAAATACAAAATATTTTATTGAGGAAAACAATTTTCTGAAGAATAAAGTAACTAAAATTTTTTTACTTGGAGAAATTAAAAAAAATGGTAAATATCATATTTTAATAAAAATACTGAATACATTCGTTTTATAGCTATTACATATAAATTTCATTTTATAGCATTGTAAGTATGCATAGTAAAGGAAAGTATACCTATTATAATTTAATACGTATAAATATATGACAAGGAGACATATTATTAGTTGTATACCTAATAAATGAAATGAAAAGTATGCAAGAGACATTCTTATATATAAATTTATTATACGTAAAACTTCCTGTAGAAATATTTATTAATTTATTTTATTTATCAATAAAACATTGCTCCCATAATCAGTTTATAGTACTATATTTAAGCTTAAGTTCGTATTAAATTATGCAAATACCCAGTTTTCTTTCACAGTATAGTAAGAAAAGAAATGCAGCTGTTGCATATTCCCAAGTACTTGATTATCCTACTTGTGGGATACATTTACATGTAAGATATTAAAAATACGAAGTTACCTTGATCTTTTGTTGACCATCTGTTTCTAAGAAATTTCTTATTATGTTTTAGAACTCATACAACAACTTTGTAACTGCTTAAGGGATGTATCAATAGATAATTTATTAAAGAACAATTTCGTAAAATATTCAGTTGTTGTTTTCTATGTTATTTTTATACTAGAACTATTTATCTTTATGTTGGGATTGTGGAAATGTCATACAGTCAAGGGTTACGTGATACCCAAAACACATTTCAGCTGTCTCAGTATTATTGAGTCTATAAGGAAATTTTTTTATGTGCTTATTCGTTTTCCTGCTTATTTTACTTGTCGAAATGATTGATTATTTCTAGTATGGAAGTCACGACATGAACGATATTGTTTATTTAAGATGATCTATAAGTAATGAATAAAATGGACAAAAAATTCCAGTAGTTTTTATTTTGAAAGAAATAAAATGGAATATCATTCCTTATATTTTCCAGTGAGTTTCGTATAAGACTTTAAATTAAAAATGTCAATTACAATTAAGAAAAGTTTTATTATATTGACTTAGTACAATAAATACTGTTTTATTATTTAAAATGATAAGCTGTAATATAATTCCAAGGAGGGTTTTTAATTTATTTCCTATGAATTTATAAGTGAACTACTGAAAAGACTTTTCACAGAAATGGAATTGAAAAATTGCTTTTCAAAATAGTTGTGAAACAGCAAAATTGTTTTAAGCTAATATAAACTATTCTTTGATAGTTAAAACTTAAAAATATACATGTATTTACTTTTTCCTTTTTGTTAGACTTATTCATATACATTAAAAATAATTCATATCTTTACATTGGATTCAAATATAACTAGAAAAAAAGAAACCAAATGCTTAAAATTTATTAAAAAATTTGTCAAGTAATTTCATATGTATTAGAAAAGGTTATGTTATTTCAAGGCTAGAAAATGTATCCTTTAATGAAATATTTTAAAATGCATAAATATTTTCCTTACATAAAATTAATAACCTTCCTATTATCAGTCAATATTATTAAGCTGATTGAAGTAAATGTGTGAATTATTTACTGTTTTATGTTTTATGGTTTACTCAAATTCATTAAAAGCATAAAATTTATTGAAGTTGTTAATATTTTTTTTAATATGCTAAATTTTTTTCAGAAAATTATTATAAAATTTAAATAGCAGTTAATATACATTGGATGGATGGAATATTTTTAATAATGAGATTTCCAATTTACTTGTTTAGTCTTTGTTTGATTATTTCATTTACACATAATAAATCGTCCAGTATTTTTTATTTTTAGATGCTGAAGAGTAAACAAAAATCCAAATGTCTTAGAAAAATTTTTAAATTTGATAGAATTATATTGTATAGCATAGTAGAAAATATTATGTTTTAATAAATTGCTAAAGCACAGTAACAGCAATTTTGTAACCACACAGAATTGCTACCTTCTTTTATTCTAATAGTATCTTCTACTAAAATACTGAGTGACTATAAGTAAACTAACGTATTTTAAAATTTTCCAGACTCTCAGGAAGTGATGAAGTTTTATCTAGATAAAGAAGAGACGGGAATTTGCTTAAACGTATGAAAAGTAGTTTAAACCTTCATTATTAGAAGGTATTTTGTATGAATTTTATATTTCTGACATATTTTATAATTTAGATTTTGTCATCCAATTATTACTAAGCCTTTCCAACGAATATTTTTCATTCATTAAATAAAATAATCTCTAAAACGAACTCTAAGTTTCAATTAAAATATTCAAAAAGATAAGCTTTATAACAACTGCAATTGATCATTCTCTTGATCACTGCTCTCAATTGAATCCTTGAAAGTAAAAACAATCACTTTGTCAGGTAACAAGAAGAGTAAACTATTGAAGCAGAGAAATAGTTTTGAGTGTAGGCACTTCAGTTCCCTTACGAAAAATATTCTGGAATGTAGGAGCAATTGCCTAGAAATGAAATAAAATTTTGTCCACGCCACGAGATAGTTGCTATAAAACCATGCATATTTCACGGAGAATTCTTTTCAATATGCTTGCTATTGCTGATTAGAATGTAATTACTTTTACCTGATCGGTCTTTCTTAGTTAAATTGTTTTACCGAAACGGTAATTTTACAGTAGTTACTCTAAAGAAATTTCACTCTTTAAAAGTGATATCAAAAGATCTATTGACTGTAGGAATCTAATCACCAAATAACTATAAACAGCTTTATTATTAGACTATAAACAGCTTTATTATTATTTATTTAGATTTGCAAATATTTCAACGCTTTTCATTCTTAATTTTAATGTAAATTGGAATATCTCCATACATGAAAACCCGTGTTAAGGGCGTCCTCAAAAATCACTTCACAGAAGATCATGTCATTAGTCACAACTTTCATTATCTGTAGCACGATCTAGATCTCAGATCTCAACACATGGGATTTCTGGTTTTGATCAGTATTTAAAACATCTGGTAAATCGTGGTAATCCAAGAACTTTACCCGATGTTAAAGGCATCATTTTACGACCTACCCTAAGCATTTAGCACCACACTCTGCAGTAAACAATGCAATATGATATTTGCTACTCCAGATGGTAGCTGAAAATGATGTCCGTCATGTTGAATAGATTTTAATAGAATGAAAATTTTGAATTATTGTAAATTTATACAAAATGCAATTCCCTATTAATAAATGTCATCTGAGAGGATATTTTGAGCTAGTTTTTATTGTTCATTTACATTCATATCCATGTTCTATGCAAAATTTTTTGTCTATTTCATTAGACAATTTTAAAATAAGATTGTTTAGTAATGATTTATATAATTATAATTTGTTATTGCTAATTGTATATTTCCCTTTATTCAATTAACTGTATTTTTATTGTATTTTTCAAAATATAATTCAAAACACAACATATAATGGTACTTCAGATTATTTAACAATTTATTTTTCTAAAACCTTTTTTGATAACAATCGCTTAAAGCTATAATATAAAATATTTAATTAAGAAAATGCATTTTAATATTAATTAAGGTATTTAACTAAAATTTTGTTATTGAATTCTATCAAAAAAATTCAATTTAAATACATTATAACAAAAAAGCTTATTAGAAATAATAGAAGAAAAAGAAGGGATTAAGTGGAAGAAAATGAAAAGAAAATTGTCCTGAAGTATGTTATCTTCTTTTTTGAAAATGTTTCAAATTCATAAGTATAGCTTTATATTCTTTATATAAACTTTATATAAGTATTAAAATTGTTAAGCTTTTTAGATAAATTGTTTTTAGTGACTTATTGATCTCATAAGTATCAATAATATTTGGTGCTTCAACTATAATATTTTTGTTTTAATAAAATTGTGCATTGATATATAAATAATTTGAATTATTAATAAAATGAAATTTAATCAGGACAATTTTAAATATTAAAAATATTTTAACTGAATTAACAGAAATATTTGCCATTCAGATCTGATAGTTAAATTTATTTTGTACAGTTATAGGAATTATTTTTAATGTTCTGTTGAAAGTATTTATTATTTAAGAAGATAATCGTATAAAGAAACTTTTCATCGATATAAGACTAAATATTCTAGGATATTGTTGTCAAAATATCCTAGAAAATACTATGCTATTAAATGCTACCAAATGAATAACTGCAGTAAAATAGCTAGCAATTATCGATAAATAAAAACAGATAAGTACCTTGTACGGCCATTGGTTTTTCCGCAGACACAGTTTGGAAGGAAGGTGCATCTGCAGATACTTCACATTTGTAGATTCCAGCTGTTAAGTGACTGACATCACGAATGTACACAGAACCATTACTCGATCTTCCCAGCTGCGCAAAAGATATCATCATTAAACCAATAAAATACTGTATGAGATAATTTTTTGTTAATAAATCTATTAAAGGATAAATGCAAAAACACATTTATATGATAACTTTACTTCATTTTTGTGAAACATTAAAAATTTTTTAAGGTATATTTTGTTCTGTTAAATAATAATATTTAATTTACCTTTAATTTACCTAATTCATTAATTTAAAACGTTATGAGGAACATACTTTATATTTAATACTCAAGTATTAATATTTTTATTTTCTAAGCACGAATTTCCTTTTGTTTCTCAGATATGATTATTTTTCCATTAAAAGGGTTTTAATTTTAAAATCATATAATATTTATGAATGTGAATGAGTTCTATTTATAACAAAATATTAGTGAATTTAATCACTAAAATCAAATAAAATTTAATTCTTTTTTTTCAAATAGTATAACTATTGGCAAGCTATATAGAAATTCTATGAATTGAAAAATTTAAAAAAACAGATATATTGTAAAAGAAAATAGGAATATTTATTTTCAAATTTCAATACTTGATTGTTGATTGGATAATACTTGAAAGAATATGAAGTTTTAAAAATTTATGTTGATATACTAGTTCATTTTAATTTTTAAACTCCCTCTCTCTTTTCATATAATGCCAGTAATATATATATACTATTTATATTCTATTCGATATACAGTATTTAGGTTTGTGTTTTATTTCGCGACTGATACTACATACACATTGTAATTATATATTATATATTGTACATAAATATATATTGATAAATAATAAAAATGATTAAAATTTTGCACAGTGTACTAATACAATATAAGCAACTGGTTTTTTTTCACTTAATTACCACCATTTAAATTTTTAGTCATAAGTTCCATATTCTAATGTTTAAAATTTAGACTAATCATAGCAGATGTTTCAGCTCCAAATTAAATTCGCAATGTAGTTTACTTTTAAACACTTAATCTCTCAGGAATTTGGAATACATATAATTTCTTAAATTTATATTCGGAAGCATTGAAACAATTTTCTATATTGATAAATTGTTTTTGAAGAAAATTAAAAAAATATTTTAGAAGTATATTTTTCAAAGAATTGTTATATATCTGGAAATAGTGTGTTTAGACATAGTTATAAAATCAATATTTATTGTAGTTTTCAATGAAGAAAATTCTGATAATTTCTCATTTTATTCTTTTAAAGGTTATAAGTTGTAACTACTTTATGACTTTTAATTTGAATTTTATATCAATTACGTTGTGTCTCGATAAACTGAATTAAATCTTCCGCTTAGAATATTTTACTTATGTGCTAAAGTTTTTCTTCTTGTTTAATTAAATAAATCATTTAAATAACTATAAAGAGAATTTAAATGATAAAAAAAATCAAACTAAATTTTTAGACTAAAACCTAATCGAATAAATAACTAAATTCATCTGAAATATATTTTTTAAACTTCAAAAATTAATCAAAACAAAGCTTTATTGACAAAAAAGTTTTAATTACAGCAGTTTTTAAATATATAAAACATTATTGCTTATATTTTTCAAACAGTGGTCATATATGTGATTCTTTTACAACTATTTTAAAATTAAAGCAAAAAGTAAAATGCAATTAAATAATTTATATAATTATTTTATATTTTTTATAAATTCATAAACAGGTATAAATGAAGTTTCTATCATGTAAATATTTGAAAAATATTTTCGCATTATAAATGTTTTAATGTAGTAAATCTTGATAAATGTTTTCATTTATATAAAAATTGAAGCTGAATACAAAATAAAATAGCGAGAGAAAGAAAATATTGGAGGTTAATAGTATTTTCTTTTCCTAAAGAATAAGAAATAATGAAAATCATAAATAAATAAATCATAAAAATAGACTGAAGAAAAATAATACCTTGTGTACCTTGTATATCATAAAATAAAGACAACAATTAATTGAATGAATACTTTTAAAAAGTTAATCTGAAAATAACTTTTATAAACTTATGCGTTTATATTTGCTCATTTGTCATTGCTTTCATTACATTGGCAATTATAGAATATCTTGACAACTTTTATATAAATTTACTAAATTTTTATATACCCAAGATACCTTTTATAAGCACATAAATATGAATAATACAATATGCTTAGTCTTTATGAATTAATTTATTAAATAAAATATTTATTCTGATTTGTTTTTTAAAGTTTTTACTTCTGCATTTGATTTTTATAAAAATATTCTTGTCTTTTTTGTACATGTTCTATATTAATGAATAGTATTAAAAGATTTGCCAATATTTTAATTAAGATGAAGTGAACATGTTTAGTTTTAAAATTAATTTAGTAAATTAAATATTTATATTTTGATTTGCTTTTATAAATTTTACCTCTGCATTTAAATTTCTTAAAAAATCTTCTTAATTCTGTACATGTTCTAATGAACGAATATTATTTAAGGACATCTGTTTGCTTAAGATTAAGTGTTACGATTAATTTGTAATCAATAAACTAAGCAGAACTAAATTCTATACTGATTTGATTCTAGAATCTCTTGGATATGTTTGAAAGTATCCACAAAATGAGGAATCCGATTAAAAAGGAACTTATTAAATTGAATCCCAAATGTGGAGTTTGAATATGTAATAAATGAAATGTCCAATAGATTTATAACTTTAAATACGGAATATCTATTTTAGTATTTTTGAATATATACTCATTAAAAAATTCTGAATGATTGTTTGAAGTAATTAAAATAACTGCATATCTAGTTGTCTTTGAAATATTTAAATTATGGATTAAATTAGATTATTTGTTACATTTCTTTGTTTAACTGCTTTTTAAAAAGGAAGTAGTTAAACAATGACAACCACTTCGTAATTTTAAACTCAAATTAAAAGACCTTAAAAATTAGAGCTCCCTCTTTTTCCAGACAAGCCACATCAGTGGAGGGACATTGGCCCTCACAAAGCATTTATCGTGCTTAAATATCTCATCGTGGTCTTCGGCTTATTGTGGTATTGAATGTTTTACTTTCGACTCCAAGAATGTAGCACTTAACCCTATCAGACACTATTCCAGTAATGAAAAAAACTTAAATATATAGTTTACAAGGAAACTGTGACCTGACATCTATTGCATAATGTTTGGATGAAGTAATTTTTAATGAAATTTAAAATGATTTGTATTAAATAAGGGATTTATCCAAAAAGGGTAAAATGATCACCAGTTTATAAATTTAGAATTATTTGTATTACTTTCTGAATTGCAATTATTAAATATTACAAGGATATTTTAGAAACTAACTGTGAGAAACATTTCCTTCGAAATCTCAATTATAAGAGTAATGTTTTAGAGTATTAAGTTATTTTATATATTATAACTTTATTTTTTAGTGGAATGTTTTGAAACAATTTACTTGATGTTTTTTGTGTAGAAATATACACGTTTTAAGATGAAAGGGAATGATATAATAAGTAATATATATATATGTATATATATATATATATATATATATATATATATATATATATATATATATATATATATATATATATATATATATATATATATATATATATATATATATATATATATATATATATATATATATATATATATATATATATATATATATATAGAATGATGAAACTCATGAATTCAGAGAATGATACTAAACACAAAATGTCATGTATTTAAAAGTTAAATGCAAAATGAACAATAATATGTAAATATATAAATTATTAGAAATTTATAGATAATCACATATAATATTATTCTAAGATTTATAAGCAGATGTTAAGTTTTGTTCTTCAAATTCAAAGAAAAATTTTTTTATTACGTTTGTTGAAAAATTCATCTAATTCAGATTTAATATTTTTGTTCCTTAAATCTAAGAATGAAATATTTGCTATTTTTTAATATTAATTTTTATTTAATTTGGTATCACCAATAGTGTTTTCAAATGCAGAACTAATCTTTTATGTTTTGTATGCATCGTTTTTTTTTTGTAAAAAAGAAATGGATTTTTTCATCTTTGAATTTTAATATAAAATAAATAAAAGCTTTCTGTTTATTTCTGATATTCGATGCAAAATATTGAATTAAATAAATGTTGAAATGAATTGATTTTCATGTAAAATGCTCAAAATTAATATCTGTCGAATTGGGTTTGATAAACAATATTTATTCAGAACTGTTTTCGGAAATTTTAAGCTATCCTTCAGAAAGTGGGATTAAATTATTTCAAGGAGTTTTCATTTATATAAAAAAACATTACATGTCGTAAATTGACATTTATAAAATTCATAAAAAAGTATTTGTCTCATGAAAAGTAATAACAGTATTTAACATCATTAGAATTAAGCTTATCTTATTTTCAAGGATTATTATGCTTCTTAAAACATGGAGTTGAAATCTCTTAAATTTTTATTGCGATTGCTTAGTCAAAATAAGCAATAAAAATAATTTTTTTATAGATTTTAAGTTCAGACACTTCAATTTTTTTAATTTACAATGTTAATTTAAATGAAAGTCGTTTTTTTAAATAAATGAAAGGAAAAGGTAAATAAGCATAACACAAAATTTTAAATTTTAATTTTTTACCGTACAAATATAGTTTTTTACTATATTTTCCTTTGGAATACTTTTTAAGCATTTTATTATATGTATTTATAATCTTGTATACTTTCATCAATAGTTTTCATATCATAAGCTAGACTAATTTCAAATCTTCTGAATTAAATGTAGTTATTATGATTGAAATCAAAATTTTTAATTCATACGAAATTTAATTTAAAATCTCTCATTTGAATAAAAATAATTACACATTTATGTACGTTGATGCAAGTTTTCGTGAACAAAATTGGGTTTGAATATTTTCAGCATAATTGTTGACTTCTTTAATTATTTTTAATAAATAATGTAGCTAAATGATTCAAAATAGAATAAACGTAGTTAAGAAACAACACTACAAAAAGTAATAGTATTACCGATTATACTGTTGAAAAATATGAACAATTTTAATGGAATGGAATTATTCAGATTTAAGAGAAAAGAATGTATCAAAATATATAAATCCATACAAAGGAAATAACGGAACTAAATATTTATTTTCCTAATTAATTTTAAAGCAAATTTTCAACAATTTTATGTTTTTCTTTGATTTATTTATATATTGTTAGTAGTCATTTATTAGATGAAATATTTACTGAATAAGAAGAGTACTTTACATATTATTCAGTTTTATTCAATAACTGCATCATCTTTGTCAATATTTTATTTATAATGATAAGAATTAAATACTTTGAAAAGTAACACATTAATACATCTGAATTTGTGTTTTTTAACATTAAAATTTTAAATTACGTAAAAATTTAAGCTAAAAAATGTAAAAGAAATTATTTAATGTAAAATTTTAACGGGGAGGATTTTACTAGAGAATATGCATTTATATCTATACAATCATTCAATTGGATTAGAGGGATTCTTTCAATCTGATAACTTAATTGAATTGCTCAATTTGACTCTGTTATACATTAACTTGAATAAGAATTTGGAGGAAAATGGAAACTAGTAAGAAAATAATTTTTATTCTGTAAAAGTACTTATTGTTTTTTTTTTGATCAAGAATTATTAAAATTACTTTTGCATTTTAATAAAATATTCTTCTTGTAATTGCGATTTCAATCTACAAAATACATATTTAGCTTTGAGTTATATATAAAACTTATTATTTATAATTTCAAAATCTATTATTCAAATGGATTAAATTATTGTATTAAATCCTTTTACAAATTATTCATTGCAATATTTAGCAAATAAACTTTTAAGTTTCTGGTTTGTGTGTATTATTTGCACAAACCACAAAAATTATTAGGTTACAAAATTATTTTAAGTTTTGCTTAATGAGTTTCTATTCATCTTGCTAACCTGCTTCATACTTCTCTTTTTGCTTAATTTTTTAATAAGCATTGGATATTATACACACATTTATAAAAGTATTATTTATATTTCAAACAGAAATGAAACACACACAAAACAATAAAATTATTTATTATAAACTGCAATTAGATAGTGAATAAATTTTGATATATTAATAGTTTCAAATCAACATAAAAAGTTGAAACATTTTTACTTTATTTTTTAAAGACTTTAAAGAATTTTTTGATTATTAATTTATTTTTATCAATAAAAATATGTTTGGAGAGTAACGATTTCATTGTAATGTTTCTCTTCATATGTATACCATCATAACTACTTTCTTACATACTAAATATTAAATATATTACAAAAAATTATCAAAACGATTACAAACAAAATGCATTGTTAAAGAAACTACTTAAATTTGCCAAATAATGTTTTGTAAAACATAAACATGTCTTAACTTAGTTTGCCGTTTTGTGGGTCTCAGAGGATCTAAAATGACTTTATGAAAGTTGCATAGTCACTTGCAAAAACCATTGTTAATGTTTGGAAAATTTTAAAATTGTATTTATAACATCAAATAGTGATAACTTAAAACAACATTCGCAACATACAATCTAATTTTGAAGTTCTGTAGTGATATTAAATGTGAGAACTAAGAACCGAAACTTATGATATTTTTCTGCAGCAAACCTTATCACCTTCATAGGATATTTTTTTAATTTTAAAATATTGTGATACTGTAGTTAGTAGAGGATTTAGATCTCGTAGGCGTAATCCTTCTTTTCCTTCCTTGTTGGTTGGTGTACTGGAAAGTTCTATAAATTTTTGGAATCAAGCTAAATACCAATTTTTTTGTAACGCCAATAAACTTTATTAGATAATAGAATTACCATTATTATTAATGACTTCTTGTCAGTGGGAGGGCAATTTGTATACCCTATTTTTGAAAAATGTTTAATTTTTTTTCTTGAGAAAAATTGAAACAATGCTTGATTGATATATTCATTTCGTAATTTTTACCTTTTAAAAAAAGTCTGTAAGGACAAAAATAGGTGATAATTGGAAGGTGTTAAGCATGGAAAATATGGTGTATGAGACACGCCCAGACTTAATTTTTAACTCCACTAAAACTAACTGTAGTCGCAGCATATTCTGAGGAAAGATGTTCTTCAAATACAGACCAAATTCAACTTGTAGACCAGGTCATCCGACTTTAAACTTGATTCATCACTGAAAAGAACCTCTATTTCTTCTGATATAGAGACCAGTTTCTAACAATTCGAACTATCTAAACCGAGATCTGTCGGTGGATTTTTTAATTAGACTTATGTGCGGCAGAAGGAATGTAGAAACAAGGCCAATGTGCTTCCTTGTGGATTCTCTAAACAACTAATCCAGATGCTTGTTGGGACTTCTGGAATATGTGGGCGATTGATTTGAAGTGGTTATTCTGGATTTCTTTGGAAACCATTGTTGAATTTGGAATGTTTAACTTGCTAGATATGTTCCATAAGGATCGGTCCTTTCTAAGATTTCCGACAATTACACCTTTTTCCAAGTCAGGTAGCTATGAATTTCGTGGAACATCGGCTAATGACAATATTCTTTTTTACACTATATTGAAGTGCAGAAGGCATGGTGTAGATCAGGATCGCTGGTATTCTCATTTGCATGGAAGTCTAAATATATATTGTTAGATGTGAAAATTTAATTAATAAAAAAGGATTTATATTGAGAAACTTTAAACTTCGAATAGTAATTATGATGAAAAATTATTATTAAAAAAGGTAATGTCTGATTTTGTAGCTGAAGCCTTCCATTTTTAAATTCCCATGTTCAATAAGTAATTGATTCATGTTCAATAAGTAATTCAATAAGTAATTCTAAATACATTTAATTTATGTCTGAAATATAATGCAAACATTAAATTTTTTTAATGAATTGTAGACAAAAAGATACAAGAAAATGTAAATTATTACTAAAAATAAAATGATTAGCTGAAAAATAAAAAATTTGAAATTATCAAATAAATTAGCTTCAAATAAATGCATGATTTCAAATGAATCACTAATTTAATAAATGCACATTGACAAAAAATAAAGGTTAATAAAAGTTAAAAAAAAGAGGCTTAACTCTGAAATTCATTGTGTTTAATAAGAAATGAATGTATTTGTTCCCCTCTAGGAGTTTTGAATTGATGCAATTATGTGGGGATTACGTTGGTGCTTATATGCATGCAAAACTAAACAACAAATTTTTATTAATAATTTCTAAAAATAAAACTTTTTATTAAACTACATATAATTTAATCTCATTAGCAAATAGCAAACATTTTCTTAATGAACTCTAAGAGAAAAAGTAAAATCATTAAGAATGTCAAAATTCATTCGATAGAACAAGATGTAAATGAGAAGAGAGAAAACGCTTATAAAACAGGATTGTAAGAACATGTCAATAATACTTTTGAGTACTTTTAAAGTTAAAATTGAATAAAATTTTAGAGTTGTGAGTTTGGTAAGGATTTTTATTTAGTTTTATATTTATAAATTTTCATAATATTTTACAATCTATATAAAGGAAAGACTTATTTTTGTTCATCTAACTTATGTTTGGAATTGAATGGAGAAAATTTACGCAGAAAATGATGCGTTTTGAAATTTATATCAGGATTTTGTTCGGATAATTTAAGACATAAGCTATGTTTTGTTTGGAAAATTTGATCACAATTTTTGAAATTTATTTAAATATTAATTAACTCTGATTTGAAATCATTGTATTATTGCTTATGACAGAATAAACACCGTTCCGGAGTTTTGATCGCATCAAGATTAAAAGAGAGCAATTACAGAATTTCCAGCTTTTTAAAACTGTCTTCTGTGGGTAACCACTCAAGGTATTAAGATAGATACAACATCGGATTTTTCGTTCTTGCAACATTCTTACGCATAGTTTTTAAAAAATGATATTTACTATTTTTTCGATTTTTCAACAGTACCGTTTTTTTGGTCTAGCTCATAGTTCTCCAAAAGTGCTTCTAGCTTGAAAATATTTTGGAAAAAGGTTGAAAAAGTTTTCGACTTCAACATTTAAATAAACTTCGTAACTTACGGCAATTTTCAAGAGTTCCACGCCTTAATCGATTTGTTTTTAAATAATCTATACGTGAGACTATTTTGTGGTGCAGGACGATATTTTGAACAAAATTAAATAGTTAGCACGATATTTTACCAAGTCCTATCTTTTCCATGAAGGCTAGAATGAAAAATTTAATTTGTAAAAAAATTCTTCAATGTGCCTTCTTCAGTTTCACAGCTCAATAAAACCTGGCTAAAGAATTCTATCAAATTTCAAAAGAGATTAATCGATTTATATATTTTGGAAAATTACATAAATGAAAAAGAATTTTTAACAGTTTTGAATAACCAAAATTATTTTTATCTGATTTTTTGCTAAACTCATTTATTGCTCTTTTGTAATGATGATATTTGTACAAACTACAGATTACTGGGGTCTAAAAATTTTCCTATTCGAAAAAATGTGTTAGTTTATTAAAAACCTTAAAAAATATTCAGAACTTACTTCAATGTGTTATACAACTAAAAATAATAAGAAACCTAATGTCAATATTCCGAATAAAATTTAAAAAAGGAAAATTCGTTTCATGATTATAATTTAATTATTCGACTAATAAGAGCCCTGCTGTCTTTTGAACTGGTTCAAGATTCAAAACCAAACAAAGAACAAACAAGTCAGTGTTGATAAAAAAAGCAATGGAACGTTAAATTTATGTTTTTGCCTGCAGATGCTTGAGTGAGTGCTTGAAAATTTTTGAATTGAAGAGTAATTACTCAAAATGTTTTGAGTAATTTCTCTTGCAGTGCAGGAATGGGATTCTAAGTCTGAGAAAAGTCCTTTTGAAAAAGATATGGTAATAGTATTAGGATAATTTTAATTTGTCAACCAAGGCACTATATATATATATGGAGACAGAATAACAAGATTTGGTGTATAAAGTTGAGTGTATTACTCTCACATTAAGATTAGTCACGAATGTTTATAATTTAATGATTAAGTAGTTTAAATGTTTTGAATATATGTAATTGAATAATATATACGTTCACACATAGATATATTCCATTATGGTTCACTATATATTATGTCTTTCTTTAAGTAAAAAGGGGTGGATTTTTTAAAAAAGTTCCTACTTGATCTTTTAGCAGTTAGGCTATTTTCTATGCAATATAAGCAAATTCACAAATGAAAGGCTACAAACAAGTAATGTTATCAGTTAAAATACTTTCTTATAGTTCATTATGTTCTATAATAGATTGCAAAAACAAAATGTGAAACAAAATACATTCCGATGAGCAAAATAAATTCTTTTCATAAAATTCTATTTTTGATACGTTTAGTAAAAAAGACCCTTTTTAAAAGTATTTTATGAAATGTAGATTTTTGCAAGCTTTGTTATACATTTTTAAGTATTTTCATTTTCTGTATTTAATGTGGTGAACATAAATAAAATTCAATAAATTAAATGAAAACGCTGATGTTTACTAAAATATTGAAAGTGCACTTTAAATTTATAAATACTTGGGTGGATTCTAATGCCTTTACTCGTTGGCAAACAAAACCTGCATAAGACAGTTGCGCTTTTCCATCGAAAATTCTTTTTCAACTATTTCATAAATCACGGAACATCTAACTGTCTTAACGTGTGAGGATTATTTTAGTTCTATTTACATAAAATATTCAGTTAACTTAAGGCAAGGTAAACTAGGTGTGAGTTAGTTTTTACGTTTTTGTTTTTCTCTAAGCAAATGTAATTCTTCAAAGATTTTCTATAGCTGTTAAAGTTCAAATTTCTTAGAATTTTCTACTAAGGAAGTTTTAAAATACACATACATTTGCTGAAGAATATAAAATCATTTTGGTAATTAAAGTTTTTTCTTTTATTTTTGATTATCCTTAGTAATGATAATTAAAATGCATTCCTTAATAACATCAAAATTTCAAAGTAAGATACATGGAACCTATATACATTTATTTGCAAATTTCTTGCTTCTTATATTAAAAAGTTTTATTTGATTATTTAAAACTAATAAAATAACCACATTATTGATGATTATATATTATTTAAGGAAATGCCTCTACTTTCTTATGGTAACACGAATTTTTGTACCAACGAATATTTTAATATCATATTTAATTAGAGTAAGAATAAAGAAAAATTGCGTATTTAGTTTCATTAGTTAAGGAATCGATAATACTATATTACTTTATTTCAAACCAGTGATGAATATATTGTTGCGTATTACATTATTTCATAGAATGTGAGCGTAATTTAAAATTAACATTTAAATTCAGGGTTTTATACCAGTAAAAGAAAATAATCAGTTACTTGGGAAATTGTAATTCTTTGTTTTATATATATATATATATATATATATATATATATATGACTTTCTATTATAATAATTTATTTTTGAGAATACTCTTCAAAAATAAATTATTTTTATAGAAAGTAACCATTCTTATTATTTTTATTTTTTATTGGAAAATATTATTTATTATATGTTGAAGATTTTCTAATTTTTTAGGAAATGATTATCAAATTAATAGTTGACAGGTTTTTATCTAGTGTTGATCATAATTACCATTTCTGAAATTTTTCACATAAGGAATTGATCTTAGTAATAATAGTTTTGTGATATTAAATGAAATGATCTTAGTAATAATAGTTTTGTGATATTAAATGAAAGTGAATACAATAACGCTTTCTCCGATTTTTTAAGAAAAATAAATTTTTAAGGCTTCAATTAATAATATTTTTCCAAATGTGATACCTCTTAAAACTATGAGCAATGTAAAATCTATTTTATTGAAATGATTGGAATGTATTTTTAAGAATTTATATATAAAAAAGAGTGTACTCCTTAAAAGTTTCTTAAAATTTTAAAAGTTTTAAAAAATGTAAACTTTTGTTATGTTATTACATATTTTATAGGATTTATAATTATAGGATTTATAATTATTTTATTAAATATATAAAATTTTGTTTTCCATATTTATAAAAGATGATATATTTCCATAAATTTTATTACATTACTTTCTTTACATTTTTATTATATACCATTTAACTGAAAATAAAAGTATATTTCGTTTAAAGAGCGAAGCTAAAACAACTATTATATTTTGATGAAATGATAACATTATTGTAGTTATTTATTTAGTCTACAAAATGAGCTTATTAAAATCATATAATTATGCCTCTTAAAATTTTTGTATAAGTATATTTTATTTAAAATATTTTAATATATTGCTAGATTTGAGTGAAAAAAGTAAAAAGAATTGAAATAAAGCTTTTCTGCAAAAAAAAAAAAAAAAAAAAAAAAAAAACAAAAATGAGTATCTATAATTTTTTAGAAAATACGTTATTAACAGATATTTTCGAAAAGTTGCTTATTTTTAAACATAAATGTGTCAAATACTACTTAAAATGCTCACTTAAATAGAAGTTTAATTTATATTTTATAAGAAGGAAAGCAAATCATTGTTTAACTGCAAAAGCAAATTTCATTACAAATAAAAAATTATATTTAAATTTTGTTTTTCTTTTTTAAATTTTATATGTAGGTCAATCAATGGTGAGCTGCCGACCACCCTGTCTAGTGGTCATGGTGCCTGACTGCGGATAGGGAGCTCCTGGGTTCGAATCCTTGTTCGGGCATGGATGTACTTTCTCTCTCTAGCTGGCACAAGACAAAGTAGTTGAGCTAATTTATTTAATAGTAATCATTGATTAAATTTGTGAATAACAGTTATTTTATGTAATTAAGTCATTTTCTAGTAAAAATTAATTTTAAGTTTAGAAAAATTAAAATCATGTAATCTGAATATACTATAATTTGACGAAAAGACAAAATATTTATATTAGACCATCTAAATTTGATGATAATTGAAAATTATTGAAATTAATTGCCCAAAATATTTTATTAATTGAGTGCTGATTTTTTGTTAATGTATAAATTACATTTAAACTGCTGTATACTGTGCATATTAAGTCTTATTTTAACTTATAATGATTATAGTACAAAGTTAGGAAATTTTTAGTAGAAAAGGGTTCTAAAAATTTAATTCAAAAGATTCAGAATTTAACTAAAAGGGGATCTTGTAATTTACAGTAATAGATGTTACTACTTATTATTCACTTTATCACAGCACGAGTACAGACAAAGTATTTTAAACGAATTACAGTTACATTTGAATTGCATTTCTTTGCCGTAAACATGGGATTTTCAAAATTACTTTTCCAATACAGTATTTGTAGTAACATTAATAACGAAACCATAAACAAGAATTATCAATATTATATTACTAAGATTACCAATTTCCTTTTCTTCATTGCAATTTTTAAGTTATGATAAATAGAAAATTAAAAGGGAAAAAGCTTGTACGTAAAGTATGTAACAAAAATTCATAATTTATCAAAAATGTAATATTTGAAAAAGAATTGTAAAACAAAAGTAGTAGTAGTCCTTAATTGCAAATGTTTTTAAATATGTTTATCAAAATATAACTAAAAATTTAATTCTTTTTGTATAAAAACCTATCACATGACAATTAATTGCTTTGTTGTTATCAAAAGAGCTTAAATTTTAAAACACATATTAATTCAATGGGCCGAAATTGGCAATCTAAGAATATTGTATTAATTTTGGTATTACTTTTTGCTAATTGCAAAATTTTTGCTTAAGATGAAACTGAATGGTCATAGTGAAGAGGTAATGGATGAAGATTCATCTCTAGGAAATCATGTGGATTGATTATTTGTTTCAAGAAAAGCTATTTTATCAAAGTCATTATTTTTATTTATTAAGGGAATGTTTACGTACGTCCACTTTAATGCCTTGCAGAGGAAAAAATTGTCCCGGAGGCCGATCAGTAGGGACATATCGGAAGAATTCCACATCATCCCTATACCATTTGATGGAGTAGAGGACGTCACCTTCCAGGTCATAACCACAAGTTAATCTAGTACCTTGACCTCGGGCAACTTTATCAGGAACATCTAGAGAGACGAGTCTCAGACTTATTGTACCTAGAATAGTATACAAAAGTTAACATTTAGTAATTCTAACTGGTAATATTACTGGCTAAACAACAGAAACAAAAATAATAATTTAAATAAATTAGCAAATTTAGAAATCTTTTACTAAGAAATACATGAACTTAATATATTAAACAAACACTATTAACTAAATTTAATAATAATGCTAAGCAGTTATAAAGTTAGCTTGTTAACCACTTTCATATTACTGATATGCAGTAATTTTGTATAATTATTAGTAAATATTTATAAGGAATTACTCTCCCATATTAATTTGAATAACATATGATATACTCCAAATATAAAATGAATATTGAGACCACTGATGTATATAACGGAATTAAATATATTGTGAATGTATATAACGGAACTAAATATAATAGATCTTTCCCTAAGGGGTAATTGAAAGATGAATAAATATGCATGTAAATTTTACACACAAATATTGTAAGACATAGTTTTTAAAATTTTATTCAACAATACTCACTATTTTCAGTATTATATTTAGAAAATTTCCTATAAGTGATCACTATTTTTAATAATAATCTGCTTTAGATAGTAATTTTTCTCACTATTTTCTGTAACCTATTGCATGTTACTAAATTATGTAATTTGCCTCAAAAGTTCTAAAGTTGCTGAAAAACTTAAAATTTGTTTGTTTAAATCCCATTTTATTCCCTCAAAGAGCTTCACAAAGAAGCCTGTTATGATTAAATTTGTTAAACTTTAAATTTGACATTAAAACTATTCCAGTATCTTTTCTGAATTTCAACAATGTTCTACGATTTACACAAAAATGTTTTTAATGATTTAGCTATGGAGTTGTATAAATTTATATGAATCTAATTTAAAGGCTTAAAATGCTTTAATGCTTTCTATTACTGAATACAATATTCAATGTTTTGTCTTGATAATGAACTAAACTTTTTACATCACACTGAGAGTGGAATTGCCTTCCATTCTTCCTGATAAACTTTGGGGAGTCTAGTTCTATTTTTATGAGCGATGATTTTTTTTGAAATGCTTAGAAAAGACCGTAGATATAGAAGTCCACATGTCATCTTCTAACTTGACAGGAAAATAGGAAAATGAATAGCTTGAATTTTTAATATTATTCTTCGAAAGTGGCTTTGGATTTGTCATGTGGTATGACTTTATAACTTATCTTGGAGAATTATTTTTGGATCCTCCTCACACAAAGTTTACATTTTTTTGAAATATAAAATTTCAATTTATTTTTTTGATAAAAGAAAGGATTAATCTTAGAATTCTTCTAACTCGTTTCAATTCTTCTTTTATGCTGCAATCTGTGATCATTTCAAATCCTTTAAAAATTGTGTGTAGTTATCTGATAAGGCAATTTGAGGTTTCTTATCTGGTGACGGTGTGAGAATACTTACAGCCGTTAATGCAATATTTTTTACTTTATTAATTTTGCATTTATTTATTATTAGTTAAAATATGTGAATTACTATTTATTTACTATTTAAATTTACAGGTACCTTATTTTAAAGTTTTTGCTTACATTTTTATATAATACATTTTCAATAATAAAATGTTGAATATGTAATATTTTGGTTAGTCTCAAATTGTTTTCAGTAATTATATAGCTGCTAAAAACAATTTTAGAATACCTGTAGGACACAGAAATATTGTAATAATATTACTCCAAATCATTCTACTAAGCATTTTAGAACAATCGTTTCTTCTTGCTTAAAATAATAGAATTTCACAGTTGGGACTTTAAAAGAGACGTTAGAGTCATTCATTTATACCGCCAAGATGTTTAGTCTATCAGCTATACGTTTAACAGATTGGAAATTCTACTGAATATGCAATATTCTACTATTATCATCATTAAATGAAAGTATTCATCACGCGGCATTTAACTGTCCCATCATGCAATACTTTAATAAAACCCATCATCATCTTCACTTGAAAGTATGAGTTTCATTTTACTGCTTCTACCTTCCGCAAAATTTTTGTTGACTTAACTACTGCAAACTTTATTATTACTTTCAAAGAACTATTTTATTTACAAGGATCTTATTTCTAAATTTAAGTTTTAGAATTTAAGTACTTTATAAGTTTTTATATCATCAACTTATTTACTGTTTGCTCTAATAGAGCTTGCATTCCCATTCATATAAAATGGTATTCGATCTTTCTTTAATTTTCAATAAATACGCACGTTTACGATGAAAAAACGTCACCCCAATAAACTTAAGGTTATGAAGTTTTATTATTTATTTGTTTCATTAAAAGAACAAAAATAATTAAAAATGTATGCATTTCTTGGAACAGGAATTCAAAATAAGTATTACAAAGTTACAATAGAATCATAAAGTAATTTAAGACCCAAAGTTAGATTAAGTTACAATAAAAATTTACAGCAATTTAAGATCTTATTGTAACTTTAATAAAACTGAAAAGACAGAATTTTATTTGTCATCGAAGAAAGTATGTTTAAAATTTTTTGATTGTATCCATTCGAAGATATCTCGTGAAGTCTTATTAGTATTATGTGTGAATGTCTAAAATATGATATTATCCTTTAACGGTGTTGCAATTATTTAATCATTATCTAATTTTGAGATAACCATAGCTGATTAGCACATTTTAGACTAATGAGTACATAAGTTTGCCTTTTTTCATCAACGTAAATACAATCAACCGAACTGTACCGCATAATTAACCAAACAGGCATTATCTTCAAAGAGATTCTCAACTAATATATAATTCTCCAAGAATATCCATAATTTAGGATGCATGCAAATTTAGTTTTAAAGCAAAAATTCAAACTTTCGATTTGTCTTACAATTATTTAAGTTTCTTGTTGTTTATAAAGGTCACATTTGGGCTTTGAGATTATTTTAACAAGCATATGTCTCAGGATCTCTATATTGATAACTAATATAATTATATGCATGTGTGTTGTGTCTTACCGACACTGTAATGAACACAAATACTTTCATTATTATGTTTTACATAGCGTTACTTGCTTTTCCTAAAAAGAAGGGGCATAGTCTTGTATTTGAGTTTTGGCATTAGTCAAAGGTATTAATGTATCATGTATTCATATACTGTATCAAAAAATGAAAACACTTTTTAAAGACAAGAATAATTATTGTTATATTAAGAATAGTTAACTTTTAAGAAATGATTATATTGTAATATTAATCTAAAATTGGCAACTGCTATTGCTAGAATCTTACTGTGAATATTATACATTTCTCCGTTTTTTAAATTTAATTTCTAGAAAATTCATTTTTGCAAACTCTGATATAGCATATTTTATATCAAATTTTATATTTGCAAAGGAATTTTTCTAAAATTTCTTAATTACTTTAAATATAAATGGTTAAAATGATTTTCTTTATTAACTAAACTTTTACTGATTGTCAATAAATTTAATATAAATTCAAGCATAAAATTTCCTAGATGATGTAATTTTATCATTTTGATTGATACTTTGCTTATAAAAAATTTCTCCTTCACATTCAATTCACGAACTTATGTCTATATGTATTTTAAAATGAATTGTATGAAACTCTTATTGGAAAGAGAGTAAAAACTTATTCTAAGGATAGAGCATACAAAGAAGATAATGGCATTTTTTACGAATTTTTTTATAGGAAAAAATGAATTCTTTACTTTTTTCTTTGAAATAAACATTGGTTTCTTCAAATGAAGATTAAAATTTATAGGCTTTTTTTCACTAATTTTAGAGAGTATATTATATTTAATACCTTCATCCAAATCTGTGTTTCAAGTTTGATTGATAAGAAATAAGTACATATCTCAAAAATCTATTTTGCTGATTTTTAAATTTTTAAAAAAGAAGTGACAACCACTGTTCAGTACAACCAGACTAAAAAGAGTAAATATTTAAAAGGGAGTTGGAAATTCCTTGCGTGATAGTTTCTGTATAATGTTAAAAACCGAATCAGTTGTATTAGAGTTCAGGGATAAAGTTGATCTCACTATTACTTTTATTTCTAAAGGTAATCATTTATGAAACGGGCAACTTATGCATTTGTTTAATTGCATTGCCATATTGTAATATAAAAGCTTTACTCATTATAGTGTCATAAAGTGTATGTAATGTTAGATTAACATGTTTGTCAATTCGTAGTTATACGTATATAGGTTTTTGTTCATTTTGTAATGGAAACTAAAAATATGAAAGTTTTAATAAGCAATTTTTCTAGACCATTCAGTATTCAATACAGAAGTAAATGAAGATATGTACGTTCACACATAAGTGCAATTTCATAAAACGTGGGTATTGCCTTTCCCATTTGAGTCTCCTTATTGAACAGATGATTATAATTTACAAGTTCTGTTTGTATCAAACAAATCAAGCATTTCTTATTTTATCTTACATGTAGTTGTGTATAGAAAAAATCACGTGGAAAAAATATCTATTTACATTTAATTCACTGGACACGTTGAATACGAATAAGATTTTTGCTTAAAGAGCGTGTTGTAAGAAATGAGGAAAAACTTGTTAACCTTGCTCATATAGGATATCCACGACGAAATACCTTAATTCAAAATACTTATATTAAAAATAACAAACAAGCCAAGTAATTTTACTGTGTTTAAGATGGAAGAGTAGGAGTGAACATTTTTATTTATGTTTTATCAGGATAGTTTTGATTCTACTTTATTTTTACTTCATTTTTATTGTAAAATCTGATAATTTTGTAAAACAAAGAAATTAGAAGTGATCCTGGTAAAACTCATGGCCATCCCAAACAGTTGATGTTACGTCCATATATTTCTTTCTGTGAGGAATATGTTGAGGTTAGAATCGTCATTCAAAGGAGTCCATTTAGAAATAATGTAATTGAACTAAAAAAAATCTCGTAACTTTGTGTCACCCTTTTTGTATGAATCTTCTTTTAATGTCAGAAAGAAGTTGTATGAGATACAGTTTTTACAATTAGGATATCTTGGCATGGATATTCCTACTTTATTTTCATGGAAAATAAGCTTTGAAATTATTTTTGCCGTTTTATTTCTATGCATGCAGTAAATGAATAACTAAGCTGTGGTTAAATGTAAAATAAATTTCTCAAATATATGATATATTCCTTTTTGCTAATTTTATGATAAAAATTAAAAATATTTCAGTTTTAACAAACGTAAAATAATCACATGATATTGAAGTCACTAACTTATCACAAATAAAATTTTTTTTCCAACGGCGGGCACTTGGTTGATGAATCCTATGCCACAGCTAAGGCCAGAGACTGCTACTCATTTGTCGTTACCCAACGGGCACCTGTGAACCAAGTCACGGAGGCGAGTAGTGTTGCCTGCGCCATACCAGCACAAACCCAGTTATATGGTGAGCCACATTCATATATCATAACAGAAGAAAGGACAGAGATACGCAGAGAGAAAGAAAGTAACATCCATGCCAAAACCGGGATTTGATCCCGAGACCAACATCTCAGGAGCCACAAACGCTAACCACTCAGCCATCGGTCAACCAAAAAAAATATATTCTGAAGAATAAATACCTTATTGTTAAGGTATAGTGTCTAAGATTGTTATGTACAAGTTATTTTAAAAATATTTCTCCCAAATGTTTTTATAAATGTAAATTGATAAAAATCGAATAAATATTTTATAAAATTTTTATAAGAAATGAAATTTATAAAATATAATAATGTGCTTAGTAATGCTAAAATATTTAGAGGGTTTTAGAAGAGAGTAAAATTAAAATAATCATGAGAAAAAAATAAGGGTTAGGTTAGAATGAGTTGCTTGATTCCTTCTTAAGGGGATATCTAATCAGAAAAGAAAATTGTAATACCAGTATCAAAAATACTTAATTCTATGTTGTTTAAATTATTCCATGATTTAGAATTGCATTTAATGAATGAGTAGAAAGCTTTCTATGCAAATTAATTATATAAACGTGCATTTCAAAAAAAATGTTTCAGTTGAATATATTTAAGTTAGTTTCTATTGATATTTATCTTTGTTAATAATTTTCTTGCATTGTGTTCACAGAAGTAATTATTTCTTATTAGCTATGATTATAAAGTGTGATGTGTCCATTACTCAAAAAAGTATATCTGTTGTCTTAAAATTAAAACGTGAGGTATACATGAAATGAAATAAAAATAAATATTTTCAATTCATATAATTCTAAGGCAACGTGTCATATTTTGTCAAACTAGGAGAAATGTTTCTTAGCAGGATCCATTAATTAATGCCTTAATAATAATTTTCAAAATTCTGTATTTATTTTTAATACTTATTGCATATGTTATTAACATTAGAGATAAAATTTCGAGATAAAAATTACTTGACTTCCACTCAACCCATCTATGCCATAAAATAAATCATAGTCACTAGTGAATATGAAATCAGTTTATCTCGAATAATACACTGCATACATTAAATTTATGTTTGTTTATCTCCACTCTTTTGAGAGCTCATTTTGTATACATTTTTTAAATCCATTTATTATACATGTAGATTGAATACTATACCATGAATTTAATTTGTGCTTGTTTAACTAAGTTCTTTTCGTTTACCATTCAGATCACGTTCGGAGTTTCATTTTAAAATTAAATAATTTAAAGTAGCTTGGTGTTGCCTAAATAAACATATGGTGGTCCTTGATATTCTGGTGTACGAGTCTTTTGAAAGTCATTCTAATTATTTCTAGTTTAATGATATTTAAATGCCAGTATTTACTCTGGGCTTGTTACGATAATGAATGATCATTTAAATAAATTAAAAATGGAATCTTGCTCAACGCAATAATTCCTTTGGATTATTTTAACCCATACTTATGAAGCATTATTCATTTTTCTTATATGCTATAGCAATACGAATTATTAGTGAACAAATCATTGGACATATCTATTATTGTTATGAAAATTTGACGAATAAGTGCTTGCGGAAAATTTATTTCCCCAATAATGAAACAGATAGACATTTTCAAAATGTAATTAATTTTTAATTGAATTTTTAATTTTTTTTATTAACAATATTTTATTTTATTCTCACTGTGTGTACAAACTAAGTTTTTCAAACTTTAATGTTTCTAAGTTATCAGAACATTTACAATTTAAGAAGTTGTTAAAAATTATAAAGAGAGGATGTTTTATAAGCTTTTCTAAACTTAAGTTAGTATATTAAAATATTAAATGTACAATTCATCTTATCAACTTGCTTAATGCAAAACAAATATAATAATTTTAACTCCTCAGATAAAGAATATTAATATCTTTTAGATATGGTTTCAATTATTATGATTGATGATACTTACTCGCTATCACATTAACAGATTTCTAAATTATTAAATTAGTATACAGGAATGAATTATATTCCATAAAATGAAGTAAAATTAAAGAATAAATTTAAAATAATTCAATATTAATGGGACATGTAATGAAAAAAAATGAAATATTATTATTTTTAATTATTTCCAATTTTTTTTATCTTGTGCCAGCTAGACTGACAATATGGGATGCGCTGCTTCACTTTTTCATGCTAAAAATATTTGGTGGGGAGTCCGACTGCTTCAGTACATACATGTCATAGGGACCCGTTTTTAGGGTAGGCAACCATTCACACCTCATTCATACACAGAATGGACAAAAACAGGATAGATGGAGAGAGAAAGTACGTCTATACCCGAACCAGGATTCGAACTCAGGACCTCCCTATCCGCAGTCAAGCACTCTGACCACTAGACAAGGCGGTAGGCTTCATCTCTAATAATTTGAATTATTGTGTGTGTGTAGTTATTTTCTGAAACAATTATTATAATATTTAAATGATTTATAAATTTACAATGATTTACAATTAAAATGATTTATAAAGATACTATAAACCATTTACTGAGAGAGAGAGAGAGAGAGAGATTATATTTTTCTTGATTTTGTATTTATTTTACTTGATTCTGTTAAAGTATGCCAAGTTTGAAGCATTGTATAAAGTATTGTTATTAATGCTTATTTTAATAATTATGAATATAATATTTTGTAATTTTTCAAATGAAACATTGGAAATTTCATTTATGGAAGGCACTCACATTATATTTTTTTATTATAGCTAAGGATTTGTAATCTTACAAAAACTTTGTAAATAGTTTGTGTTCCAGAATTACGTTTTATCAAAATCTTACAATGAATTGTAAAACATAATTGTTTTATAAAAAATAGATTTAGAGATTAGTTATTTTTTAATAACTATTATCCTTATATTATGAAAGAATAAACTTTTGTTTTTCAAAAGTTTTCTACGTACATCATTTTTGAAAGATCATAAAAATTCTTTCAATTGTTCTCGGTAAGTAAATTTCTTTTATATAAAATGTAAGAAAATACATTAAACGTAAACAGTGTACTTAAGAATTGTTATTATAAAGCAAATAAAAATTTCATAAAAAGGATATTTTGACAGCATTATATAATTGTTCTAATAGGTCGGTATTTCATAAGTTTTATTTTTTTACTTTATGATGCAATATTACAAAAGAAAATAAATTGATGTTAATATCATTTATATGCTATTTATATATAATATTTAAAATATTGGGGAAGCATGTACGTTATAGGGAATAAACCCATTGAAGTTATGAATAAACGCAAAAATTACTAATTTGATAATATAAGCTTTTTGAATAACAAATATTATTATAAAAGGTTTAATTTCCCAATTAACACCTTCCTACAAAATAACTTGTTATTATAACAGCATTTCATTTTTTTGGCATATACTTAGGTTTGTTTTACAAGATGAATCTAAGCGAATTTTATACAATAAGAAGAGTAATAGTACAATTTTTCTAGACGAACCGTAATCACAACCAAAGCAAAGAGTCGGACTCAAATTTGAGAAGTACAAATGAGTAGTAGAAACTCATCCAGAAAGAATAGGTCCGTACATTTGACGTAACATATCTCCTGCTTAAGACTACCAATATTTACAGTATGTAAATTTCCCGGGAAAAGAAGCAAATATCTGCTTTTAGTAAGTTTCATAAAGACCCACTTGGATCAAATGCTATCCTTAAAAAAAACATAAAATCAATGCTAAAAGCATTACATATCAAATTAAAGTATCACATATTGCAAGTCAAATCAAAATATTTCTTTAATGTATAAAATTATAAAAATATTACATCACTATATCAAATAATTACATTGATTATAAAGTGAGAAGCGCTTGGAAAAGGGAAGACTGACTTATACATAAAAGGTATGGGCAGATATTCATCTCACATACGATGAATCAAAAATGAATGGGCTCGAAAAATGTAGATTGTGCAAAAAGGGTTTCCAACTCATTGTATTTCAAGTTATCCAGTCAAAGAAAAAAAATCAAACATTGTCGTGCACTTCATAGACTTCATATAGACAAAGGCGAGTAGAGGAATTTAAAAATTCTTAAGTAAAATTTCGAATGTATATATTCTCACACATTGGCTATAGAAAAGGTGAAAATTGCCTAAATTGTGATTATATTTTCAACTTCATTTTATTCTAGTTTTCTAAGCTAATTATATAGATTTCAACTTTTAAGGATATTCAAATCCAAGTTCAATGGTCAAAATTTTGCAGGCCAGTATATAATGACATTTCTTGGAGAAATATTACGTAGAAATAATTTTTACAGTTTAACACAGATAAAGGGAAATAATTTATAAGTAATTTTTAATACGGATACGACTTATTGAATGAATCTCTATTTTTAATGCAAATATGTGAATAAAATATTACTAAAGAAAGATGTTGATAAAATTTTATTAAGTTATAACACATGTATGTGTACTTTTAAGGATAAAAGATACATCAATATTATATATATAGCTACCTAAGCATTTTTCATATGTAGATTTGATGTTAATATTTATAATAAATTTTCACAGTTGCAAAATATATATAAGTTTATTTTAGCATATGAAACATTTAGGATCATATGTATTAAAAGCTGAACCACTTAAAGATAAGCATTTTCCTTTCACAAAACTCATCTCAAAAGTAAATTTTAAAAATTGAGACAGAAGAGTCTTGTGATAAACTTTAAGTTTTTTACTGAATGTTAAGTAAGAACTAAAATAATTGGTTACGTTTTTCATAATTTATTAGATAAAATTATTTAAAAACCTTTAGACTAAGAAAAATGAATTTAAAAATTAAAAAAATTTAAATTGCCTTCAAAATATTAATTACAATGGTATTGATTCCTTACATTATTTCATACTTTCAGTAAGGTATAATGTATGAAATAATTATGGTAAATTAAAATTTTTTAATATATTTTCCACATTGAATCGTATTAAAAAAACTTTAATTTAAATGATTACACTTTATAGATGTAAGAATTATGTGATATATATATATATATATATATATATATATATATATATATATATATATATATATATATATATATATATATATATATATATATATATATATATATATATATATATATTTATATATATATATATATATATATATATATATATATATATATATATATATATATACATATATATATATATTTATATATATAATACTTGCACTTGTTTTCTTTCATATATATGTGGAAATATTTTGTTACAGTGGGTACCTTTTTGGGAAATATATTTAAGGGTTTTTGTTTACCATAATTTGATTAAATTTAATAAAATTAGTTTAACTGTGATGAAACAGTAAATAAATTATGGACAATTAGATAAGTCAGTGTGAAAAGTGAAACAGAGAATTTTTAATGTATTATTTTAAAATGTTTATAAAATAATTTTTGAATTATTTGCTTTTATAAATAATTTGAAACAGCTGTTTTTATTTCATTGATTCATTTAATTAAAGAAGAAGAAATGTTTAAAAGAGAAAATGTTGATTAAAATATATTTGTGTTTCATATTTCCATTTATAAGCTTTTGTGAAATCAAATTTTAAGCTTTATAATACGAATTATAGTTATTTCATTATGATTAAATGTTAGTACGAAGAAAATTGCACCCACATTAACAATTTTAAGCTAATGAGTAATTAAAAATACTGATCAAATAGGGGAAAAAAAAGAATTTATAGAAGTTTAATTTTGTAACTCATTCATATTAAAATGATTTGTATTAAGAAATAAATAATTATGAGTTGCGAATACTAGAAACGAAAACATGGCCCCTTCTTTACTCAAACTGAAAAATATTTATTTTAATTTATTAATTTTAATTGAATTAGGAATGTTGCTAAAATTATTCTTTCTTTGTTTTGAAAACTGCGTGAGGTATAATTACTCAAAAAATGAAAATTTCATAATATTAATACAGTAAATAAAGATATAAATTACAGTTCATAGTTTGACTTTTTTAATAAATTTTACTGACTTCTGCATTTGAATGCAAATAAAATAATATTCGTACCTTAAGTGAAATATTGTAAGCAATTTTACAGCACATTCCTTAATACTTTATTAATTTATTGAAGGCAAAATATTATGATGTGATTGGTATTTTTGTAACGTAAATTTTTCGCGTGGAAAAAATAAATCCAAACTTAAAGAAAATGGGAAAATTATTGATTATATTAACTTTTATTTTCCAGTTAAAAATTTTCTGAAGGAAAAAAAATGAAGATAGTCAAATTAAATCTAGAATCGCTTTATTTGAAATAAATTGAGTAGGCAAATACCTCCACACACACACACACAGAACGTCTCGAATGTTTATGTGACGCATTAAACGAATTAATATCAAGGTAGCATTCTGATATATATGCAAGTTAATTAATACGAAAAATTTAGCTCACTTTCATTATCTAAAACGCGAAAGAAAAAGAAATCCGTTGGAAAAATAAAGAAGACAATACATTTTTTTTTCATTTTTTCCCGCGTCCTCGGGACTGAAGCTTCATTGATTATGCATTTGCTTTAGTTTCCGAGTTATCTTTCTTGTAAAACAGGCTTGATTAATGATCCAAATGTTGCAGTACATTATTGGCAAACATTTTGATTGCTTCTCAAAGAAAAGAATTTTTTTCTTCGCTTTATTATTTCGGAGAAGAAAATGAGATAAAACGTGGTATTAACTCAAGTGTCAGGAGACTAAAAAAGATTCCCTCTTCAGAAGATGATGATGGGGAAAAAATTCCCCACTCGTAGGTATTAAAAAAAAGAAGAAAGAGGAATCTCACCGTATTGCGGTCATTTTTCTAACAACTGATAACTTCTGTAAGTTTTTTTATTATATTACTTTATGTGAGACGAGAGTCATAATAATTCTTTTTTTTCACTAATTTCTTTTTCCCCCAATGTTTTTCCCTTTCCAACAACTTTCCCTTCTTTTTCTTTTGCTTTTTAAAGATTGTAAAGAAGTAATCAAAGCACAAAAAATGAGAATAAAGAACACTCGGTAATTCCTTTTAAACCGGATTCTTGTTTATATTCATAATTTGCACCTCAATGACATGTGAGACATCCATTATTAGTTTGTAGGTGAAATGTTTAAGACAGAAGATAGAACAGTTTTTGCAATGGAAAAAATTCTCAAACTATGAAAGCATTTTAACGAGAATACTTAGAAAGTAATGGAAAAAATTCTCCATTGAAGACCTAATTATTGGTTCGTAGTAAATTGAAACTAGAAAAAAAAAAAAAAAAAAAAAAAAAAAAAACAAAGATAAAAAATAAAAAAAAAAAAACGACTGTATTTGACAAGATTATTTTATTACGATGAATAAACATATTATTTTATTAAATATCTCCAAAAAAAAGTTGACTGTAGTAATATAAACAGCCAAGATTCACAGAGCTTTTACAGCTCCATTTCTTACATTTTGAATAAAAAACCAGTAATATTTGTATAAAAATTAAAAAAAAAACATTATTAAAATTTTTATATAGAAGAAGGAAATTTCAATTTTACTTTTAAATAATAAATATGAGTATCTAAAACATTTAAATTTCTCACTGTAGAATTATATTAACTATCATTAAATAAAATTAATTGAATACATTTTTTTTTATCTTAATATCAAATATATTATAAGCATATTTGTTATTTATTTAATAATTTTTTTTCCAATTGTACTGAAAATAATGATAAAACATTTTGTACATTTTAATTATTTGTGATATTCGTTAAAGTCTATAGTAAAGGAAATTAATGATCACTGCTGTGTTCTTTAAATGACATAAAAGATTTTCCTTTTTGTGCAGTTAAAGATAACTCCTATCAATTACGCTTCATGCAACTTTTTAAAAATTATACAAATGTGGCTTATGTCTTTGATGAAATATTTTTCCGAAAAAAATAATTTAGTGATGCTAAAAAAATAACGTATAAGCAAAAATTATTATAATAAAAAAAATGAGACATTTATCTATGTATTCAAGTTAAAAGTAAATTTGAAAGTAAATATTGCGCCATTTTCGTATGGTTTTCTATTGAAATTGAAAATTGGAGCTTAAATATACAATTAATATTTTTTAAAAAAAATTACCAAGCAACGAGTGCAATAACTTTTTTTATATAACAACTTATAGGGGATGCATTAAGATTTGTTAATAAATAGCACATTACTTTTATTTCAAAGTAATGACAAATAAATAAACCACTGAACAAAATCTCTATTTTTGGGAATATCTGGGATATTTATCAAATGATAGCGAGGACTTTCTAACTTTTCACTTTTGAACATTATATTTTTCAACAAAATATTTTTCTGCTAAATTTTGATCGATGGAAATTCTACAAAAGTATACTACAATTGCTTCTCAAACACTAGGAATATTTATTTGCAATAAGAGGTGATATTTTTTTTCATATCAAAAGATAGCTGTTACTAAAATTAAACATTTGATCTGTTAAATTTTTTTGTTCCTAGAAGCAAATAGTGATTCTTGTCTGTTCCTGAATCAAATTATTATTTTTTTCTATTTACTGGAGGAAATATCCTGCATAAGAAGTTGCGCGGGAAAGGACAAAAATAACCGAAATCTTGCTTTCATATAGATACTGTAGCCTATAGACAAAGATAAAAGCAATACATATTGGGGAAAAATAGACTGCTGCTATGGGGCACACTCTTATTTTATTGGGACACAGTATGCCAGCGGCACTCGATGAACAGAGTTTCAGACAAGCTCGGCCTCGACGGACTCGTCATTAATGCTGGCGAGTTGGCAAATTCCCGATTATTTTCCCTGAAGGGAATAGAGGTAAGCATTTGGGGGTGTTCCACTTATTTACATTTGCTCATGTAAAGAAAAACTACCTGTGCCTTTTCTCGGTCAAGTGTCTTTGTTACTTTGCTTAGTGTTTACTCTTCCTTATGTAAATTTCTACACATTCAATTGAAATACAGCAATCATTTTTCGAAGATATTTACTATACATTTCCCTTCTTAATTTCTGAAGATCTATAATGGGTTAACTGTCTAGAAAAGGATCTTACTATTTTAAGAGTGCTATATTTTATGATCATGGCCGCACACAGAAATAGAGAAATGTGTTTCTACTCTTGTGGAGTTCAATTCTTGAGCCCACTTAGGGCTGCTGTGTTGAAGAATTTCTGAGATTAAGATTGAAGGAGCTTGCAAATGGAGTGTACTGAAAACAAAACAATGGCAAATTATTTTTCACAATTCAACTTATTTATATTAAATACGTTTCTTATGTCTTCTTTTTATAAAAATACTAATTCTGTACAGTCACGAAAGGATTGAGCATATGATAGTATGAATGTAAAATTTCATAATTTTTTTAATTATGTAAAGCTTAAATTCTTAAGGTATTCTTTATCGTCAACTGCAAATATTCATAATACTAACTGAAATTTTATAAATATGCTGAAGATATTTATAACGTTATAATACAATATTTTATTGTTTAAATGAATGAACGCAATTATGAGTTTCATATTAATTATTGAAGTAATTATATATGTAACATATTTTTGTCCTAAAAATAAATGTGTGAAACTTGCACTTATTGATAAAATATAAATTTGTTACGTTTTTAAGCAACCTGAAAACTAATATACAAATTGTTATTCATATTTTAGAAAGAATTCTTCAATTATATTTTAAGCGCTTGTGTTCTGTTTTTATGCAAATACTTATATTATTGAAGAATATTCGTAAAATGAACACATTTATCATTGTTGAGTTCATTATGACTTCAAGACAAAAATTTTATTTAGAAAACAAAAATAAGAAATTTAAGCTCTTGTTAATAGAATATTAGAAAATGATTAAAATATGAATATTAATCCTGAATTCTTAATTTTAGCGACTTTCACTCGCGTTTATATTAAAATTTCTTTGTAAACATCTTGTCATTACTAGCTTTGACATTATATAAATATATATTCCTACGTATTTAAATATCTATACACATTTTTAAAACATCAAGAATAGATTTGAAAGTTAATTATCATATATGTCATAGAAAACAAATGTAGAAATGCCACCTGTCATGGTAAATACCATCAATGCATCAGCATGGTCAGTAACAAAAAAGTGTGAAGTATCTTTTTTTAAGCAAATAAACGAGTACAAAATTCATTAAAAGTATCAAAGAAAGCATTCTATATTTCACTCATTAGCATCCATGCTCCTATCAAATGTAGATTAACGAATTATTATAAAGGAACTTTCTGCTACCAATTCCATTTAAAAATTACTAATGCATCGTGAATAATATTTTTCATGGGGCATGAAAGAGCCCAAGGTCATGGGCCCAAGATCACCTGATACATTTCATCATTGATATCAAAAGTCCATGTTTCGTATGTCTGAGTTAATATTTACTCATTTAATTTTGAGAATTCATTAGTTTTTCTTTCTTTGTAGCATAGACATATAATATTGTATCCATGCAACTGTATGAATGCAAGGTCATAGATGAAGTAAAATTACATCAACTGATCGTAAAAAGATTTATGTCGAATTTTATGTATCGCAAAGTCACACGCATTAGATCTTAAATTTCACGTACAGCACCACCAATCTGATTCTGCCTGTGCTTTTCTATGCAGTTATAGTTCCAAATATTTTTCTTACCTCACATGCAAATTTGTACATAAATGTTTGTTACATATTGTATTTGAATCATATAGCGATTTTTAAACAGATTATATAAATTAAGAAAATATGTTTCAAAATAAGAAATTTGGTTTCTAAGATTGTAAGTGTTAGAAACATTTTAAATTACAATTAAAAGCAAATGATGTATAAATATAAGAAAAAAAAATTAAATAATATTTTCTACATAGTTTTACGCAAATTAATGTTCATGACTTATTTTCTTATATTTCTATGTATTTTGCATAAAATTAATCCTCTTACTAAAATTTTATAAAAAATGGCCAATAATTTTTTACTACAAATGGACACTTGCATTGATTTAAATACAAAAATGATAAGCATACGTGAATAATGTGTAAGATACAGTAGAAATTCATTTAACATGTACTAAACACTGAAGTTATTGAGTTGTTTTAATGAAAGCAGTTATTAATTAAGCTGGTTATTGTATTTAGTGATAACTTAAGGACTCAAACGTAAGAAAGGAATGAGTTTGATTCAGAAAACAAACAGGTCAAAATTTACAGCAAAATTGAGCTTTTATTTTGCACTGGGCAGAGGGGAAAATATTACCAAAATATCACGAATATGACAAATTTTATTTTTAGAAATAATTTTCAAGGTAGTAGAAGACGATGAAAATTATCAGAAGTAATTCATGGAACAATTTTACTGTAACTTTATAACATTTACTGTAACTTTATAACATGAAATCCATCACAGTTCTCCTTCGTTAATTTCAAGATAAGAGAAAGAGATGGAAATTAATTGAGCGCGTATTAAATCTCTGTTTACGTGATAATAAAGAGCATGATGTAGGACAGGAAATACCGAGAACTTACAGAAAATGAATTAATACACAATATTGTGCATTTTTAATTGGAAAAATTATTTTAAGTAAAATACCTGAATTTCAAATTTATTCAAAGTTAGTTTTATTTACTCTCATTTAGCCATCAGATAAACATCTCAGAAAACAAACGCCTTTTGGATGATTTTGCTTTTTTATTTAAAATCACTAACTATAACAGAATTGTGAATAACTGTATACACAGTTTTTTTAAGATTGACAGATATTTAATAACGCTGAGATGAATTGTGAAAACTCCATTGATTAATCAGACCTCAACTGTTGAAATGATTTCAAAAATGTCAAAATACTCGTACCAGACACTCGAATAACCATTTTGTATTGATTGACATTTCCATCGATCCCAATTCAAACGAGTAAATATTGTCAATTTGAAAGAAGAGATTTAGAAGGATGGACTGTTCACCCAAAATAAAGTTGTATAAATAGGTGATAAGTGATGTGCACTGGTGCACATGTTCAATTATTTTTGCTAGAAATCAAAGACAACCATAATAGTTTCAATTAGATTAGAGCATTTACTTCATCTTTAAACAAAGAATGGTTATTCTACTCTAGTGAATTACTTGAATTATATAGTGTAATTGTATAATATATATATCAGAAATTGAAAGATAGAAATATTTAAAATTTTCATAATATTAGTATAAACTGCAAATGCATTAAAAAAAGCTTTGAATTCATCAAATAACGTTTTTAGTCTTTATATAGGTGTCTTCAATTTTGATTTATAGATGAAAATTTGGTTAGATAACTTTTTAATAAATATTATCCAATTTTTTTTTTTTGTGGATGAAAATACTAAATTTCATATTTTTATATAAAGAGTGGAAATAGGCCTAAAAAAAGGAAACTTACGAATACATTTGTAAAATAAAATTTAAATTCTATTGCAACTTTTTCGTTAATATGGAAACTAAATTGTGTCTCCAAAGTTTTTTGCTCATTTATACATTATTTTTTCTTTTATTCTCGGAAATTAACAAAACTCACAAAAAATTTGTAATTAAAATAAAATCAAAAAGCAAGTGGGAGGAATCGGTATAGTTTATTAAGTATAGAATCTTCTTTATATTATTACGTTCATTAATGCGTGATTATAAATTCAATGATTGTAAGAAAACAGTGTAAAATGCATGAAAAAATACAATTATAAACTCTTGAAGATAAATAAACCTAACTAGTTTTGGAGTTTTAATTAATACTTATCACACAGAGAGATCTCAATGAAAATGTAAAAATGGAAACAACCTTTCTCTTTCATCCCACTACATTTTATTTTTAGTAAGTAAAAAACTGTCATGTTTCTTTTAAATAAAAACATTTGCACACAAGATCTAATGAAGTACGTTTTAAGAGAAGAATTCTCTAGAATGCGTGAATTACCTTCCAAAATTGATTAACGTATAGAAAATAGATGAAGCTTAGTGTCACAAATCAAGATTTTAAACTAAGTATGATGATAAAAAAGAATTGAAATATAGAACTCACAAAGAAAGTAAGCTTGGAGAAGAAAACTGAGCGCTATGATCGAGATAATAGTGAAGGGTTGAGAAAAGACAATACCTATTGCCTACAATCGAATGGTATTTTTCCCTACATATATTTGTTCAGCAGTGATCGAGGGGAAAAGTAGGCGGAATCTGTAGCACCTTTCTCTCTGATCAAGAGAAGAAAGTAGGAGGAAAGATTGATTAATTCGGGTCAATTGTGATGTAAGAGAAGAAAAAGTGAATGATTCATAGCAAAGAGAAGATAGAAGCTTAGCTTGTACAGGATCATTTCATGCAGATAAGGTTTGTTCTGAGGCAGGGAAAGAATTCTACATAGATATTTCGAAATATATCTCTTTTTCATACCTTCCGAAAACCATACTCTCCTTTAATTCTTTTACTCGTAATCATTTTTAAGCAATTAAAAATTTACATGAGAGAAGTAAGGCGTTGTAAAATGTGATTTACGACCGAACTCATAATAAATTAATATTCAACTTTTATAAAAATTAAAAGTGTATATATTAAATTAGTTTTATGAAATATAATCGTTGATATACTTAGGGAATTTAAATCCATAAGCATCTGAAGCTGTCTTCCTTCTAGAATGTAAACATTAAAAAGAAATAATGTAAACATGGTCTGAAGTAAAGACTAAAATGTAAGATAAGAATATAAAAAGATTTAAGATATTTGAAGTAAAAAAATTTGAATTTTAAATACGGTATGACGAATATCATTGAATTCAAATCATCGCTTACACACAATTTTATTTCAAAACCATATACATAATTTCATTTCTTACTTTCACAAACTTTACTTTAGTAGGTAGATTGATTTAAAACTGAATTTATTCTAAGTAACTTTCAAAGATTAAGAGTTTTAACTTTCAGTACTGAAATTAAATTTACATTTTAAAAAACTTAAATAAAGGCGAAAAGCATTGTTTCTTTAAAAATACCAAATAAAATATTAGCTGAAATTTAAAAATTAAGAAAGAAGTAATTTACTTATAAAAATGAAAAATACAAAGTGTTTCTTTACAAATGTAGTATTCAATTTTTTTGAAAAATGAAACACAAGAATAAACTATTTTGAAAAAAGTTTATTCGAGGAATTGTTTCTAGCTGGCCAATTTGTCTAGTGGTCAGTGTGCCTGACTACGGATAGGGAGGTCCTGGGTCCGAATCCCGGTTCAGGCATGGATGTACTTTCTTTCTCTATCTATCCTGTCTTTGTCCTTTCCTTGTGTGTGAATGAGGTATGAATGGTGCATACCTTATAAACGGGTCCCTGTGGCATGTATGAGGTTGTGATGGTGGTCCACCCCCTGTGGTGCACCCGGGGCAACGCCTTGGCGGCAAAGAGGTCGCTGTTTCTGGCCGTTTCCTTGAGTAAAAGGGGACAATACATCCCAATCTACCCCGAGCATTAAAAAAAAAAAGGAATTGTTTTTATTGCTAGAAATTTTAAACAAATGATATGTATCTAAATTGTGATATTTTTCAATTTTACTTTTATATTTTCAACATGTCGTCGCTTTAAGTTTTCCTAGCTGTTAAGTTGTAGGAAACGAACTTGCAGTTATTTTAACTAGAAATATTCATGAAAATAGCTCAATTTCACTCTGTATGATGTTATGTATATTAATATCATTAATATTATGGCTGATATGAATAACAATTATTATATTAATATGTACTAATAGAGCTCCAATATGAATTTTGTTTTCACAAATTTGAAAACATATGTCTACGATATCAAAATATGGGGAAAACGTAACTAAAATAGCTAACTTTATTTATATAAAACATATTCTGATTTGTATTTAGCACTTATATGCCTTGAATGTTACACCTCAGCTTTAAGCCCAGTCATTGTTAGAAAATGGGTGTTGTTTTTCTTGTTTCTGTGTGCTCATTTTCCGGGATGGATTCTTAGAAATTTTCCAAGCTTCGTTGCTAGAGACGCTTGAATATGGCTCAATATTTATGGAACTGTCCTTCCAGGCAGTATAATGAGATAGATATTGAAAAATCTTTACAGAAACGCTTAGTTATAATTCTGAGAACTCTGTGTCACTATATATTATAAAGGTGACTATCAGCAAAAACAAGTTTGCGTGAATATCACATGATAGGATCTGTAAGTAATCAGCATTCCAACGCACATGAAAAATAACATAAGAGTAATAGCGTCTACATTATGTATGAGAGGGAAGACGTGCAATTCATTTCTTATTCAATTTTATACGTATCACAGAATGCGAAGTATAAAATTAAAAAATTTTTTTTTTAATTTCATTTTAGCATAACTGTGGCAATTAGGATTGAATTTATTTTATCTATGATATTGATATTGAAAAGGATTCCATGACTGCAAGACAAAATAAACTCATTCATGAAAAATCGAGAAGAGCTATACTGAACTTCATGTAAAATCATACAATTATCTAGAAGAAACGCATATTTCCTTGCCCTGGTGAGTTTGTATAGAAAAATATATACAGTTACAGTTTTAGAGAGAAGCTGGGTTTTATTTGCAAGACCACAATTAGGAATGCGGTTAAGGTCAAGGGATCCGCTGAAACATGAACTGTAAATATGGTAGTGATTTGCAGTATTTTTTGACGCTGAAGTAATTCTACTGCAAAGGTGAAACGTATAAGAACTTGGACATAGGTGTAATATCATTTCATATTTTCAAACAAATTCCAGTTCTTTAAATAGCTTCATTATAAAGATAATTATATGTGTGCAGCTGCAAAGAAAAATAAATAATGAAAACTTCATTACTGCTGGTGATAAGAATTTAACACTTTATAAGGTACTACAGATTTTGACAGATGTTATCTATACTTTGGATAGTCATTGTTAAAGTTTTGTAAGTTAAGATTTGAGGTTCTGACTCTTTATAGTCGAATTATCTTTTTTTAGAAACAATATTGCATGAAATATTCTGTTATTTAGTGCTTTGAGGCAATTCTCGATACAGAAGATATTTAGCTGTTGATCAGACTTATATGCTTTCTAGATTTTATTACCTTTGAAATTATCTGTTAATACGCTTCTAAGATACGAGTACAGTTTTAATTGTTAGTGATTAGCATAAATGACTTGCGAAGCAGCATAAAATAAACTTATGCTATTTATCAAACTCAATTCATTTTATGAGCCCAAATACAATCTTTACTCTAGTAGGATAATCCAGGTCTTTGCACTGAATTCTAAAGCTACGAACCACAAATAGCCTTCAGAGATTATCATGTCTTTCTTTCAATATATATTGTAATAGCAAATATTTAAATTCTGCCAATTATTGTTCTTCCTGCCTACCAATATTGAGAAACTTATTAAAGACGCTTAAATTCTTTAATAGTTTAAAACAATTATAGTAATTTCACCATGGAAAAAATTACATGAAAAGGGGAAGAATATTTATTTTTCATATAAATGCAAATTTGAAAATAAAAAAAATCAAGTATTTCATGTATATAAAATGTGTCTGATTGCTTAGGAACGTTATAATTGAAGATGTAATCTTCTGTAATTGTAGTTCGTATCAATTAAATACGAGTAATTTTAACCTCTTTTCCAATTTGTGAAGTACTGCCTATGCTTTTAATTATTTAGCGGAAATGAAACTATTAGAATGCCTTTTTTATGTTTAGAAAAATAGAAAATAATTAAATACTCCCTTTTATCAGTTCGTAATTTATCATTTTACTAATCACAATCTAGTAAATCATTAATTATTTTACTAACAGTGAATTTATTGTTTGTCAAAACTTGAAAGAGAGAAAACATACCTTGAAAAATAAAATTTTTTCAGTTTAATTAACTAAAAATCAAAATGTACTCATTAGCATTAATATTTGTGTGTGAAATTGAATTCTTGAATATGTGTATATATATACTTTTTTTTGACACAGATTTGTTTTTATTTTAAATCTTCTACTTTAAAGCCAATTTACTTATTATTAAATATTTTCTTTTAGAGCAATAAGGTTTAGTAAATGATTAAGAATGACAAAAACAATTTATGACTGAGTTAAATACAGATGAAACTTTAAAAAAATCTCTATTTTTTATTTATTTACAAAACTGCTTTGAAAAATATTGAACCTATTATTATTTCATTTATAATCATTTATTTCTTTGTTTCATTCAGAAAAAAAGATCAGAAATATGAGCATAAATCCTTCTTCTAATAAGACAAATAAATGATTAAGAGATTCTTTTTTAGAACAGAGAACATTTAAAAAACACAAACTCTTTGTTAAAGTTACAAAAAATATTTTAGTTTACTCGGCTTTGATTCATTTTGTTTTGGATTAGTGAATTATTCAAGAATTTTTAATTTGTGTGCACAAGTTTTTTCTCAATTACTAAAATGTTTTGCTTTATCTATATAAAGAGATTAAAAAAAGTGAAAATACAGTTTTTAATATAATAAAAAGGCTTATGAAAACAGCTTTTATCCATCGCATAAAATAACAAAAAACAAAACAGGGATTCAAAATGTAAATTAATATTCTGTGAGCCTCTGAGATTTATTGGAATAAAATTTACAGAAAGATTTTATTCCAAATAAAAAAATATTATTTATTCAAATTTTATTTCAAGATTTATTATTAATTATTAGTTTTTTTTATTGTTTTTATAAAAATACAACCATTTTGAAGATATTAAGAAAAAAGAAGAGTTCTCAATAAAATTTCCTAAAAAGTTAATTTAGTAAGGATACTTTACTAAATAGGTATTTCGGAGGAAGCTAATAAAGTCAACTTTTAGTCATTCACAATATAAAGTACAAATTATAAATTAATGATAAAACACATTCCTTTATTTAATCTAGCGTGTATGAAATGTGATGATACGATAAATCATCTTCACAATTAACTACATGAACATTTTTTACGAGCTTTATGTAATCCAAAGTGAAAAAAATTGAATATTCTTATAATAAAAATAAAGTTTAGAAGAAGCATAAAGGAAGAAAAACTCTGCATTGATTTCCTTCCGAACAAAAATCAAGTAGTTCCACACTTCTGACAAACAAGTGTTGAATCACCAGGATAAAGCTAAGTTCTTTTTTTTGCGGGAGACAAAAAAGTGATAGGATCTTGAGTTTGTTTTGGGGAAAAGAAAGTCTTGAAGCAAAAATAAGCAAACACGCCCATCTCTTGTGGGATGGAAACCGATTTCTTTATAGAATGATTTTATCGAACCAGTCAAGTGGCGTGCTCAGTAGCGGCGTGACCTCAAACCTTTGAGAAAAATTTCTATCAATGAAATCTAAAAATAAAAGTGTTGAAAGCTTGTTTTACGGAAAATTGAACACAGGGATTAATTGTTCTTGTTAAAATAATGAGTAAGTAAAAAATATTCAATTATTGTAAAATTTAGCACTCTGTGTGTGAGAGTAGTGCTAATTGCTACTCCTGAAAGACTAAAAATAATGACTAATTTTCAAAACTATTTATTTAATTGTTAGCATTAACCCATTTTATTATTTAATATACTTGCGATATTATTTTATATATTTAATAATTAAACTCTGAGATAAATATATTTTTAATTATTTACTTTAAAATGGTATCAATTATATATAAATAAAATGTTCGCAATTAATCTTAAATTATAAAAAATCATAATCTATAATTTATTTTTCAATTAAAATAATGAAACAAAAGAAATCCTTCAAATTTACATGTACAATTTTTGCTGAATAAACACAAATAATGAATAGTGTGAGATTTTATCTTAAAAACGTTACAGATTAAAGTAAAATAATTTAATTTAATTAGAATTACTATTACAATATAAATTATTATAAAGCTTAGATTTGAAAATCTTTTAGAATATACCAAAAACAAGGCGAAAAATTTTTCATAATATTGTAGAAACCATAATCTTTTAACTGCTTAAATTGAATAATTTTTTTGGGGTTGAAGTTTTATTCCAAAGCCTGCTAGAGTTCGATTTCCACTATTATTCTTATTCAAACAGAAATGAAAACGCATGATAGCTTATAAAATATTTGACACAATTCTTTACTCATTCAAGAAGGATTTATCTAATCATATCTTCGAAATTATGATTATTTATTTAAGTTAATGAGTTAAATATTTAAATATATATATATATATATATATATATATATATATATATATATATATATATATATATATATATATATATATATATATATATATATATATATATATATATATATATATATATAGCTCTTAATTATTAATATTAATTAATATTTAGCCCTTAATTTTTGATTAAAATATGCGTTCTCACTCTTATAACTTTATATCAATTTATTAGATATATATTATGTTATTTAGCTACTATGTTAATTATGTTTAATATGGAAAGGGTTCTGAACTATTTTAATTTGGTTTATTTTTATCTTAATATTTATTTTTAATTAAATTATTTGCTTTATCATGTTTAATTAATAATATTTGTTTTCTAAAATTTAATTTTCTAGTAATAAATTTTATTTTGGATAAGTTACCAAAACCATTTTCTTTAAAATGTACGCGCGAATAAATGATATTGCATTTCGAAATTCTATGCAAGGAAATTATTAGTATATATCTATATCAGAAGAAGTGTTGTATGCTCTGAGAGACAACATATTTTTTGTATAGCATAAACGTCTGGGATCTGCCATCACTAAAGCAGTTATCCTTGCAGTGTAAACATTGAAACATTTCCTACAAGATCCCAATATTGACAAATCAAATCTCCTGAGGATCAATATCAAGACTTGATGAGATCTTGACAAATACATTTTTTTTATTTTCCAAGCAATTCGCAATGTTGACGATAAAAATGATCCGTAAACTTTTTAGTCTTTGAGATTATTTTATATCTTCTTTCGGACCGATTGTAAAATTCTTCAAAAATGGCTCAAATGTTCAAAAGTTCTCTGTGCATTGTTTTATTATTCTAAAATATAAGATATGCCTAATTTGTTTTTCATAAATTTATATGCTGGTTTTTGTTTTCTGTCAAGTAAAACTTCTTTAATTATTTTTATGTGAATAAGTATTTTCTTATCGAACATACATTTGAAATGGCTAATTTATTTGTAACAATTTTAGAAATATTATTAAATAAATATATTTCGGAGTCGCAGAGTTAGGTAGAAGGATTCTTTCAACACATTATATGCCTTTCAATAAGAAAATTATTTAAAATTTTATTCAAAGTGATTCATATAAATTTGAAAATTATAGATAATCTTTTATTTGTGTATGTTCTGTCTCTCTTTTAATTTAATTTTATAAACGAAAAATAAATAAAGAAATTTTCTTGTTTGAAATTCAAATCTAATGTTATATGAGAGCGAATTAATGAAAATATTAAAAAGAGTTAACACACATTTATCTATATTTCTTAAAAATTTAAGAACAATAAAATTTTTTTGTAACGAAACAAATAATATCCTTATATGTAAAAATATTTGTTTGATTAATAAAATTGTTCATATTTAAATATATTAAGTACAAAAATTAATAAATAACATTTGAAATAACGTTTAACTACAAAAAGTACTATACTTTAAAATTTTCTACACTACTTATAAAAATGAATACAAACTGCTTTAACTAAATTAATATAGTTTAGATCATATTTATATTCATATTGCTGTAACTAAAGGATAGTTTAATATAAATCTAAATGTAGATTATTAATTATTCCCTTCCCCTCATAGTGTTCAACATTTTTCAACTAAAAAAATTCTTTAATATTTCATAAATACAAAGTATATTATTATTTAATATAATGTTATAAGGTAATTAGATGTGTTAAAAACATTTTCAATTGATATGTTTTTCATTTTAGTCAAACAAATGTACATGAATCTTCATAATCTCAATATTGAAAGTAGTTAAATACTATTTACAGAGATTTAAACAGTTTTTAAATAAATATTTAGAATAACTTACATCACATTTAAATTTGTAGGGAAGCTTAGGTATTAAAGTTAAATATTCATTGATCAAAATATACCTTTGCAATAAAATACATTTATCGAGAATTCAATATATAACTTAACTACACAACTTCCGATTTGAAAATCTGTTGATAACCAAATCATTATTTAATAAATAGTGCTTTCATGGGCAATGAATTTTTAAGAAATGTTTTTAACAAAACTATTAAATTTTAATTTTTTAAATAATCCAATCTTGTATGTATTTCCATATACAAAATTTTGGTCTTATTTGGATTTAAGTTTTATTTAATGATGTACTAAATCTCGGTACTCCTACATTGAGGAGAATATTTAACGCAGATTAAAGTACATTGCAAGATAAATAATATTTAAACACGCTTAACTTATAAAGCACACTTAACTATTTATTATTAATTATATGATTATTATATTTTTGGAAGTTAAAAAGAGCCAACTACTCTTTCAGTATTGCATTGCAATCAAAATTATTCTTCCTGTGTTGTACTGATGCTGCATTAAAAATCGTTAGGCTTTAAAATACATCATCTTATTGAAAATAATTTTGTATTTGATTTAATTTATTTGACATTAGTATCTATATAATGTTTTCCTCAAAGGATGTTTTAACTTAAGGTACATTAAAGTAGTCCAGAACTGCGTGCTTGTGACTACAAATACTTCAATGTTTCTGCTTGTAGTGAAGGTTACACTGCCGTTTCTGCACAACTCAAGTCAAGTACACACACAAATAAATTTGAAGTTACAAAACTTATGCATAAAACATTAATGCCGTGTAATTAATTATTTAAGTAAACTAGATTTTTAAGTAAAATTTTACTGATTTATGTAATTTACTTATGAAAATTAAAGCTTACAGAGATCAAAATATTTCTAGTTAGAAAATACACAATTATAATTAATCTTTTAATGAATATTATATCAAGCAATTTCATTCCTGCCATGATATTTTTGTTTTCCAATTTTTCTATCATAATTATACTTCATTACATTTGAATCATTTGCATAATTATGAAAAATGCTCTAAAAATGTATTTATTGATAAAATTCATTTAAAGCTTGAAATTTAAAAAAGTTTGTTTCTCTTATGAGGATTAAATATATATTCTGCTTTCTATCTTCTGAATGGAAATTATTATATTCATTTCTTTAACTTTCAGAATGCATTTTTAAATATTTAAAAAGAAAACGTGAAATAAATTACTCTTGTTTGTCACGAACGTAAGAATTCCATTGCAGGAAACTGATTTAGGACAATTTAATTAAAAATGATATGAAGCATTAGTTCACAAGCCTTAATTCTACTTAAAACTGATATAAATTTAAAGAACGTGGTTTGCGGCAATTAAACTTTTCTGAGAGACTGGTTTTTACATGTACAGTAATTCCAAATTGGAATATATATCACATTTTTGCATCTTTTATTGCTTCACTGCTATTCGTACAAGATGAATAATATTTCCTCTTGTTACATATGTTTTATTCAAATATGTTTATAAATATAGGTCTCTTAATTAAAGCATATCACTAAGCTAAATGGAATAAATTAATTAAATGTTCGAGTTAGATGCCTGTAATTGACGACTAAAATTATTTCATCTTAAGAAAAATATAGGGCGCAAGTTTTGTTATATGATATTTTTCTTAAATCTGTTGGTTCTTCACCACCTCTTTCTTACACATTTAATTATGATAGTTAAGGGTTAAAATTTGAAATATTTTATGTTTTTTAATACATAGAAAAGCATTTATTTTTCTTAAATGATAAAAACTAAAAAAATTCTTGCTTACAGTCATTGAATGATTGAATGATTTATAAATAAGATTAAAAAAATGATCTTAATCATTAATTTTGTCTTATATACATATACATATACATTTGTTGCTATATATAAATAAATATATATATATATATATATATATATATATATATATATATATATATATATATATATATATATATAACTCTGTCTATATTAGGAAAAGTTAATCTACAGATAGTTACATTATGAATGCAACAATATGGTAAGAAAAAACGTTTTACATAAGTTTTCCTATGGTTCGTGAATAAGCTATTTATCCAGTGTTTTGAAGCATATAAAATTTGAACATTCTTTTAAATGGATTTTCTCGAGTAGTTTAAGTATTTGTCATGTTAAAATCTTACTACAGAATGCTGTATGATATCATAAATGTCTGGTTTAAAACATCTTAGACTACTGTATTGTTATAATAAAGAACAAAGAGAGAGAGAGAGAGAGAGAGAGAGAGAGAGAGAGAGAGAGAGAGAGAGAGAGAGAGAGAGAGAGAGATAAAATAATAAATGTATCTCGTCCTTAGAATACAGAGTAATCCGGAAGACCAATATTTGCCCAGTCTCAATAATTCTCCGTAACTATTATGTAATTGAATATATTTATAATAAAGACCACTTACTAGGCTACCCATGTTTAGTCGCTGTTTACAAGCATCAAACTTTGAAATTTAAAAAATCGACTTGATTAATAAGGTTCAAGTATCGACCATGGACCTTTGTTGCTGCTTCCAGCATGATAATGCAAGCTGTCCTGGTAGGAGATTCACCATGGCTTGATGTAACAAGAGTTAAATTGTAGTGCATAAACTGGCCATCCGATCACCCGAATCTTTAATTCATTGAATAACAATAAGGTGAGTTGGAACGTCAAATTAATTGATGCCCTATTGCCCAAAATCAGGGTATGAATTAACCTATATTCTTCAAGCCAAGGCCAAGAAAATGCCAATCATTGTCATCCAAGATCTGGTGGAGAGCATGAACAATATCATAAATTTTAAATATATTTAAAATATTGAACTGGGAAAAGTCTGAAATTATTTCACAGTTCGATATAAAGAGTTCGTTTAGATGGCTGTTATATAATTGCTGTACGTTTTCCACAAAAAATTAATATCGAACTGTGAAATAATTTCCAACTTTTCACAGTTCAATATTTAAGATTTATGCCATTGAAATACCTCAAAAATGTATATATAAGAAGCATACATATACAAAAGAGCTTATAAATATACTTGTACAAAAGAGCAAAAAGAATTGTTAATTTTAAAATTATCTATCGGAACAAAATGAGAACATAATACGTGTATCAAGTAATTATTTTTGGACAAAAATCTAAAAATTCATTGAAAGATATAAAAGCATTACTTATTTGAAAAAAAATAATCATAATAGTTTATATACAATATTTTTTGCCCAATTGCTTATAAGATCTCTTTAAAAATAATCTGATTTCTGAAATTTATTATATTTAAAAGGAGTCTATAAAATTAAATAAATATATATAAATGATACGAATCTTAGATCAGGAATATATTTCACACATTTTTCTACGGTAGAAGCAAAAAGTAAGAATGCATTCGATATTTTTGCTGGAAAAATATCTTAATTAAAAAAATTTATATCATGTACAACTGAATATATTCAAAGTATAAAAAAAGTTAGAAACAGCCTGAATTTTTAAACTTTATTTGAAGATAGATTTTTTTGCTTAGATACATATATTAATAAATACTTTATTATTCAATACTATTTGCAAATGATACAACACAGATTTGTAAGAAATAAGGAACTCTAATTTTGCAAGTATCCACAATCATAATTAGAAAAGTTTTTTGAATACACACTAATAAACAACCTATATAATAAATATACCGAAAGGAAGCAATCTAAAGTATTAGTGTAAACAACACTGAAACAGACCAAATTATAAGAATTTAAACTTTTCATTAAGGCATGCAGAAAAATTTTATTTTAATTATGTTAAAGTTGAGATTTATTTCTAAACAGAGTTAAACATTATTCGAAGTATCAAATTACTGTGATATAATATTTTTTTTATTTCATCATTTGTAAGAAATGACATTAATATGATATCGTATTTAATAATATGCTTATGAGTAATATTACTTGAAAATAATAGTAAATTATATTAAGCTATCCGTTTAATTATGTTTTCTTCTAAAATATATGAATTTCTTATTTCATGTTATATAATAGGTAATTATAACATGAAATATATCTCATAATGGTATTATTTTACTATTTTCTTATACTCCTTATAAAAGAATTATAAATTAAACAGTTGTATACATTTCCCAGACTAACAGTTTCATTTAAAACAACAACAGGCAGATATTATTCTAAAGGCTCCTATGAAAATTTATATATATATGTGTGTGTGTGTATATTTATTATTCACTTACTCCTCCCCCCCAAAAAAAACCCCAATAAAACTAAAAACTTGGTTTAGAATAAAATGAAACTGTTATTAAATATCTTTAAGCACTTTAAAATTAGACAATGATCATCTAAAAATTTTGAGTATTAAATCAACTAGCGACAAAAAATAGCTGAAAGTGCTAAAAGTTATGTCTCGTATTTCTATCAATTTTGCAATTATAAAAAATAATTGTTCGATATTTATGACAATTGATAATCAATACCGAGGTCTGAGTCAAGGCATTTGCATTAATAGTGCAATGTTCTCTATAATTTATTAGTTAATAAATTATAGAACACTACACTAATCCTATAAATGCCTTGTTTGATTTAAAATTAATTTCACAAAATAGGTTAATTTAATTAAAATTTTCCTTTTTCTATAATACCCAAATAAAGTAACTAAAAAGTAATAAGCTATCTTGTGTGCGTATATATATATATATATATATATATATATATATATATATATATATATATATATATATATATATATATATATATATATATATATATATATATATATATATATATATATATATATATATATAATGAGTAATTTTAGCAATATTACTTCTTTTTAGAAAGACTTTCTATTAATCTAATAGAGTGATTAACAAATGAGGTATAATTCAGCATGAAATGTGTTTTACTTTTTTACTTTTTCCGGATTTTGATTTATTTATATCTTTAATAAAATGGGCAACTATAATTTTAAAAAGTAAGTTTTGATAACAGAAATGAAGGGATTTAAAAATATTATAGATTTAGTTTTTATTAGTTTAGCTCTAATAATGATATAAATAAAAGTAACATTCTAATTGTCTAAAGTTGATATTGTTAGCAATCTGAAAAATTATGCAAATTTATGAATTGTGTTTTACTAAAAAGTTATGATTGAGATTCAAGTATATAAACGAGCCAATTTTGGAAGAAGGAAAATAAATAAATAAATAAAAAAAAAAAAAAAAAAAAAAAAAAAAAAAAAAAAAAACGTTTCAATGGAGATTAAATACACTATTAGCCATTAAAATTGCTACACCAAGAAGAAATGCAGATAACAAAATGATATTTATTGGATAAATATATTATACTAGAAATAACAAGTGATTAAATTTTCAAAACAATTGGCTGGATAGATCCTGAGAAATCAGTACCCAGAACAACCACCTCTGGCAGTAATAACAACAGTTATACGCCTGGGCATTGAGTCAAACAGAGATTGGATTGCATGTACAGATGCCCATGCAGCTTCAACACGATGCCACAGTTCATCAACCGTAGTGACTGGTGTTTGGTGACGAGCCAGTCGCTCGGCAACCATTGACCAGAAGTTTTCTATTAGTGAAAGATCTGGATAACGTGCTGGCCAGGGCAACAGCCGAACATGTTCCGTATCAAGGAAGGTCCATACAATACCGGCAACATGTGGTCGGTCATTATCCTGCTGAAACGTAGGGTTTCGCGGGGCTCGAAAAAAGGTTAGAGCCACGGGTCGTAACACACCAGAAATGTAACGTGCACTGTTCAAAGCACCGTCAATGCGAACAAGAGGTGACCGAGACGTGTATTCAATGGCCCCCATACCATCACGCCAGGTGATGGGCCAGTATGATGATGACAAATGCACGCTGCCAGTGTGCGTTCACCTGGATTCATCTGAAAAGATGACGTCTCACCATTCATGCACCCAGGTTCGTTTTTAATCACACCATTGAAGGCGCTCTTGTCTATGACGCAGCGTAACGGGAAGCCACGCAATGGTCTCCGAGCTGAGAGTCCATGCTGCTGTAAACGTCGTCGAACTGTTCGTGCAGACACTTGTTGTCTTCCAAACGACCCCGTTTCTTGACCCACGGCTTGTGACGTGGTTTCACGATCTATTACGGTCATGCGGATAATATGCCTGTCTTCTCGGCTGCTAGTGATAGGTGGCCGTTGAGATCCCGCATGGCCCATCGATTCCATATTCTGCTAACAGTCATTGGATCTCGACCGACGTGAGCAGCAATACTGCGATAAGATAAACTGCAATCCCGGTACGCTACAATTCGACCTTTATCAAAGTCAGAAACGTTCTGGTACGCATTTCTCCTTCTTACACGAGGCATCACAACAACTTTTCACCAGGATAACAGGAACTTTTCACTTTTCACTTAACGTTCAAATGCAATTTGTGTATGAGTAACCGTTTGAACAATTTCCTCATTTAAAAACAATGTAGGTGTCGCTACTGGTGCCTGCTTTGTCTGAATGCGCTGAAAAGCTAATCATTTGCATATCACAGCACCTTCTTCCTTTCGTATAAATTTCACGTCTGTAGCATGTCGCCTTCTTGGTGTAGCAATTTTAATGTCCAGTAGTGTAATATTTATGATAGAATAATAATAGTAACACGCTAAATAAAATAATAAAAAGAAAATGAAGACATTATTTTTGAAATCAATTCAGTAAAAGTGAAGAACAAAAGAGGTAAAAATAAGATCATGCCTTTTGTTGATGAAAATATTATTTCAACATTGAATTAAATTAAATTGAATTGAATTTTACTAGTTATTAGATATGATTTACAAATTAGAAAGGCAAGAATAATTAATTAATAAACGTCAAAGGAGGGAGCTTTCTTATATTGGTAACAAATTGCGTACTTAACAACCGAGAAAATCGGCAGAAAACTTAAATAATTATAACGTAAAATATTCCAGTTTGAAGACACTTGTTAAAGAAGTAATAAGTTGATTCACAACACTTCAGGAACATCTGAGTAATAATTTAGAGAAATCTCTCTAAAAATCTGCACACACATATATTCTGGAATAGACTAAATTATTAAAAATCTGAGAATATGTAATGAAAGTAAATGCTTAACTTTGAAATGTAAAATTTATTGTGTTTCATTTATAATCAAAGTTCATCGATTAAGTTTAATGTTTGGTGGATTAAGACATAGGTAAAGGAAATATAGGTATATCAAAGTTTGATGTATTGGAAATTTAAAAAAATATTCATTCATTAAGAATTAAATGTATTGAAGACCATAAATGTGGTGGAACTTAAACTACGAAAATAAAAACAAGTCATAATAACATCAAAATTAACCTGGAAAACTTGAGAAAAATGAATGCATATATATCATTAAATTGATTTTATTGCTATGTCATATCGAATGATTTCTTTTCTTGATTTGTGTTTTTCGGATTTCCTTTTAATAGAAAGCTTACTTAACAAATAACAATGAACAAATATATGTTTGTATGTTCTCAAGATAAAAGTAAACTGAGTTTTAGCTGGATATATTTTACCAAAATCAGCATTTGTAAACGTTGTTTTTGCTTATGAGAAATAATAGATACTAACATCGTAGCTAAAGTAGAAAAGTAGAATGGAAAATATATAATAAAAAAAGAATATTAGTATTAAAATATATTACAACTGCGCTGAAATATTCAAATCTATTGGATGAGAAATTAATAAAAATAAATTTTGAATTTTATAAAAAAGAATTGATGAATAGTAATGCGAAAACAAAAATAGGAATATTAATAGAAAATTGAAATTTATATTATCAATCAAGTGAAAATTTAATAAATTTGATTAAATGTTTTGCAGTTTATGTTATCAAAAGCAGTTTTTTTTAAATATTGAAAATCAAACAGTAAACAAACTAAAAATATTAAATAAAATTGTTTTAATTAATCTCAGGCTATTTTTTCTTTAAAAGAGATTATGATGAAAATCACAAATCCCCTTCTGCAAATATTCATAAGCAACTAAAGATATTGTCTTAAGCAAAAACATATTACCATTTAGCTGCAACAAGGAAGAAAATTCTATCAAAATCATTTTAATGACACACCCTTTTATATATATTGAGCTTATTTTAAAAATCTGTAACAAAGATGGGTAAGTTATGAAACTAAAAAGTTTTATTTAATCACAATTTGGTTTTCACAATGAGTATGATATACATTGCTGGTCTTCCAAAATCTAATGCTCGGATATGAACATACAAATCAAATGAAATTTACACCATGCGTTTGTGGTAAAGTGATATGAAATTCATTAACATTGTTGCGCATACGCACAACATGGGTGACTTTAGTATTATCTACAAGTGCCATGCAATGAGAGAAAATACTATCAATTTCAAAAATGTCAGTGGTTCTTTTCATGCGTTTTTTGGTATAAGCTGCTTAACTATGTCTCGAAAAAGACACTGAGCATCTTTCGGGAAATTTTTTTGAATTCGACTGTTGAAGAATAGTAGCTCATAGGGATTGTGAATCATGCTTCAGAAAAATTTGTGATCGTGTGAAACGAATCCAAATACTTGTGATACGGGCTTGTAATAGCTGGATCTAAGAGGGAACGATATATCGACTGCACGTTATGACAGGCATATTGTGCTCATTATACTCATGTGCTCATGACAGGCATATTGTGTGCAATTATGGATCGTTCATCCACTTCAAGAATTATAGCTCAACAGATCCAATCTGTTACGCATCTTTCTGTGTCCACTTGTAACATTTGACATCACTTGCAGCTGAGAGGAATTTCCACAAGGAGTTTCAGTTACCTTTGAATCATAATAAAAGGTATTTGTGATATTGTTAATATTGTGAGGAATGACGGACATGAACAACATAATGGAATGACATTGTCTTCACTAAAATATCTCTGTTCTGTCTGCAACACCACGATGGTTGGATTTGGGTCTGGAGACATCCTGCTGAGAGACTGCTAAACTATTGTATTATGCGTAACACACTGCTCTTGCACTCGTTATCATAGTTTGAGATGATATTGGATTTCACTCCCACATTTTTCTAGTACGCATTGCCTGTACACATAATAGCCAGCGTTACATCTTTGAGATGTTGAAACCCGTTGTGCTTAAATATGTTTAATGCCAAGCATCAGTGATAATCCAATAGGATAATATGAACTTACATGGCAAGCAATGTTAAATAGTTTTTTTTCACCCATCAGAATGAATTGCTTCCTTTTACAACTTGTTTTGTAGATCCATAGCCAATTGAAAACAGGTGGTTAAATCACCAACTGGCCTGAGATAAAAAAAAATCTGTTTTTTTACATAAGATTAACTTTGACAATATGTGTAAGCCACATGAACTGGTGTTACTCAAGGATAATCCTCTTTTATTCTATGCTGAGTCATGTGGCATCTGGTATAGCAATCAGTGACGATACAAACTGGTTTTCTCATACTTCACACTTCATAAGAGGCGGTAATATCAATCATTTGTTTTTTTATATAACTTACTATCCAAAACTAATAAATTTTGCCATGGTATCTTTGGTCTTATTTGGATTCTCATCTTAGTTGTGGTTGTTCGTGGTGGTTGGGAACTCACTTTAAACTCAAGTTATTGGTCTCATTAACCTTCTTGTGCAAAAAAATGACTGTTGAGTGACAACAAAATCAAAATAAATTGCTCTTTCTTGGTATTGCATTTCGGGTGGCCAGCAGAATATTTATTTAAATAAACATAGGGGTATGCATTGTTTGTAATTTTAATACTTTTAAAAATCTTTTTTTAGTTGAAATTAAGCTGAATTCTCAAAAGAAATAATCTAAAGTAATAATCAAATATTGAATCAAACAATATTTCTGCATATTTTTAAGCAATCATATGTAGAAGCATATGATAATAATTGGATATGTAACGATATTGCAAAGACAAAATTTTATAAAGATAAAATTGTTTTCAAAAAGCACAAACTTGAACATAAAATAATCGTATCAAACTTGAAATAAAAAATCGAAATACATTATTTTTGTTAAATTAATAATTTAACTGAGACAGAATATTTAAAGCTATCAAAGATTATTAAGCAGCAATTTAATAACAGATAAAATAGAAACTTTAGTGACAATATTCTTCATTTATAAATGGCAACATAAAGATTTTAATGGAAATTTTCTAAGCTCTAGCTAATTTTATTCGTAATTAATTTACAGCATAGTTTTAAATTCGTTTATGCTTAGTAAGAATTTAATTTCATTCACTAAAAGTATGCAAAACGAAGTTTTTGACCAACCATTTTCAATTATTTTAGAAATAAAGTAGCAGTAGTTATTTAACGAAACAATAGTAGCAACGTAGCAATTACCCTAAATAGGTCATTTTTATCTTTAAATTTATCAACTAAACAATAACGCATGAGTTTTGAAATAATGCAAAGATTGAGAAATTGCAATCAAATGTCGCCTTGTCTCTTACCCTAATTTAAGTAAATGAACAGAAATGAATTTCTTATGCTTAACAGAAAATTTATTGGATATAATCCTGATCTGAATTTTTTAAAAACTCATTTGAACTACTTTATGATTTAATTCCAAATCCTCAGGAGTTTTCATTTTTATATAAAAAAACTGCATGTTGATTTAATAAAATATATGTTTAAATTTTTAGCAAGACATTTCAATTACTTAAAAGCTCATTTCCTAAAAGCACATTGCACAAAATTTTGTCTTTATCAATTTATTTTATTCACTTTTTAATTTACAGTAATGTTTTTTTTTTATTCAAAATACTTAAACTATTTTACTTGAAATATTGCAGAGATTTCTAATATTTTTTTACTAAAATTTTATAATTACAGAAATTTTTCTGATATTTTAAAAGCAAAGCATTTGGGGAAGCATATTTGAATAATTTTAATTAAAAATTACACTTTGTGGAAGAAAGTGAGTTTATTATTGACACAAAAATTAGCTATTTTTTTTTAAAAAAAGTTATTACATTTTAGGCCAAGCAATAGTGTTCTTCCGATGTGTGCAGTTTATATTTATTTGAACAAGTTTCGTAAGTGATCCAAAACAATTAATTGAATCAATTGATTGAAGAACAATTAATTGATTGAATTCATCTTAAACAATCATTTGTGTTAAATAGAATTTAGTATTTTAACTAACTAAAATTATAAGTTCAGTATTTATAAATATCAATACATTCGTATATATTTGTTATCAGAATAAAAAATTAATAGAAAATATATTAAGTTTGATTATTTAAAGTGTCAAGTTTTATTGAGTGCACAAAGAGTAATGCTATTTTTCAACTTCTATAAGGAATGCAATTATTTGATATTATAAAAAGCAGAATTGTGTGGAGTTTCGCAGTTCTAGAATAACTCTGGAAATTTAAGAAGCTATAAAGTATATACACACACCTTGTGAATTTCAATGATTGTGATAGTGTGATTTAAATATTAGTTTATAGAATTTTCAGCATAGATTGGAGGCGTTTCTTTTTGGTTCATAAAAATGATATTGTTAATATGTGCTCACACTGTGAGATAGGGTTTCCTTCGTTAGGTTAGTTTATTGCGCTCCAATTTTATACATTATTTGAATAATATATGAAAAAAAAATTTAAATCTAGAAGTAAAATTTTGCCTTTTACTTCGTAAACTTATAAATTATGCATGTTTAAGACAAAATTTTAGTATATTTTTCTAATTTGATTATAGTTTTTCTTAAAATTATTTCAGGGTATCTAATATTATAGCAGAAAAATAAAATTTAAGCAACCGCGGTTTTTCATGAATGTATCACTAAAACTCCACAAGAAAAAAGGTGGCTATTTGAAAGAAAATTCTCAGAAAACAACGGGAAAATATTCAAACTTAATCAAGAGATATGAAATGTAGAGCCATTGTTGTTATAATAATATTATTATACATTGATTAAAATTAAAAGCCACTCTGCAAAGTGATACAGAAGCGTTTTTCTTTTCTGATTTAAACTAATGTTTCCTTTTTTCGAATACGTGAGAATTTCAAATATTTGAAACATAAAAATATCATAAACACAAAAAAAATGATTTAAGTTACAAAAAATAAAGAATCGCATCTTAGTCACATTATTTTATAAGGAAATGTCTTTCAATGATCACACTTTGAATTACATTATCAAAACATAGTTTACTGATATTTCATAAAAAAAACCGTTTTTCTTAAATATCTAAATTTTCCTTTTGATACAGAATGTATATTTTAAATTAGTTTTGAAAATTAGTATATGTTATTTAACATACATTTTGTAGATGAAACTTGTGTCCCATCAAAAAAGGGGGAAAAAAAGTAAATAGTTAACGATGTATACACATGCACACATAAATGCTTACACAGACTCCTATATAATAGGTCTCTACCGGAAAATCTTGTCCTTGGATCGATGATGGTGTTGTAAAAACCATATTGGAACAAGATGTTTTTCTGACAACACCGAAGATCGCAATAAGATTAATTCAGCTCAGCAAGCTATTTCGGACCATATTTGGAAGGCAGGATTGGTGTTTAAACATACAAACTAGGTCAGTGATTCTTAACCTGTGGGGTGCAACAACCTATGGGGGCGCGAGCATATCTAAGAGAAAATGTTATTTTAAAAAATTGATTAAGTGGCTGAAAGGAAAGAACACACACACATACAAGACAAAATACATTGCGACATATTTAATAATTAACTTATTAAATTAAAAACAAATTTAATAATTATTAGTGACTTCCTTGAGCCTGTCTTTTAGAGCAAAGTTTTCCGAAGTAGGGATTTACACTCTCAGTTCTTTTTCTATATTTAGCTGAGATCTATATTTTATCTTCAAAGAAGCCACCACAGAAAATCCAGTTTTTACAAAGGTAAGATGTTGAAAATGGCAGTAGAATGCGAAATGCCCTTGTTTTTAGTGCAGAAAACTCATCCTCCACTCCTGCCCAAAGTTCAAAGAGTGATTTATTACTCAGTTGTCTTTTGGTTTCGCCGCTTGCCGTGATGTCTATGAAGGTTTCTTCCTCTTCAATTGAGAGTCCTTCGAGAGTATTTTGAAATGGATCCGTCCCCCACTTGGAACTTGATATCAGTTTGTAGTCAGCAAGAAAGTACATTTTAAAATTCCTTGCTAGCATTGCTAAATGATTTTCAATGGTTACAAAAACAACTTTTACATGTTGTTCTTTAGCCTTGTAAGTTTTAATACAATCATTCAAATTTGAAAATATTGTTAAGTTTTCTTGCTTTAAATTTCAGCTCTACAATTTCGATTTCCTAGAAAAAGTACTAATTTTATCACTCGTATCCAATATATGTGTATTTACTCCTTGCAGTTGAAGATTCAAGTTATTTAATTTCTCGAATATATGGACCACGCCACACACATGTAGCTGAATTTCATCACAAATAAACTATCGCGAAAATTCTCAGCTTCCGGTTTGTTTTCCTCTTTAGGAAAACGGCGATTTCTTATCTTAAATCATAAACACGTTGCAAAAATTTCCCTCCTGATAACCATCTTGCCTCGCAATAAAATAGTAACGTTGAATGTACTGCACTCATGTCTTTACAAAGTGCGGAAAAGATTCTTGATTTCAGGGGGGTCTCATTTTTACATAATTTATTACGGTTACAACCGTAGTTACCACAATATTCAAACCACGACTCATTTCTTTGGAAGCTAGAGCTTCTCTGTGGATCATGCAATTTGTCCAGATGCACTGTTGCGATTTTTGTTTCACAAGTGCTTGAATACTTTGGGATCTTCCATACATAGAACGAGCACCATCAGTGCATATTCCAACGCAATTTTTCCATTCTATGTTTGCCTCGTTCATAAAATCATTTAAGATAGCAAATAATAAGAGTGCTATTGTTTGAGTTCTATTGGTTTGCAGAAAAGTGATTCTTCTACTACTAACAAATCATCGGAAAACGTAACATAGACAATGAAATGAGCATCTTTATTACTATCTGTTGCCTCATCGAGTTGTATTGAAAAAAAATTGTCAAGCAACTTCACACAAAAGCTGACACTCTACATCTTCAGCTATATCTACAATTCGACAAGCAACAGTATCATTTGAAAGAGGTAGGCTGTAATTGTTTCGCAAAATTATCTCCTAACATTATTTCTACAATCTCAATTGTGGCTGGCAAAATAAGCTCTTCACCAATGGTGTGAGGCTTTTTATATCTGGATATTTTATATGAAAGTTTGTAAGAGACAATTAAAGCTTTTTTATTCACAAAGTCTTTTTAAACAATGATTTTTGTTTTTCATATGATTTTAATTTTAATTCGATGAATTCTCTGGGCTTGTTTACGTACTTACTATGAAACGTTTCCAAATGTCGTTTAAGTTTGTTAGGTTTCATGCTGCCTGCCACCCACATTTTTGATCAAATGATACACAGGGGCCTTTCTTCTTCATTTACTTCAGTATTAATGAACCCAAAATTTAAGTATTCTTGAGAATATTTTCTTGATTTTTTTTTCGGAACTATGCTCGTCTGTGTACTAGTCGATGCTTGTCTATCATCTAATGCTCGCTTACGCCCGCTGAAAAATTTATCCATGATTCTGCATAAGTCTGCTACCGTGAATATTAAATACGGTGAATTGCAATTACACGAAAATATATATAACATACACACATTCAGAATAGATTCAATAGTGATCGAAGGATCGACTCGAATGAGATTGTCAGGAATTGAAATTGGCATCATAGAACTTTCTCCTTCTCCCTATAAGAAAACATTTGTTAACATCTGCGCACGTAAACTTTTAAACTGACCAAATTCAAGGCAAATCAAAACTTCTCGCGAAACCGTAAGAATGTCCGACAAGGCGGGACACAAGAGCAGTAAAAAGGCATAGGATTTTTGTTTTTTGATGATCGAATTTTGATGATAAAGTCATCAGAGGCACATCTTAGCTTGTTCTGAACAAAATCAAACATTTCTTAAACCGTATCAAGCCCTTCTTGAACTGGAGAGTAAAACTGGATTACCTACGAAACATTGTAAGGAAATAGTTATATTGTGCAAAAACCTATCCCTTCCAACTCTAAGCCAAATTTGACTTTAATAAGAGAGAGTATTGTGTATATGGTGGGACATTTGAGGACCAAACCAATATATTATGAGCATTAAAAATTGAATGATAAGCTCAATTAGGAAAAGTATTGTGAGCAACTAGATAATTTAAAGAGAAGAATCCAAGGAAGAGAGAGAAACCAAGAAAAGAATTTTCATAAAATCGCAGAGATAGGCTGGGAAATTCTGTACAATACATCTTATTTTACGGGCTCTTATCACCCTCCAACTATTACTTCTTTTTACCTTTACAGAAATTTAAAAGGGAGAAATATTTAAAAAATAAAACAATATGAAACAACCACTGTTTAAATTTTTTGCATGAAAAGATGAAAGATTTTTCATAAATGGAGCATACAAATTGCTCTCAGGTAGGCATGAAGTCATTAATAATAAGGGCAATTATATTATTTAATCAAGTTTTTATTGGCGTTAGGAAAAATTTGTATTTTGTTTTATTTCAAAAAAAAAAAATAAAAATAAATAAATAAATTAATAAAAAAATAAAATAAAAAATAAATGGACAGAACATTACGGTAAACCTAACATATATATATATATATATATATATATATATATATATATATAAATATAAATATATATATATATATATATAAATATATATATAAATATAAATATATATATATATATATATATATATATATATATATATATATATATATATATATATATATATATATATATATATAATGAGTAATAACCAAGTCATTCATGTATTAGTTTTCTGTGGTATGTTATGAATATGCAATTATCGAAACATAAAATTCATTTCTAGGATCGTTGAATGATTTCGAATAATAGAATGAGGAAGGGAAATGAAATGATTTCATCGACACGTGAGCGCTTCCCGTGTCCAAGTCATGCTTGATTTATATTACGTCAAACGGCTAGAAAGGTAGAACTGAACATCATGTGTTTGTTCTTGCCACATGTTATGGCCCGTTCGGGATGTCAGAAACAAAATTGAAGGTAAACTTAATCAAGTCTGAGGGCAGCTTTATTGTCCACCTGGGAGGTAAGATAATGGTCCGTATTTTCTCTTCTTTACCCACCCTGCATGTCTTACAATTGAGTCTGAAGGTAGTATCACGTGATATTTGCCTCAGGCAATCAATCGATATAGATGCTCCAATTTTCAAACTTCAAAAGTGAGTTCAAGTGTTTTTCTTTCTTTTTATTTTCCAAGAAAAAGTTTCGGAGTTGATGTATCAGCTCGAATAAATTTTATGGTAAATGTTTTAGAGAATAATGTTACCGAGTTAAAGGTCACTATCCTATGTTGCGTATCATCGGAATAAAGAATTATCGGACGGGATTTTAAAGCTATAGAGTAAAAATGATATTTTATGACAAAGCTCATAATACAAAGCTTTCAATTTTTTAAAAATCGAAACACATCCATGTATCAGAAATCAGGAATTTTTGTGTAAACACATATTTTAATTAATTGCTTGCATTTATTGAAGGAATTTAAAAACAGCATCTTTATCATTATAATAATTTCACAACATTAAAATACTATTTAATAGTTATAAGTAACTGTGTGTGAGTGTGTTAATGTAAGCAACTAAAAATCTTACTGGAGGCAAAAGTGTAAAATTTTAAGGAAATGTGGAATAAAACTAAATATTATTGCTGTATACCATTAATAGAAAAATGCGGGAATATCGTTAAAATGCTTAGAAATTCAAAAGAAATAAATCAAAGCTAAATTTTAAGAAGCAGGAAAATATTTAGGAAAACACTAGTTAAAATACCAAATTTGATTTAATAAGAATTTTAGTAAATAAGTATTGAAATGAAATCACACTCACAAAATAAATGTTTGAAATCAAAAATGTATTAGGTTTAATAAGTCATTAAATAAAGATAGTTAAGGAATTTAAAAAAAATGAAAATAATAAATAATATATTTTTAATTATCTTCTGCATCCATAAAATGACATCAGTAAAATAATCATGTCAGCAATTAATGTCCCAAGAGATTATAAAATAAAGAAACTAATGAAATGGAATCTCATTTCTTGAAAAAATTCAGTAAATTAAAAACAGTATAATATTTATTAACATGTTTTCGTTTTTGGATTATTTAATATATCCGCAAAAAATAAAAGAATGTTACAGAATTATTCATTATTTCTGCAATTTGTTATATTTGATTTTTTAAGGGTCTCAATTAAAAACATTTAGTCAATAGTTGAAGGGAGACTTATTAGTCTCCGTATTCCATTTACTAGTGTCGATGAACCATGGAATTAGACACTTACTGTGTTCAATTAATTGCGTGCGCCATGTTGTGTCTCTATATCCATTCCAAAAAATGTTGTCTCAATATTCAGACAAATAAATGTTGTTTTTGATGACAGAGACTATTGATTTACTACTAATTAGGTACTGATGTCTTAAATACTATGTTTTCAAATTTCTCGACATTTTCATCACTTCTTGACTTATTAATAAATGAGACAAAAATATAAAAAATGAATGTTAATTAGTACGATAGAAATATATTAGAGCATTATTTTATAGGTACATGGATAAATTTTTCAAATTATTTCAAATCTCTCTGATGACTTATTATTTTATCATTATTTATCATTAATATTTTTCTACATAGTATTCATTATAAATATATGCTTCTAAATGAAAGAATTCATAATATACACCCAAATGAGGAACATATAAGGTACTTTTTTTATCGAATATGGAAACACAAATAATCAATTTAAAGCACAAATAGATGAAAATCATATATTATGATTTAAAGAAACACATTTACTTTACTAAGTTTTCACAATAATTTGAAAATGTGTTATAAATTGTAACGAGAGATAAAGCAAAACTTCTTCCACAACCAATACATTTATGTATATAGTGACATCAAATGTTTTTTTCTTCTACTCTTGTCACAGATTTTTCCATCTTTATTCATGAGCCTTTGTTTGTTATATTTACCTCTAAACGAATCAAAGTTTTCTATTTGAATCCACCTCCAGTTTCAATTGTTTTCTGAGAGAAATATTCTATTGTAAGAAAGATAAGACGTGTCTCACAATGAAAGGTTAATCTAGCTTATGCAAATCTACATATTCCTTAGCGTTTATTTCATCTGTTACTAAAGTTGAGAATAAAACTAAACATGATAATTATAGTGAAAAAAATACTCTGTATTTGGTTGATATGCCTGTCGGATGAAATTGAATTCTCAGATAAATGATGAAATATTGTGTTATGAAAACTATTCAGTTGAAAGATAATATTGTACATACTTTGAAAATTTAATTCAAAATTGAAATCACAAGTTTTGTGATATTCTTAGAGTAATTTTTAAAATATCAAGAGACTGAAGATAAAAGTTGGAACATTTATATTTCATAGATAAGAAAATTTACAAATTAAAAAATATACTAAAATTTTCAAAACTAATTTAAACTTCAAGATATCAATGTTAGATCTTAATTAAAAAATTAGAATAGTATTTAAAATTATATCAATTTAAAATTATATGTATTAAAACAATTTATATTTCTTAAACCAACTGTTATTCTTAAATCTAAAGCAGTTATTTTTATAAAGTTTTTTTTTTATGTTAACACTTCTTATATCAGATTTATTTAGTTAGTAAATGCTAATATTAATAACATTAATAAGATATATTTCATAATATATTTTTAATATATATATATATATATATATATATATATATATATATATATATATATATATATATATATATACGTCAATAAACATTAAAAACATGTGAGTTTCTTGTTAATTAATAAATAATGAGCATGCACAATCGTATAGTGTAAAACTTACATTTCGCATGCGGGTCAATGATATTATTATAATCAAGTATTATAAATATGAATATTATTAATTATGTATATATAGTATATATAAAAAATAACTTCAATTAGTTTGTTATTTCTAAATAATTATTTGCTAGAATTAGATATGAAAAAAAAAAAACTTTGAATTAAAAATTAATTGTGAAAATTATTTTCAAAAATACTTCTTGGATTAATATCAAGCATTAACTGAATTCAAACAAATATAAAATTATTATGAATTAATTTGCTTTGTTTTATGAAATGTAATTTCTTAATTTTAATGTATTTAGAAATCTTAATATGAAGTTTCGTATAATTTTGTATGCCCTTTTTATATTTTTGCATTCTGTGTGGCAATTTAATATGAAGCAGAGCTATAGATTCGTTAAACCATAAAAGAAAATAGTATACAATTAGTTTTGTACTCTATGTTAATATATGAAAATTTAAATTTTGGGAAATTTTTTATTTTTAGTAAAATTATTTATTTTTAACTAAATAAAATATTTAATTTAGCGAATTTATCTTTTACAATGGATTTGTAGATGTTTAATTTGGAATTACAGAATGCATATGAAAAATTTCCATTAGTGTTCAGACTTAAATGTTTTGTTCAGAAAATATGATAGTTTCACAAAATACATAAATTTTAATGTTAACTTTAATTCATTTCTTTTGTGAATAAAATAAACTAATTAATAAAATTAGGAACTAACATTTTTAAAGCATGCAAATTATTAAAACATCCATTAGAAAAATGTGCAACAAATTAATTAAATATATTTAATATGAATGTGTGATTTGCAAATGAACCACTCATACAATATTAATTTGTCGGTGTTTATCTTTGAACTTTTATACTACTCTAGTGCTTACGAAAGTATATTAAGAGATTTTGAAAAAAAAACCAGTAAATTATTTAATAAACTTACATTTAAGTCAAATTATGGTGTGAAAAAAGCACAGAAAAAATGTGTAAAGATTACAAGGATAAATATATATTGTCAAATAGAGATAATGTTTTTGATACACATTCAAAAATACTTTATTTTTCTTTTAGTTCAGAATTGGAAAAAAAATTGAGAAGTTCTCGATATTATCACTTCTATCGGAACAATGATATGGAAAAAATAACATTTGGTGGAGTACACGCATTTTCAAAATTTATTTTGTCTGACTAGAGTTGTGTATAACTCACTGAGTTTACATTTTAGCTGAGTATTTTTAAATATAATTCATAAAATAGCAATAAAACGAAATACATAGTACAGCATATATAGTTTCCTTATTTTGAGCCAGTGTTTGTTTTATGTTTAATAAAAATTTAATTCAATGAATGTGCACAAATTCAAATAAATATTTACAATTGTTTGCTCTGTATCATTTTTTCCAAACAAATAAATATATAAAATTATTGTATACCACGAGTTTAAAATATTTTAAAATTTTAGATAGAATTTTATGAGAAAGGAGAAGAAAAAAACTATGTATAAGACCACAAATGTAGTTCTCTAGAAAGTGTATATGATCAAAATATATTCTATAGTTTCGTTTATGAATCAAAATGTTTAACAGCTCTGTAAATTTCACAGATTAGGTGTTTCAATAAACTTCTCGTTTAATGATTTAATATTTAATAATAAGCAAAAGCTGATGTAAATTCTTTCGTCTAAAAGATTAATTAAAAAAGTAGTTTTTAAATAATTATATTTCATATAAGTATGCACCTTTAATTTTTAAAACGCAAAATTAAATTGAATAATTTTAAAATTAGGAATGAACAACTGAAAAGATGTTGGAATATAATTTCTTATTTTTCATTAAAAATCGAAAATTTTGTATATAAAATTTGTATATATTGTATATAAAATTAACATTAAAAAAACATAATCAAATGATATTAGAAAATGTTTTCTAATATCATTTGATTCTGTTTTTTTTAATGTTAAAACACGAATGTGATAAATATTATTTCATTTACATGAAATAACAAAGGAAACATCTTCAGGAAACAATGGAACTTTTTGGGTGATAAGTTAAGTTCTTTTTAAATATGTTGTAAAATAAGTGAATATTTTCTTTTTTCCTTTGTAAAAACAATCATTTATTATGAATAGTACATTCTTTACTTATATTTATAAAATATTAGAATATTAGGCCTAGTATAGAATTCCTTTTGCTTTGTACGATATCTCAATTTGAAAATACAAATATAAGACGCATTTTAAATGCATAAATAATGTAATTCCTTTGGTTTAAATGCATTTTTCAGTTTCATCTTTAATACTTTCTTAACCATAAAAGAAATATTTATAGCAACAAATGAATAGTAATTATCAGAGAAGTTGATTGAGACAGCTTATTTTAATATTCACGTCGAATGGGGAAATTCATAGAAATAATAAGATTGTGTCTTCTTAGTTCTTAATGTTATAATTAGGATTTGAAGATTATCATGTGAACGAAAACATGCCATTTAGCTAAGTTTGGAGGAGAAAATAAGAAAAGATATTTGAATGAAAATTTAAGTGAGAAAAATCATTTCTAGCGTTAAGAAATGTTGTTCACAGTGATTATAAAAATCCAGATTAGTGGTGAACTAGATCAAGTGACTGTGATGTTTGAAAGAGCTTAAAAATATTAAATATAGAATAACATTGGAAAGTAAGTTTTAAGGGTAATATGTTAATTGGTAGTAAATCTTTCAAAAACAAATTTAGTCGTCGGGAATTTCCTTAGCAATAAAAGTTTCTTTGAAACGACATTTACTCGGAAATTAAACTGATTCTAAAATGTATGTTTATATTTTAACAATAATACCGATCATTAATTAATTCGATAAAATAGAAAAGTTATAGAATTTAATAATAATAAATCTTCTAAACGTATTATTTAGAAGATTTATAACTAGAATGTTTGTACTTTTAGAAGGTATGAATATACATAAAAAGTACAATAAAAATAATGGAATATTTTTAATTAGTATTAAAAATTTATTAAATTTAAAATATATCCAATAATACTTGATCGATAGAATAACGTAGCTTTAAAATTTCCATATCTGACAAAAACTCTAAGATTTTTTTGATACACAGAAATATAATTTTTATAAGACTTATTTTGTGATCCACAAACACACTTACCTTGAAATAAAAACTTATTATATTAAAAAACTGAAAACAATTATTCTGATGCTACCAAATAAGGTAATATAACTGGCAAAATAAATATAGTCAATTCTTCCAATGAAGACTGTAATACATTGAATACTTTCAAGTTGAAATTTATTTCTATGATTACTACTGATTCTAGATATTTATTTATCTAGTTTTATCTAAACATTGTTGGCATATGTTTCATTAAAATTTTTATTTATTAGATTTACTTATATAAGTGAATAAGTACTTCTCCAAATATAACTATGAAAAAATACATTTTTACAACATACCTAATTAACAGTAGATGAAATGATATCCAAAAAACATAGGTAAAAAATTATATTCTCATTTTTAAGAGGCATGACAATTATGGATTTTTTTACATAATTTCTAAGGATCAGATTATAATATCTTCTATACAATATCTGTATTGATTGGTTTCTTTAATCCTTTTGAACAAACCCTAGAGTTGAAAATAATACCTAGCCGATACCAATTCTATTTATAATCACATCAAATTTAAGAAAAATCTTAAATGCAATCAGCATATTTTTGATTATTAATAGGTTAATGACATATTAAATAGGTTATTCAATTTAGTTATACATTTTTCCTCAATGAAATAAACTGTTTTCAATTTTCTGTGCCGTATTGAATAAGATCTTTAGATATCTGTTTCTCGTCAAATCATGCATAATACCTAATGTCAACTAATGTTTTTTCTTACTTTTCTCGTGTTGTCTTTGAATGAAGGGAGACAAGCATGCAAATTAGTATATGGAGTAGTTGAGACAACAATCAGTCGAGAGTAGGAATATCAGACGTTATAGAGGCAGGTTCATCGCACACATTCAGCAATCGTAGTTCGTACAGTAGCAAAGACAAATGGACGAGCCGAAAGAGATGGTTTGGTGTTGCTTGGTTTATGACTCCCAAGTGGGCTTAACAGCTTCTGCATGAAGTCACCGAATTTTTAAAGTGCTTGGAGATAGTTCTGTAAAAGAAAATACAGCATGGCATTCATTTAAAAAATTCAGGTCTGGAGATTTGTACCTCTGTGATAAAGCTCTCGTAGTAGAAAACAACAGGCCTTGGATGACGCAGCCTTGCTAGTGACCATTGAGGAGGACAGTAATCAAACGTGTGACAAGCGTGCTAGACAATTTAACGTTTCCAGTGAAGAGGTTAGATTTGATCTGCATCGCTTAAGTAAAACGCGCAGGCTGAACAAGTACGTTCCTCACAAAATATTCGAAGTCAATAAGCAACAACAAATAGCAGCCTGTTTATCGTTGGTTTCTCAAAACCATGTCGTATCCATATTCAATTGAGTACTGAACAGTAACGAAAAGTTAATCCTGTATGACACTTTCAGGATCTCCAAACATTGGCTTTCATGCCAGGATATTGCCCCGCACAGTGCAATTGAAACGTATGCAACGGGAATGGCAACAAAAGAAGCTAACACATGTTAATCACAAGGGTATACTGTTTTTCTTGCCAATAATACGAAGTTGGCCAGGAATACCCTATAGCAACTTATTTAGGAAACTTTGTTAACTCATTCTTATTCATCTGACTTTGCACCATCAGATTACCATTTCTTCCATTTCCCGGACTTCCACTTCTTCCATTTCCTGGAAATCTTGAAAAATTTTTCATCAATGAAGCAGACTTGGGTCAAGAACTTACGGACTTCTTTATACCCAAAATTAACGATTTTTACCATAAGCGGATTGCACAGCTTGAAACACGTTGGAAGAAGGTGCAGGATACCGATGGCGATTACTTCAAGGGCTAACAATAGACTAAAGTTTTTGTAAGTCAGGTTCTTTTAGGTAATTTAAAACGACAAGAACTTTCTTATATGCTTTATATTAATGTAATACGATAAAAATTCACTAACTTTATATAGATGGTATATGATCATTAAGGTTTATGAAGCAACTCACTTTAAACTTAATGAGTCATGTTTGAATATAAAACAATACAGCAAATATTTTTATCACTTTTATTATTTTTTCACACTAAATGCACTGAAATGGTACCTTTATCTGCTTCATTTTATACAATTTGTCGATTAATTAGATTCATTAAAATATTTAAATTTCAATTTTATTTGAAATACTGGATGTTTTGAAAGAAGGGTTAATAAACAAATTATTAATAATATTTCATATAATATGTAAGTATAAACGTTAAGTTGGCGCAAGATGTTTGCAACAGATCAGAATATTGAATATGAAAGCAAAGTGATAAAATTTATGATAATGATATTCAACAAAGTGAGTTCAGATTTTGTAGCCTATACTATACACAAAAGGGAAGCTTTTATCTACAGAATACTGATGGAGAAAAAGTTATCTAATTATCAAAAAATAAACTTAAAATTGTTTATATTCATTTAGAGAAGATAAAAATAAAACAATAAGCAGTTATTTATTAAATAAAGAATATATATTAATAAAAAATATAGTATTTAATATTTCGTTCTCTTGTAAGGAATTACTTAAGCTATAGAAACAATATTTTTAATAAGCCCAATGTAAACTTAAAATGACTGCAATATGAGCAAGAAAGTGCTCATAATTTAAAAATAACTGCAAAAGAATGATCGTAAAAAGTCAGAAAGAAGAGACTGAAAAATCGACACCGACTTCTGAGAAAGAACCATGTGTCGCGGGTTTTTTTCCTAGAAAATGCTTTTATAATTTTGGAGTCTCTCCCTTCATTTTCATTAATGACATCGTATCGAATGCCATGTTCTGAAATAAGAGATTGTTTTGAACTTTTTGAATAATCATGTATTTATGGAAGCATTTAGACTTTATTTTTAGATACATAAATGCGCTGATATTTCTGCCAGGTAGAAATGTATCAATACTCACTTTAGATATCGAAAATATTGTCATAAAAGTAATTAACTATATTTAGAATGTATTTTAAGTATAAAGACGAAAGAAAATGTGATCACTGTATCATTGAATAATATATATGTATGTATATATGTATATATATTACTTGAAAATGTTGAGAAAAATTGCTTTGCACATCATAATTAGTTTGAATTGAAAAATAAAATAATATTATACTTTGTTTGCTATCAATAATTTGGAGTATAATTTCGATGAAGTCTTTTTCTTGCATGCTTTACAGAAGTCGAAGCATAGCATTCCTCATTATATATATATATATATATGTAGCAAAGCAAATGATTTTCTATTTATAAAATATTCTAAAAGAGTATAATTGTATTTTTGCCAAATATATTTATGGATAAAAAACCATATGAACAAATAAATGAAGAAGATAATTTCGTTTAAACACTATTTATTATTCTACATTTTTTAAATATGATAAATGTATGCAATTTTAAAAAAATAACAAGTTTATTTGTCCTTGTTTTTTTATGATTTGTTAATGTTAAAGTATTATCTTTTGGTACTCAATTTAAGATGAAGTGGTTTTCTTAGTTTGTTTGTACTCCACATTTGTTAAGAAAAGAGAAAGTGGTGATTAATTCCCAAGTACCTCATTGCTGAACATTCAGTGTGTAATGAATTAGAATATTTGCAAAAAAAATAAAGTATTAATATTCGTAATTTTTTAAAATCTGGTCGTAAAGATTAAGGAAATTATATACTTTAATTTAAATTATATATTTTGAATAATGTAATCCTGAAGAGATGAACAGATAAATTTTTAAAAGTAGTGATTCACTCTTCAAACCTTTTAGCTCTGTGTGTGTGTGATTTTGATTTTAACAATTACTTTAACTATGTTTTAAGATGTTATTTTAAAATATATATATATATATATATATATATATATATATATATATATATATATATATATATATATATATATATATATATGTATATATATATATATATATATATTTATATATATATATATATATATATATATATATATATATATATATATATATATATATATATATATATATATATATATGAATGATTATGAAAAACTCCAAATCTATATTTTGTAGTATGATTTAGATAAATATTTATCGTTGCATTTTAAATAAATTTCTTTCATGTCATTTATATATATATATATATCATATATATACATACATTATAATTCATGTTAAATTTATAAGACAGGAATTTTTAAGTACATTTTTGCATTTTCTTCGAATGAAAATTTGTCAAAAGAGCCGTTTCTCAGGAAATACTCCAAAACCAATAAAGTTACTTCTTTGAATTCTGTGTGAAGAGGATTATTTCTCTGAATGAAGATGTGTGTTGCTCTTAAACACACAAAGACTATTTTCTTCAAATTTTTGACATTTTAAATAAATTGAAATATTTTAACGATGTGTATATTTGAAAAAGAAAAGTAATAGTTTGTAATTTTATGACGGTTCTCTATCATTCAGTTTATCATTACCCTATATATCATTTAGTTTTATACTTTTACAATGATAATTTATAAAATCATACTTCACAAAAAAAGGTGCAGATCAGAAACTTTTATTCATATATTTACAATAAAATCTCCAGTACAGGTATTTCTTAAGATTTCACAAATATTTTTATAATTTTTTTTATTTAAATGTAAACATCAAAAATAAAAAGAAATAACTAGAAATCGTAAGAATTATATTTTTATCGTATTTGAAGTCAATTATTTTTATTTATTTTTGGTTCATTTTTATTGAAGTCTTTGCTTCTATTATATGTTCTAATGTATTTTATTAGGTTAAAACTATCGGTATAAAATATTTGTTTGTAAATATTTGCATTTAAATTATAATCTATAAATATATTCATTTGGCATTTATAATTCATTTCAAAAATATTCATTTTCCTTCCCTGTTAGATAAAATGTGAATAATATTTATCGAGTTAAAAAATCATAATGATAATTTATTGAAAAATCCATTTTATAATTTTCTAAATCAGAAGTCTTTTAGTGGTTTTCACATTTGTTTTACGTTATACCATCAAATGTGTTGTGACATCATTTACGAGAGAAAAATAAAATGTTGAAGAAGATATTTCTATGAATAATTAAATAAGCATTATTCTCATAAAGATCTATATATTTCTTCTGGATTCTTAAGCCGGAACAACAAGTTAGAAAAGTGATTTAAAAAATATTACATAACAATGAAAAATACTTTTAGGATTTGGAAGATAAAAAAAATTAACAAAATGCTTTAAATTTTACAAATATGATAAATGACAAACCAAAATTAAGAAGATGTTTTTTAAGCTAAATTTTTAATTATTAATAAATCCAATCTACATGGTTTAAGTATTTATGATCTAAAATTTTGTAATTTTAGCTGCATATATATATATAAGGAATTTTCTATTAATGTAAAAAGGCTTAAAAAATTGATAATTATTTTTTTTTAATAAAAATCATTTAAATATTATAGAAAATGTGTTTCTGCTATGAGCTTGTGCTTATGAATTTTGAGATAATTATTTTTAAGGAAAAAAAAAAAACATCAATTGATGGATGACAAAACTCAGGTAAAATGTCAATTAATTATAAGAATTTGAAATTATTTTTGAAAGTGAAACTATTGGAAAGAATTCAATCAATGTAATTAGGATCATTAAATTAATCGCTTCAACCGAAACAATTAGCAATAATTTCATTAGCATTAAAAAATTTCCCATATGTTTCATATTATCGATTTTACAACTTAATTATACTTTTACAACTTAATTATACTACAACTTATACTAAGTCTTAAATAGTCGATATTGTGGTATATTGTGCATACATTGCAATATGTTCTAACTGTCTAGCTGGATTTCTAGAGACAAATATAATTAAATCTATGTGAAATTTACATCAACCTAATATCCTTTAATGAAATAAAAAAACTGTCGATTATATACCAGGAACATTCTTTCCTAAATCAGCTTATTTAATTACATATTTATATTTATACCTACATATTAATTAACTGATTCAAAATGAAGTGTATATAAGTAAAAATATATATGGTTTAAATAAATAGACATTTATAGTCTTAAAAGTCGAAACTCTTTCCTCTAGAAACATCATTGTCAAACTTACACAGAATTTACAACACTCTGTCTTTTGTACATTTTTGTCCTAGAATATTTTTCCTATTCTGTCAAATTCTGTCATCTTTTCTTGGAAAACACTCTGTTTTTTTTCTCCATTTTTCACTTATAAAAAGAAAAAAAAATTCCACGAAAATGAATGAAAAATATGATAAATATCTACTCAAAATCATTCGAATGGAAGAAAAGTAATTGGTATTCCAACAACGAACATACAAATTATTAGCTTTTCAAATCGAAATCAATTTTATCGTGCATTTTGTTGAATAGCAGTAGAAATATTTCAAGGTAGTGAAAGCAACATGAAGGGAGATAAAATCTTTATATTTTATTTCTGAAGTCAATTTTTTTTTAAACTACACTATTTAAAACAGTTTGTTTACAAGAAAAAGCCTTATGTGCACATAATTTTTTACAGTTTATAACCAAAATACTCAAGCGTGTAACAAAATGTTTTCTTATTTAAATGCATTTAAAACTAGAAAATTTCCTTCATACTATGCTGTTTTTCTAAATTTTTTCAGTATATTTTATTAAATTGCATACACTTGGAATTGAACAAAAATATTTCATTTAGCAAAAAATATTTGAGTAAAATATTAGGAAAGAAAAAACCTAGAATATTGCCACATTTGTGAGATTCTTTTCTTTCTCATGCATGTATTCTACGTAGAAAACATTATTTTGAAAATATGCGTACCTATTGTCTAACACAAAAAAGCTATTTATTAAGGAAGTTTAAAATAATTTAAATATATTTTACAAATATTTATTTAAGGCTTTGCATATTTTAGTGTACCATGAGAAGTTTATTTATGTATTTTCATAATATTTATGTTTGCATAAAATGCAAATAGTGAAGCAGTAAATTAATTTTTATAAAAAAAGCAGAAAATCCTCTGCACAGATACGTGTCACATTGCTTCTGATTCAAGGGTCAGTTTTGAAAGAAAAGAATGTAATACATACCGAATACACTTTGACTGGTATTTTTAAATTTAACACTATTGTGAAACTATATTTATAATAAAGAAACAAGTAAAATTCATTGGAATATATATCTGTTTTCTCATACAATCTTTAAATACTATGACAAAATGCAAACAACTAGGAGAAGTGACTTAATATCACTTTGCAATTTTGTTTGGAAACTTATACTTGAATTTTTGGATCTCCCACAATATTTTTGGATCATGATTGAATGAGTTTTAAAATAAAAGCTGAAGTTAGTAATAATAAGTTACCAAAACTTTGTTTTATAATGTAAAAAGTAGACATTTTTTTCCTAGTGTAAAGAAATAAAATTTAAATTTCAGCATAAAAAGTTCAGTGGAAATAAATAAAATTCTTTCATTTATATTCTATCTCTCTAAAAATATTTGTATGAGGTGAGTGTGTTTTTATTGTACGTATTTCTAGAAACAGTTGTAAAAGGAATTTTACTTTCGAAATAATTAATGTATTGTTTTAAGAAACTCATTGTGACGGTAAAATACGTTTTCTAAGACCTTTCAATTTAAAATTTTGATTTTCCTTGCATTAATTTGGATTTTTGATTTTAAACATAGTTTTATCTTAAAGTGGTATTTAGTTTGAGAGAAGTATGGATATAAATTTTATTTTACTTCAAATATAGTCAATCATTTTAGGTATATCCATATTTTATATAACTTTTTGACTGCAAGAAATGCTCTTTTGTTTCATGATAATTTATTTTTGCGCTTCTGCAAATTATTGCACTAAGCATTATTTTGCAAGTTGTTCTGTTATGTTTCATTTATACTTGTTAATGATAAAAATAATGTTTTTAAAGAACACATTTATGATACTGTGCAATAATATTATATCATAATTGATAAGTCCTTTTTACTCACCAAAAATTAAATCACCCGCAATTGGCATTGAAAATCGTAACTCGCCACTTTCATCATCCTAGTTAATCAAATCAGCTCCTAAGCTTCAAACTATCTCATTCTTAAAGTGGACTTTTGAAGTTTATAAGATTCAATTCATTTGAAATATTCACTTTTTCTCATGTGAAAAATTACTTTAAGAACAAAACTCTAGGTCTAAAAAGAATTCTCTTTGCAATAAGTACAATTTTAACATTAGTACAAGCATAGGATATTTGTAATACATTCAAGTTTGGCAATACAGCTATTTTATTGTAGCAATGGGCAACAGATCTACCAAAAATGGTCAATATGGCTACTTTAAAAATATGTTATATTTATTATTAATTTATATAATTTTCAATTAGCTTTGGTGACTAGTATGATCTTCCACTAATTAGAAATCTAATGTCTTATACAGTACTACAGATGATTAAAATTTGGCCTCACAATAGACAAAAATATTAATCGAACTTTGTGGCTTAATAACGATTGGTGTCGTAAAGTCAATAATTTTCTCACTGCTGATAATTAATTTGCTAACACTTCTATTCTTATCCTTGGAATAACTATCAATTTTAATAGAAATTATATGGATCGCTTATTTAGGATGAGATGTTCACACGTATTACTGAACATACGTAAGGCCATTTTTTTTACATAAGTTTTTATTTAAACTTTATTATTTTTTTGAATTTTCATTGTTGGTTCGTCTCCCTTAGAAATAGTTGGTATAAGCCTACATATTTATACTAAGAAGCATATTAAACAATAGAGGCGAGTACAATGGATCAAGTGCCCTAAAATTGGCTCGCAGATCAATGGATAGTTGTCTTATTTTTCGAAGCATGAATTTCTTGCATATTCTCTATCACGCATGTTCCTATCATATCATAATCTATGGGGTTACATGTACCAAACCTCAGTAGAAATTGCCACTCAGTTAGTCTCTTTCCTACAGTGAAGCATGGGAATGGTTTCGTACCTGGTCGAGGCCATATCTCATGATTTTGAGATGGTATTTTTTCATATTCATGGACAGCTCATTATACTATGTTACTCTTTAATTTGACCAATTGCATTGTAGAGCACAGTATTTTTTCCCTAACCGACATTTCACTTTTGCATGAGGAATGGTATAACATTCCAATTTTTCGATACTATGGATCTTTAAAGATGATTCCAAGCCGACAATGGTGAAAAAACAATGTGCTCTGAAAAAAGTGATGTATGCCATTTTTTTTTCAGAAGTACGGGATTAGTCAAAGCCATCAAGTTGGAAGGACAGAAGACAGTAATAGCAAAATGGTATACCACTAAATGTCTTCCAGAAATTCTACAAGAACTGGATGTTAGGGGACTAATGCTTCACATTGACAATACATTTTCACATACAGTCGGATTAACAATTGAGTTTCTTAAACAAAAACAAATTAAAGTGATCGAACATCCGCCGTATTCACCTGATCTAGCTATATGCGACTTTTCGTTATTCTTTAGTCTAAAAAAGAATTTACATGGACGTTGTTTTCATTCAGAAGAAGAGATTCATTTGGCTATAAATGTATTTTTTTCCTCTATTCCAAGAAATGAATAGCTTGAGGCATTTAATCTGTGGAAAATTGGTCTGTATCTCAAATATTTCAGAGTGCCCTCGTATATATATATATATATATATATATATATATATATATATATATATATATATATATATATATATATATATATATATATATATATATATATATATATATATATATGTATGTATGTATGTATGTATATATGTATACATACATACATATGTGTGTGTATGTATAATGTTTACATTTGTAATAAATAATAAATAACTGAGCCATTTCCAACTATTAATTTTGTTCTGCTAAGATCCGTTCCTGGAAATATATTACATTATACTAGATAGATAGGGATTAGAGGTTTTAATATTTTTGGTGTTGTTATCATGGTAGGATTAGTATTTCTTAATTCTTCGGAATCACATTAAAGTATCTTTGACAAATAACTATGTATTCTTTTTGCTATATCCCTTACTCACGAATAACATTTTGATATATTTCATTTCCAGAAGTAAAAGAATTTATAAACAAGCTTATAATTTTGAAAACTGGAAAAACATTTCAATTTAATCATAATTTGAACAATTCTTCACATTAATCCAAGCATTTTCTTTTCCTTATTTATGCGAAATATAAACCATGCAATCTTATCTCAGGATTAATTTTGTTTATATTATTAATAATTCTTATTGGTTTAAGATTTCAAATTGAATATTATTGTAAATTAATTTTTTAGATTTACAATGCCTATGAGAATATTTTGAAAGTTATATCCATGATAATAATTTAGGGGGAAAATATGAGGCTTAAAATTGCTAAAATACTTTCCAATAATAGCAAAAAAAAACTAATAAATGACTGCAGAACTAGTTTAGAAATTTCCTCAACTGTCATAGCAGCAATGATTTGAATTTAGAATAATAATATATTTTTCTATGAAAATGAAAAAATATTATAATTAATAATACAAATTTAATAATTTATTGAAACATATGAATATAAATGTATTATTAAATCTTATAAGCGTTAATAATACTGATGCGTAAGTTTATAAATTTATTAAAAATCGGTTAAATTATAATTGTGAAAGTAACGGGTAAGTCCAAACGAGCCCCTCGATATTGAGTATTTCATGTTTTGTATTGATGAAGAAAGTAAATGCTTTTTCATCCTTTTAGCTTTCTCCAAAATAATAGCGTGAGCATAAGAAAGATCTAATTCACGTGAGATTGGATAACAGAAAAGAAATAAGCACTTCCTATCAAACCGCAGCTGTTGTCAAATGGTTCGTTCTTTATATGGAAGGTTGTTAGGAAGACAATAGTGTTTCTGTTGTAGTTCTGCAGGAATATGGAACATGTGTATTCTATATTATCTTTATCTTTCTTGCTTCATTGAAAAAATATCAAATGAGGCAATATAGTTTCTCCTACAAATAATATATGACTGGCAAAGTATCCTACGTACCGTAGAAAAGCAAAAAAGGGAATAAAATATATATGAAAGTATAATATATGTACAAAACGTGTTTTAGAATCTGAAGTTCTCTTGGCCGTTTGCATAAATTTGCGTTTTGAAAATTTCAAGCAATGTATCTGATTTTGTTTGAATATATTCAGAATTTATTATTTCTATTTCTTGACACACAAAATATTTCTGTGAAAATTGTTTCTTTCTATGTTTTTTAAATGTGTATTTTGGCTTATAAATATCTGCTTTGCAAAGAGACAGAAAAATAATATTAGATAATGTTTCATGGAAAGAATGCACATATTATTTGTGATTTTTGTATTAATCACTGTTGGTATGTAAATTAAATGAATTTCATTTTTATTATAAACTTGAATTTTAAATACACTGTCATATATTCTGCTGAATAATTGTTATAAGTATATTTATACATTTAATGTATGTTTTTGTGATTTAATTGATTTAAGCATGTTTTAGTAAAGTTATGCTTTATTAATAAATGTATTGAAAATACGAAGTTTATATTTTTTAATCAAACACTATTAGAGGTTGGTTAATGTTTTGTATATAGAAGTGTTAATTTGAAATGTGCTTTGATTAATGTATTAACAATAATCTAATTTACAAATTTCATTTTTATACTGAATTAAAGAGATTTAAGCAGAAAAGTTAAAGTTTATACTAGGTCAAATAAATAACCATAGTATTTGTTTTCAAAATTTGAAATGAATTTGTTTTTATCATCATTTAAAATCCTTATATTTTGAAAAAAAGAATTAATTTCAATTTTCGATCCGTTTTCTGGGAAAAAATAACTTAGCAACATATAAAAATATTATAACATATATACGCATGTAAAATAAAATAATCTTGTTTTAAATATTATTTTAAAAAGAAACTGAGATCGGAATTAAAATATTTACCATGAATTTCTAATAAAAAGTTTTCAGAAAGAAATCTGAAAAATTTTTCAAGAAACTTAATTAAGAAAAATATAGAAATTTCTCAATAGATTTTTACAAAATAAATTTAAGTTTTTACCACACTATATATTTATATGTCTGAAACTAAATTTAAATCCACTAATGTGATTAATGCTGTAATAGCTAAAATGTAGATAATTATTTTAATTTCAATCTATAGTTTTAACTTTGTATACATTTTTTTAATGCTTTCACATATACTGCTTTGTAAAAGGATAAACTTGACTGAAATCTTACTCAGCAATTTATAAAAGCATTATAAACTTGCGTACGTAAATTATTATTTTGTTTATTATGCTATGATAAAGGAAACTGCTTTGAATTAAAATATGTAACAGCATTTTCTACAAAAAAATTTCTTCAAAATAATCAAATTTGAAAAATTTTTCTGAGAAAATATTTAAGGAAAACAGGTACAACAAGCAAATAGATTTCTTAATATTTATTTTTGTGAGCGGAATTAAAAAAGGTTTTGCCACGTCATATATTTATGAAACTAAAATTAAGTTTAAATCCACTTATGCGATTAATGCTGAGAAAATTTTCGGTGTAGTCTTCATATGAGATTAAACTAAGGAGCTTTTATATCAGAAGATGAATTAGAGCCGGCAGTTTTGAAAAAGCAGATAATGTTAAAATATATAATAACCCGATTACATAAGTACTGTAGCACATGATGATTCATGTAATGTGTTTTCTTGAAGCAAAAGACTCTTCTTTTTTTCGCATTACTTACTTTATAAATCATGTTTTATTTCTAAAAAAATACATAACAGTAATAAAATATTAGACTTTATTTTTTGATTTTTGTAGAAGTTATTTTTGCTTTTTAGCACTGAAAATCTATTTAATCGAAATTTACTTTATAAATAAGCTTAGATTGTTCAAAAATGTAAAACTAACAGTTTTTTTGTAGAGTTCTAGAAGATTTCATTCACAGTTTAGTTCTTTATGGAAAACATTTTTTATTTTGCAAATAAATTGACTTAAAATTTTAATATTTGAATTGGTTGTTATATACTTGTTTTTGATTTTAATATTAGTAATCTATTTAACCGAAGTTTTTCAATAAATAAGATTAGTTTATATTATAAAATGCATATATTGCTTTTACAATTATGTTAAAAATGTTCTTGAAAACTTATTTAAAATATTTAGTTTTAACTGTTATAATGCAGAAAGATTTACAAAATAATTATTATAAATATAAAAAAAAATTTATGACTAAAATTATTTAATATTTTATAATTTTTGTAAAACAATATCAAATATAGGTCAGAAGAAAATATTACAAATAATCATTAACCACTGAACAATTTTGTTTAAAATATTCATTTCCTCAATAAATTACTCATGCAGTGATTAGTAGTTATCAATACGTATAATTAATGTTATAATCATAGAATATTATTATAACATTAATTATTTGGAAGGTATACATAACGTTACTCGTTCTTAAGCCTGTTTGACTTTCTATGAAAAAAATATTATATCTAATTTTTCAAAAATACAAATGTTAAATAGAGTTGCTTGATAAAAAGACATAATTTGAATGAAAGGATCGTAAATCTGTGAAAAATTTTTCTTTGTGAAAAGTGATAATATTTTCTTCTCATAATCATGGTTAAGTCTCTTTGCTGTGAAAATATTTTTCACAGCTAAGGTACCCGAAATGTTTTCGAGTTACGCCATCAAATATAGTCCTTATAAAATTTGTCTCAAAGGAAATCAAGTACGGTTTATGTCAAACTTTCTACCATTCCAATAGAAAAAAATATCTTCCTATCTCAATAGATATGCACCCTGATCTGCTAGATCTTCAAAATGCATTTTACATTCGCTGAGAAACCGTTGCTGGCGTGAAAGATATTAAACTCTAACGCTTGCTTTCCATAAAATTATCATAAAAAGAAAATTGATAAATAAGTCTTACTTCCATCGATCAGGAAGAAAATATTTCAGCACATTGTTCTTTTTCCTTTTAATTCTAAGTAAAATAATAAATGTTCATATGAAGAAAATAAAAATCTTCTATTTAAAAGAATTCTGAAAATCTAATTTCATACTAAACAAAATAAATATTATACTAAAAAAACGATTTTGTATATAAAAAAATTAATACTTTAAAAATTTAGAGTTGCCGACCGCCCTGTCTAGTGGTCTGAGTGCCTGACTGTGAATAGGCAGGTCCTGGGTTCGAATCGCGGTTCGGGCATGGATGCACTTTCTCTCTTTATCTATCCTTTCTTTGTATGAATGAGGTGGGAATGGTTGCCTACCCTATAAACGGGTCCTTATGGCATTTGTATACTAAAGCAGTCGGACTCCACACCAAATATGGTTCAGTATAAAAAAGTGGAGCAGCGCACCCCATATTGTCAGTCTAGCTGGAACAAGACAAAAAACCATTTTCAGTTAAATTGAAAAGAAAATGACTCTGATGTAGAACATTCTAGCTAGAATAATTTGTGGAATGTGTTTAAAAAATTCAAAATTAAACCAAATATGCATATAAAGTTTTTGTTTATGTTATACATGATTGTTAATTCTGTAAATTTTATTATAGAGTAGCTAAGTATATTCATAATTGTGTTTCAGAAAAATAAAAAATAATCAAATAATTATTAGAAAACAAAAGTTATTCGTTTGACGTTATTCAAATTAGAAAATTTGTAAATTTCAATTCATATAATTAATAGTGGCTTTCAAAACAATACCCCTGTTTTTTTTAAGATTTACGAGCTTATTTCATTTGACGTTTTTTATAATCCGCAAGTCACACATTTTCAAATATTGCAATAATTTATAATTTTAGTGATTCAGTAAATATATTAAAGATTTCACATAGAGGCAATTAAAATATAATATGGTATTTATCCTATATAAATTCTACTCATTTCAAAAAGTGAGGATATACTGAGGATAAAAACTGAGGATATACTGAGGACATAATGGAACTCAATTTTTGATATAAATTTTTTACTCTTACTTTTACTTTCTAATATTTACTTAATCCTGTTACTCTCCTTTTTAGCAACAACTCACATTTGTTAGAGCTGATAAGTTCATTATTGTTAAAAATCATTAATGCAAATGAATGAAAAGTTTCGACAATTTTTGATAATTTTATTTCTTACGCTACTCGTCCACATTTTTTTTTGAAATTAAACATTTTCTCTCCGATTTCAAATTTATTGATCTGTCTCTTTTCTTGCAAATTATATAAAAAAAATTCGTAAGTTAATTTTGATCTTAAAAACTTAAATAAAAGTTTACTAAATTTTTTAAGGAACAACGAGAAAATTGTTTTTGTATTATATAATACTATTGAAAATACATGAAAAATATGAGATAATTTTATGCTTTTAATACATTATTTCTGAAAATTAGAGATTAATTGATTAAGATTAAAAAGATTAAAAATATTGCTGAGTTAAAAGGGAAATAATGTCATATAGATTAGTTTATTATGTTAAGAAGTCATCAATTATTAGACACATTAGTGGTTTATTTAAATATCTATTGTAATAAAAATATTTGGAATTACTCTTCTTAAAGTTTAATATTACTTAAAACCACGTTCCTTCAAATCCACGAATATGTCAAATATAAAATGCTCAACAAGAAATTGTAGACCGAAAGCGAGATCCTTACTAGAAGTCATTAAAAAAAGAAAGAAATTGTTCTTCTAAGAAGCAAACACTTCCAACTATTTCGAAATTGGAAAGAATACTTGGCGTGGGTGGCAAATTTTAAACTGTTGGACGCGTCGAATTCTTTGTTTTCGCGCGAGAAAATAACAAGAAACAACCTTCTGGAGAAATAAAAAACACTAGCGAAGTAGACAGTGGTTTAAGCGGAAATCGCAACCTACGGTTCCTTTCACTTTAAAAATCAACTTCGAAGGGACCATCTGTCCATTACTAAAGGATATTCCAGTATATTTTTATTCCTAGAAAAACTCAACTACGTTTACACTTGAGTACTAAATGAAAGTAAACTTTAAGGTGATTTTTACATTGTTGTACAAAATTAGAGATATTTAAAAACGTATCAGTTAATACCAAATATGTTAATACTATAAACCACTAAATAATGGAAACAACATATTAAAACATTTATTTGTTCGATACATATGTAATTTATATATTTATTCTGAATTATATCAAGGAATTTAGCTGATATATATATATATTCCATAGTGGGCATTAAATATTATAAGATACAATTACAGAACATTAGACGATTAAAAATATCATGCAGAACTTTTGCTGGTAATGATAAGTCTGGTTTACTGGTCGCTCAACGGTCACTTTTTTTTTTTTTTTTTTTTTTTTTTTTTTACACACGAGGGCTGATTATACCGGGACTTACGGTTTAAAGTGGATTCCGAACCACTACAGACATCCATGCCCAAGGTGGGACCGAATCCACGAACTATTGAACTGAAAGCAAGAGCGCTAACCTTTCGGCTGCCAGCTCACAGGTAATGATAATTATACACAGTTTACATTCTTCGTTATAGCATTCAATTTAAGAAGAATCAAAATATTTCTGCAGAAGTATAAGCAAGTCATACCGCGAAAATTTACAATTTAATATGATCCAAAGTACCTGAATATTGTAGCAAAATAAGTTTTATTAGAATCTTAAATAGACCAAAAAAAAAAAAAATATAAATTAAGTGTAAAAGCATATACGTTTTGAAAGGGAAAAAAGATATTTTATTTCTATTTAAAGTAAATTTAGAAAATATTATTTCAGTTGTTTTTGGATTCACTCTCAAATAAATTCAATATTTTATCAAACTCTTTTAAGTATTAAATATTTATATATGAATAGTAAATTTTACAGTTACAAACACTAAAATGTAAATTAAAACATTTAAACATATAATTTCTAGTGCAAAACTCATATAAATTATTTAAGTGTGAAAAGAAAAACAAATATATTGGGAATTTAGCGCTCAGAACACTTATATCTAATTTAGTTGGACAAGAGTCTGTTTGTAGTCGTTAGGAAAGAATACCGGGAAAGTTTCCCTTTTATTTTTTTTACACACAATACATCAATGTCTCAAATGGAAACTCTAATACTTCAAAAGAAGCAGAGAAAAACTGTTTTTCTCAGAAAAATAAGCTTTCTTTTTTTGAGACTTGAAACTCAGTATTAAAGTAAGAAACGGGAAATTTTCGCGTGATTAATTTTAAAATAATCATAAGCAACTGTCCTTTTTCATGTATTAGAAACTTTTTCGTATTAAAGTACTTTTATCTCTGTAATTTACAATTATGAAGCATTTAAAAAAATTTATGCATAAGACATTTAAAGTAATTTTCATGCTTTACTGAATTAATTCATTAGAAGCTAGATCTTGAAGATTTTATTCGTGATAAATTAGTAAGTGCAGAGAAAAAAAAGATAGGGATTTTTTTTCCTCTTCACAAACCTGAATAATATTAATCAAAGTTTGAATAATCCGAGTTTGTACATTATATTATTTCAGTATGCTTCAAAAATTGTATGCATTATTAAAAATTCTTATTCTATTTTTTTTTAGGGATATTTTTCCTACAGTTATTTTTGCATTAGTTTATATACGCTTTCGCAAAGGGGAAAAAGAGAAATGCAAGCAGATATCTATAAAAATGTCACATGAGACACATATAAATGTATTTAAACCTAAGTAACGGGGAAAATATTTCGAAATAATCTATAATTACTGCATAAATATTAAGCTAAATATTTAAACAATATTTTTTTATTTCATCCTTAGCATTAAAACACAATTTTCAGGAGCCAACTTTCATTTCATAAAGAAGAAGATTTTAAAGCTATTTATTTTGTATTTTAGTGAGATGTAGTAAGTTAATATGATTTGCTTCTTTGAAAATGATATTTAATTAGGTTTTAATTTTTAAACAACTATAAACGCGTACATTTAAATACTATTTTATAAATAGTTGCGGAGGTATATATGTTTTCATATTTTTACCCAAAACTTAAAGAGTGGAAATTAACACAATGAAGCTTTACACTACTTTTATTCTGGTAAATCATTCTACATTTCAAATAAAGTTAATAACGCATTAATTATTTTAAATATTTTATAAAACTTATATTTATGTGAAAGGATAACGTATTTCATGTATTAAATTTAATCTACACCATATATCTCTACGTTCATTTGAATTGCATACTTAATAATAGTTAAAAGATAACAAAAACGGGACATACACACACACACACACTATATTGGTAAATATAGTGATTCTCTCCCTCCATCACTGGGAAACCCACTGCATAGATTTAGAATGCAATTTTATACATCAAAATTGTTTTTCCGTATACATTTTTGCATTCTTCAGACTTACAAATCAATATATAATTAAATGAACTTAAAAGAAAACAGGATATACATCTGTGAAATAATATAGAAATGAACATTGTTTTAAAAATTGTTGATAAATAAAATTATAAAAACTAAATAATTCATTAATACTGCATTGTAAGCAAAATTAATTTCAATAACCATCTTTCCAGCAATGTTTGAAATTAGCATATATTTGATATACATAATGTTAAAATATACTAAAACTTCTTGATATATTTCTATGTATGTAATGATATGTATTTCATAAATTTAGAACCATTAAACTGTGTAACTATTTAAATTACTTTCAGTATGAATACAAATAATAAAATAAGCAATAAAATTTGAAATTTTTCCTTTTCATAAAAAAATGTTATTTAACTTTTGTATCCATGAAATGCTTTTCAAATTCAGTATAAATTTTAAGGAAAATAGATTTTTTTAATATTTGAAGCTGAAATCAAGTGTTCCTATGAAAATATGTTTAAGTATATTTTATGTAGTATGATGTCATGCAGTTTATTTTGACTATTGCAGTAATGTTTATTAAATGCCTCAAACTCACAAGTTCTAGGAAATATTTAACTTAGAAAATAAAAAGAAGTTTTTACTTTTAGTTACATTAGACATCGATTTGTATAATAGTTATCTTTTGAATAATCTACAGACATGAAAAATATATTTTATTTTCAACAAATATTCGAATACTTTCGTAATTTCTTTGGAACTTGTAATAAAAAATTCTGTGGATCCTTCTCCATTCTTTATTTATTAATCTAGCTTTTAGGTGTGGTCATGATATTTTTGATGCAGTGACATAATGTTTTTTAGCTATAAATGTATAGCATCACCATAATTTTCTTCTTTAACAATTCAAGAAATTTATTTCAAGTTTTGCATAAGTTTTCTAACACAGTTATTCTTTCTTGAATAGTTATTATTTTATTATATGAAAAAAGAATTAATTATACTATGAATCAATCAGTTATATATATATATATATATATATATATATATATATATATATATATATATATTAAGTAAATTCTTTAAGATTAAAATGTTATTCAGAAAATTTAAAAATATCTTTATATTATTTGTGAATAGGCTTCAAAATTCTATTCAACAACTATTTCAATGAATGATCTATTGAATAAACCCTTGTGAATAAATTTGAAAAAAGTATATTCAAGAGTATAAATATCGATAAAATTTTAACATTATTAAATTCGTCTTAAGATTCATAATATATAAATATTTTTTTTAAATTTGCATACACTTTAATTTTAAAATGTTGAACAAAACAGTAAAATATTTTGCTAACATTCTAAGTTTTAAAATTTGGTTAGTAATATTTAAATATTTTTTTGTTAATGGACATACAGATATCAAAGGCAATTTTTTAGTCATAAATACATATTTTAAATAATTATATGTGATTTTAAAATATGAATTTTACAATATTATTAGGTAAAATATAAAATATTATCCATTCATTAAAATTATATGTAACTTTTTCAAATAAAAATGCTGAATTTATTTTGAAGAAGGATTATATGCATGAATAAAGTGAAACAAAATGGTCAACATCAATTAATATACAGAAATGGATATATATATATATATATATATATATATATATATATATATATATATATATATATATATATATATATATATATATATATATATAAAATTCTGTATCATATTTTCTTTAAATTAACTAGGGTTATTTATAACGCTTGAAATAAAATTTCAAATATATTATATATCAAATAATTCATATTGGAAACAAATGAATTATAAAAATAAGTATTATCTTTACTGAGCTCAATCAATTTGTAATGAGCATATCAACAACTTACTTTGTAATTAATAGAAAGTAAATGTAACTTTGATATAAAATAATATGAAATTCATTTGACTTTGATAAAAATAAGTTTTCAATATGCATATAATTTAAATATATATTAGATTTCCCTGATAAAAGCTGAAAATTTTCAAGTTATGATCATTGTTATAAATCTATGAAAATGTTAAATAATGTAAAAATGTTTAATATTGGTTTCATGCATTTTTCTGAAGTAGTTTTAAATCTTAAGAGCCTTCCCAAGATAATTTAGCAAGACAAAATTTGATTATTTTGATTTAAAGTGGTAAAGTATTGATTTTACAAATAATGTATGTCAATATTTTTCCGCGAAGACATATAAATTTAAACATTTTAAAAGAATCATTTTTTATGCTAAGATGTTCCAACTGCTATTATCCATTATATCTGATCAACAAGCAAAGTTCTATATCTAAAAATTTGCCAATTAAGAAAAAGGAAACACATGATTTCAATTTTTTTTAAAAGATCTTATCTGTATTTCAGCGATATAAAATATGTTTTTGGGAGAATACTCTCTGTTTTCATTTGTAATCCATTGTATGTAATTTTTTTATTATAAAAAGTATGTTTTTGTGATTGAAAGCTCAATTGGAAGCATGAATTATGTTGAACTATTCCAAACGTTTGTTAAAAATAATAAAACTCAATATATTTCTTAAAGAAGATACTGGTAGAGACAAATGTGTACATATTTGATATGGGCAATTGATATATTTATGAAAATTGAATAATCTTCATTCTAATTCATAAAAGAAAAGTTAACATAGTTGTTATTTACATTTATTATTCTGAAATTTCTAACTCCATTTGACGTTATACTATAATTTATTAGATTTTTACTATAATTTATTTATTACTGTATGTAGTAGAGTTTCACTTATACTTTTTAATACATATTATTCCAAATAGATTAGTGAGATTTTTCATAAAACTTTGACTGTTTAGTTAGTTAACTTGAACAACATTAATTATTTTTCATTACTTTTTTGAATTTTTTTAAAAATAGTTTTATTTCAGGATTTTCAAAAAATAAATTTTGAATAATTGGAATAAGAATAATTGGATATATTTTGCACATTTCATGTAAACTTTATTTCTATTTAGTTACGTAATTAATATGTGTGTTATATAACTCAATTTTTTTTTAATATAAATATGCACATTCTTTAAATATATATACAAGAGCTCTCGTTTTCATTACATGAAAATTGGAAGTTTTGTTAAACATTTTTGCATACTGATCTCTTTTAATAATATTTTGCATATAATTTGGTATATCCCTTGAATGTATAGTGCGTGAAATATGCATACTTTATAATGAACATTGAAAAAGGTAGTGTAGAAACTATAAATTCATAAATAAATTTCATCTACTTTTGTGTGTACACTAATGAGCTTCTCAAAAATTATACAAATTAAAAATCCTATTTAAAATCAATAATATATAATTATGATTTCATCATCTATATTTCTGTTAATTTATTATTTATAAATTTATTACTAGGCAAAACATATTTATTCTTTTGCTTGAATGAATGCCCAACCTTATAAAAAGTTTTAATAATGTGAAAAACAGCTTTTTCAAAATATGTGCAAATTTTGATCTCAATAAAATCATATGCGTAATAAATTTGAATTTCTAACAATAGAAAATTTAAGGTTATATAACTGAAATTTTTAGCTGATATTAATATCTGTTTTTAGTTTAAATCTATAAATTGAAATGCTTTGCATAAAATTTGTATTTTCGACAAGGTTTTTTAATCAAAGTATTCAATCTGTAATATATATATTACTGTATTTAATTGAAGCGTGTATTTCAATTCAATTATTTTTAACTGCATTAGACTGTGAATTTATTGAATAAAATATAATATTATTGAGTTTAATAAATTGTACTTTTGAAGTATATATGCGCTTATGCACTCAGAAACCAAGATATTTAAACTAATAAGATTATATTATAATAATATTCATATTTATTTTGTTTCTAAGTGCATGATTTAAGACAATTCTTTCATATAAAAAATTTAATTGCATTTAGATGGAACATAAATATATTAAAATGACTGTTTTGTAGAATTTGTACTGGTTTTTCTTTGTTTGAAATAAACCAAATACACTAACTTCTGTTTTAATCGAAACTAGATAATCAAAAATAGTAATACAAGCATGCATGTAATAATTTTTTAAATTTACAAATCTCAAACAATTGATTTTAAACTGTGAAATATACATAATAAAGAAGGTATTTGTCAAAAATTCTAATCTTTTTTTCCAGCATATTGATAAAATATGTATTTATGCTTTAAAATATTTCTCGCTTATTTTCAAGGTTATGAACGAAACATACTTGGTATATTGCTTGGCAAACTGCCGATTCTAGTTCTTCTGCCGAGCATGACGTTATTACTTTGTGTGAGCACCAAATTAATTCAGCAACACAACAAAACCTATTGGGAGACCCTAAAACTGTTTGAAAGACGTGCCCAAAATTATTAAATGATTACACGTTTCAGGTATATAGATGCTGAAGAAATATGCAGGCCACATTTCCTCGACTAAATCGAAGAAAGACAAGGCAGTCTATTGTTTTATCCATTAATATATAAAATGGAACATCGTCGAAAAATTATTTATTCTTTTCATCTGAAAACTGATGATGAAGAACCCAACCGACATGCAATTGGCTTTAACGCAAAAAGTAAGTTTACGCTAGATGCTCCTTTTATATTACAGAACTTTAAAAATAACTTTATTCCGAAGGTGTAAAAACACAAAAGATATAGACTTATTTTTCGATGTTCGTAAAACCATAAATATTTTTATTTTTTTTTTCAGCGCAAGACATGAAAGAAAAATGTCATTTCTAGCTCATAACCGCAAGTTTAAAATATCTCCGGTAAAAAAATATTCGTAGGCACGACGCTCTCTAGATGAGAGAGAAGTAGTAAAATTGGCAGACGGGAAATAAAATTCGGAAAACTTCTGTCGCAGGATATAAAAGATAAGCCGTACCCCCGATAGAGTACCCTTCCCCAAGGAGCAGAAAAACAGTTGTTTAACATAATGCATCATTTACACCAGCCTGCTTGCCTTAGACCCTAACTTCCGAAGTAGTGATATAAACGTTTCAGACCCTCTCTTCTTTCAATAGCTTGTTTGAGGCAGACTTAAGAAAACTAACTTTCCCTTTCTCATTTTTACTCTTTATCCTTCCCAATACTGGTCATGAAAACAAGTGAATTCTGAAGTTAAGGAAACTTAAAGAATAAATGAAAATATTCAGCCTTACGTGAGCTTTCATAAAATTTTAGAAAAGATGATTAAATTAATATAAATTTTCGTAAAGTAAACAAAGATTTCTGAATTATTGTAGACATTTTTGTTATATCTATAGCTATCTATCTATCCATCTATCTATGTATATACATATACATACATACATACATACATATATATATATATATATATATATATATACATTACACATTAAAAGAGAGAGAGAGAAAGAAAGAGTTTGTTGGGCAAGTATATGTATTTTAAACCATGGAAAAAAAAAGGAAGTTACGCAAATATTACGTCTATGTAAGAAGTTAATGCGAATTTAATTTGTTTTATTAATGATGTAAGTGGCAAAACAAATTAAAGTCACATTAATCTTAATTTATGAACAGTATGAAAAATATTATAATGTTGTTTCATTTAAATAATAAAGCAATATTAAAAAGTGTAAAATAATGTATAAAATAAAAAAGAAACTTTATTTTGTCCTGTATTGGAAATGTATTTCATTACTCATATGTTCAAATGTTAATATCTTTATAAGTAATATACTTTATTGCAGAGCTTGTTTTCTAAGTTAAGTGTAAAAGAGTTTATGCTTATATTACAACTTGATGAGAGTTATACAACCAGATGAAAACGTTTTAAGTTCTATTTAAACAAGAAATTATCAAAAAGTATTCAGACCATTAATTTTTTAACTTATTTATTTAGGTATTGATTCATAATATTTTATGTTTTATTAACACTACAAGTCATTGATAGAGAAAGATACAGGAATCATTATAATAAAAACTTTATAGAGAATTTGTTAACTGTTACAACTATTAAAAGATAGTTAATTACAAAGCACAAGCAGTATAATACTAACAGTCAATAAAATAAGCATTTCAGAGGACTTTTCTAGTTAAGTTTAAGTTATTAAGACATTATTTCCATTATCGAAGATTACTTCTTAAAAAATTTAAATATTATTAATCATAATATAATTGCTTTTATTGATAAATTAATAATTATTCATAAAGTACTTAAATGCATATTATTAAACAAGCGCTTAAGCAATCTGTGATAAATATTTGTTAGTTTGAATTAACCATTTAAAAATATTCTAATTTATTTAAGTGTTTTAGAATAATCAGCATTTGGCATTAATTGAAAATGTAATTTCGCACTTTGTTGCATTAAAGTAACGCAAAATTATTTTTTGTTTTAAGATGTGTGATACGCTTTTGCTTTATATTTGACAACGAATGCACAATGATCTCTATAAGAACAAATTTTCATGATAAAATTATTTTTGAAAACAACTTAGAAGTTTAAACAATGCTCTGAAAAATAAGAGATACAATCAGGATCAGTGAAAAATAGATTATAAAAGCATTTTAAAAAGTTAATTTTGTAATCTTAACATTTTATAATATTTAATTGTGGTTTGCAAATATTAATTGTTCCTAAAAGAACGCTACAATATATTAATATTTTAATATATTTCTTGATTTATGCTTCAAATTATGTTTTCAAAATATAAATATAGCAATTTTATAAATAAAATTTTTACTTAATATTAGATACTTTAAAATTAAGTTTAAATTTAATTAAAAAAATGTTACAAATAATTATATAGAAAAATTATCAGTGAAATTGAAAACTGTATAGTAAACTTTTATAATCATTTGACTTTAACATTTATTAGAGTTTTTTGAATTATTCAGAAACTTTATGTCAATTTTTGCAGTCATTATTTTTCTAAAATATTTTATACTTTAAGAAGTTCTTGAAATTTAGTTGCTATATGTTTACTTAAAAAATAATCGTCCATTCTTACATTTACAACACTAAATTATTATTGCAAAAAATATTTTCCATTAAATTGGATCCACAAATATTTAATCAAATTTTGTGTACACCCTCTTGGTTTTAGGGCGTATATTCATTACTGGTTTCTTCCGAGCCAAGAAATTTATTAGACAAAATATCACTAGATCTTGGTAGCCATTCATCAAATGCTGTCAAGTGACTACATTTGAAGAACAAAGAGAACTAAGTCTCGTGTCAGGAGAGGGTTTCTTCAACTACTGTTTACACTTCACAGAAAATTTGTTTGAAATAAGAGATCTTTTTTTCGTAAGAGAGAAAAATGGCTAATTTAAAGCAAAAATATTTTATTTATTGTGTTATTATTTGAAGAATAATGCATTTTATTCTTAACTTTTTAAGTAAAATATTGTTTATATAAGAAACGAATCAAAAATATATATTTGTACTAAGCCTTTATTTGAGATAATGATAAGTGATAGTTATGGTCATTATTCAAAAATCCTCACAATATTTTTCCGTACATGTTTAATAATATAGTTAAAAAATGCCATATTTTTTGTGTTCTTTATAAAATGGATAAAAATGTAATACTTTTCTTTTTCGTATACTTAGAATTTTAAAAGATATTCTTTTATACTTGAAATATTAAAATGGGTTATATTTTTAATGTTTATCTTAAATTAATATTTATTGTAAAATGAATTTCCTTTATACCCTATAACCTTTTATGCTAACCATTTATAAATGCATTCATAAAACGGAAAACGCTTATATGAGTTCATTTGAATACTATAAACAATACATACTTTTATAAAAATCAAAGAATAAAAATGTGTGAGACTTATTTTCCCATTAATATGTGCATTCGATTCATAAACCTGAACATTTAAAAAGTTGCTTTTGATATTTTAATAGATAGTTCTTTTGAAAATTCCAGATCTCTTTGATACAATATATGAAATAGCATAGGATTATAAAGGGAAGGAATGTTTAGTGTTTGAATTTAACAGCGATAGATATTAAAATCGACGCAAAAAGGGAAACATTTATTGCTTGCAAACAACAAATAAATATCAATGAAATCAATCTCACACTCGAACAAATTTAGAATATTTATTTACGAGGAATGACATCAGAAGTAAAAAGAATGCGTGTTGACTTTTGACTATTGACAATTCAAAATACTCCAAATTTTGCTTATTGGAATTCAAAGCAAGAAATCTAATGTAAAGAATGTGGATTAAAAAATCTTTTAATTTCATATTTAGTCTTAAAAAGTAAATGATATTACATGTTTTAAAGCAATGAAATTTCATCACATGTTTAAACATAATTTAGGTATAAATTGGCATGTAAAAATTGTATTATAATTATTTGTATTAATTATAATACAATTTTTACATACCAATTTATATTATAAAATAATATTTTACCAAAATTTATATTAAAATTATACCAATTGTATTATAAAAATTGTATTTTAATTAATTCTAGTTTAGAATGAAAAATTTGAATAATAAATTAAATAAAGGCCTTATGAAAATCCAAATATAGTAGAATATTTTTTAAAAATAAATATCAGTAAAAAAGGAATTTATTCTATACGCGGTATCTAAAAAGATTTTATAGTTTTTTATTTATCTTAATTGCTAATAACAATACATTAAACACCTTTCATAAGATATAAAACTCAATTAAAGGATTTTATGCATTATATTTAAAATTTCTAATATTTATTTACTCAGATTATATTACTATGAGTTATAAGAGGGATTAGAATTAGGAAAATATTTGAAAATTTAGCTTATCCTAAAATTGATTCTGAAAGAATTTAGCCGTTAGATTTATTTCGATTTGGTATTCATCATTATGGGGGGGGGGGATAATCAAGTTTCATAAACTTCAAATTGAAATAAAATATATTTTCAAAAAATCATTTACTAAAATTAACAAAAATAAATTCATAATGTTTTATAATGAATTAATAAAAACAAAGTGAATAATGTAAATCATACTTCAAATATCAAGAGCCGAGAAACACAGAAGTGATTGTTCTATAAAATTTTTTGATTGATCGTATTATATGGATTAATTCATGTAAAATTATTATTTTTTAAAATTATTTTCAACAAATAATTAATCTATAATCTCACGTTCGTGATTGAACTGCAAAATTATTTTTCTTTAAAATAAGATTTTTATGTATCGCAAACGCATGTTTCTATAAAATAAACAACCAATATTATGTGCATTAACTTTAGTTTGATATATTTATCAATGTTTTTCCATTTTTGTGTTATATTTTGTTTTAAAAATTTGTGTGAGAGCAGTGAATAAACAAAGGGTTATAAGAAGAAATATTTAAAATAACTGTCTTTCTAGTAAAAATTTTTCATCCTTGAACTTATAAGACATTAAATGTACCAGTATAAAAATAGACACAAACAAAATATCAGAAACTCATTCCATAAAATTCAAATTATAAATATAGAATAAAAACAAAATTTGTTTGTTATTTAAAAATACAGGTTTAGATTAATTTTTGCTGATTACTAAAAATCTAAAGAATATCATCAAAAAGTTTACATTCGTTGCTAGTTTAACTTTGTAAGTTATCACTGCTAAAACACAGCAATTTGATGTTTACTATCGTAGAGTATATGTTATATATATATATATTTATATATATATATACATATATATATATATATATATATATATATATATATATATATATATATATATATATACGTATGTGTGTATGTTGGTATGTATATATACAATATATTTTATTTTATGAATGTGTGCATCACAAATTAAATATATATTTTTGAATAATAAATTATCTTTTTTAAATATAGGATAATAAACCTACAAATATCAAAATTTAAAATTTTAAAAACAAAGTAAAATTAGGATGTTAAATATCTATATGTCAGTTATGTTTCATGTATGAGGATTTCCTATACAATGAATTAAGAAAATATTTCCTGAGTTTCATAGAGCATATATTAATTTATTATACATTTTTATAATATTAAAAATTCTTACAGAATTAATGAACAACAGTTCATCTGTTTTATTTGTGATTATATTACTGTTCTTAAATAAGAATTTTATTCACTTTATCTTATATTATATACCATAAAAATTTATTTAATATTTAAATTTTAATTTTAAAACTATATCATCCAATTTCTTTCTGTTAACAATATACTATTAAAAGCAACGCACATTTTGTAAAGATAACATTAAAAAATAGAAAATAGGGGGCACTCAAAAATATTTCCCTCTAGACTTTCCATGACTGAGAAAGTTTTTGTTGAATATAAGCATTTCTTTGCTTATTTATATTTCTTCACATTGAAAAAAATATTTTAAGTGATTCAATGAAAAAAAAAAATCAAATTTCCTGCAAACATAATTTTTCTTTTGAATCCCAAATACTAAGAATTTTACAGAAAAATATTTTTTGATGATGCAAAAAATGTCATTAATGTTATTAGAAAAACAATAAATATTACTTTTAAATTTTAGAAATTCTTTGTTACAGTCTTTATATTCCAATATTTACTTTCATTAAAATTATTTCTCTAAGTATTTAGTTTTGAAATAAAAACTTCTCCTTATCAAAAATTTACACTTAGCTGCACAATCCCAGGCATCTACCACAATTAAGGAGGGCAAGGCTTAGTGCCTATTATTTTGAAAGAAAGGCTTTCTCTGCGTCGGCTTGACGAATAATCATCTTGATTCTTCTGTCCTTGTGGGCCGCAGAGATGACTCATGAAAGTTGCGGCATTCATCCAAACCTCTATTTATCTATGAGGCCTCCATTTCAATTCTACGCTCATCCACCGGTCTCCTGAGGGTTTAGTGACTTCTTCAGACTTTTACAAAGAATCTCTGTCTTATTGGGGGATATCCGGTCTCACATTTCTTCCCCTGACCCCTCTCTCTCCACTCCCTTTCTAATCGTAAAAGGAATAAATCACTCATTACGTTCGGTATCAACGCATTCTGCTGTATTATCATCGGACTGTCAACTCAAATTCCATAAACTCTGGGTAAAGAGATATTTGTTTTTTCCTCGAAAGATAATTAAAGGATTTGTTCATGAAATGAGCAGCACTTATTTTCGTGAATAAAGGGTTTACATTTAAGTTTTTGTTTGATTGAATTTAGAAAGTACTTAATTTGAATTCAAATTTTTTAAACCAATACTAAATAGGTGCTAAAAGTGAATAATTTATTGAATATAAATATTACTTAGAAGCAAAATCTCATCATGGGTGATACACAAATAGCAGTGAAAGAAAAAATGTGTGTTGATTTTGCGATTAAAATTGAAAGTAAAAAAATAGATAAGTAAAAACGTAAGAAAATAAATTAAAACATTTTCTTCGACAGAGAATTATTTGTTATATTTCAAAAAGCTCTAAGAATGGAATATGTCATTTACGTTAATTTCAAATTATTAAAAATTAAAGAAAAAAAAGTCAGTCTACTAAAGTTTTAATGTACATTTAATTCAGTGTAAGTGCTCTTAAAAACTGATTACAAAATTTATAAATGACGACGAATAGTAGCAAAAATATTTAAGAAAAATGGCATCACATATTTTATTTGGAAGCATCATATATAATTAAAGTTTTTCCTTGTTTTTTGATACTTTAGAACCTATTCAGAAAATTTAGATCTATATAAACATTTCCTAATATGCAGAAATATATTTTTATTCCAGAAAGAAGGAATTTGCTTAAGAGCATATTAAGATAATTGAAGTAATCATGTAACCTGTACAAATATCAATAATCTATTTGTAACACTTTAGAACACAAATGTATCACTGAAATTTAATTAAATATAATTTATTATAAGTATTCAATAATATTATTCATTATAGAAAGCAGAAAGTATTCATAATTTTAGAGAATACGTTAAATTATTGCATCTTGGGTGTTTTATTGTCATAAAGTTAAGGTATTATTTAATAAGTATTTATTTATAATGTAAAGCTAAAGTATTATATTCTCTATAGAATGTATTTTGTTAAAAAATGAATGAAATGTTTACTGTTTGATATTAAAATAACTAGCTTTCTCTGATATTTAATGTATACTGATGATTCATGTATGTCATGCTTTATTTCAATCAGTAACAATTAAAAATAAACAACATTAACAATTAATTACAACGGAATTATTAATAGTATCAATTAATATTTATTAAAATTTAATTTTTTTATTTTTTTTCTTTAAAGTTGATTATCTGGTAAAAATATAGTTGTATTATTATATTTATATTTATGATGCTTGCTATACTTTTAATCTAATAATGTATATAATTTTACAATAAAATATAAGCATGAAATCAGGTATTATGTGTATAAACATATTATTAACTCTTTATTTTCTTTTGAATAACAGTACCCTTAATGTTTTGATTTGGTTTTTACTGGATTACAATAAATATTACACGAGATGAAATAAATAATTTATATCAATTTAATAATGATATTTTAAGAAATAAATGTTACTTTTTTATAAATATGTCTTGAAAAAAGTAACATTTATAGTCTTCATATTCCAATGGTACCAAAAAAGAAGTCTTTTTCAATTTATTCCATGGATATCATGCAATAAATTAAATTTTGTATACTAAATGGAATTTGAATTTTATCCATTTTCAATTTAGCAAATACTCTCATCTTACCATTGTTCAATAAAATAAGCTTATTAATATTAAAAGGGAAAAATTTCTTTTTATACATATGGTGACTGAAATGAAAAAGACATTGTGCAGTAAAAAGCAAAACAATTGTATAATTTTAGGAAACTCTGATTTAATAGATGTAAAAAATATTAAGTGGCTTTTAGCATCACTAAAAGCAAGGCTAATGATCAAAAATACATCAATTTAACTCAAGATAATGAACTAAACATTGAAAACAGGTGGAAAAATACGCATTTTTCTTCCTTGAGTGTCTGTATTCTAATAAATCTGCGTACGGAAAGTAAAAATGCAGATTACAAACATTTGCATACTGAAATTAGAGCAATAATGAATTAGAAAACAATTATAATTCACAAAGAGTGATATTTCCCGTAGTATGGAGTACCTTTAGATTAAAAAGCCCACAACAACTGAGATAATAAGAAGAAATTATTAAAAGAGTAAAGAATTTAAAAGAAAACTGTTGGTATAAATTGTATTAAAAACATATAATACTTTTACTTATATTTGTCCATTGTTTCAACAAATTTAATCATTTTGCACAAGTTTTTGAATAATTTGAAAGCAAATGTAGTGTTATAGTGTATAGTAAATGTAAAATTACATGAGAGTTTTCACCTAAGAAGTTTTTATTGAATAAATCGTTATAAATCGAATAAATAATCGAAGAGTTATTAAGAATACAATTAGAGCGGACTAACATGGAAGCCCTAATTTTATCAATGATTATTAATTGATAATAGATTATTCATATTCATCATAAATTAGCACATATTTTAATATGTGTTCTAAAATATATCATTTTATACAATAAGCGAAAGTATTTAAAAATGACCATGAAGCCCTCTGAATAAAATATTTTGATCAAAATTACATATAAAATCTTAAATTAATAGTACATTCTTGCTTGAAATCATTCACAGAACTGTACAGATAACTGAAACAAACTGTTATGGAAACTAGGCAGAATTATTAAAGCCGTTCCTGGACGTGACGGTAAAGTCCGATCCTATGAATTACAAACCGGAAGTGGGGAACTTTGAAAAGAACTGTACAACATTTATATCCTCTTGAACTATATTGAACTCTAACATTTCACATATATATATTTTTTATTTTATTTAAATACTGAATTGAATAATATGAATTTGTTTAATAGCTTACTTTCTTAATATTTGAATTTATTTTGATAATAATTCTTTTTAATTTGTTAAAAGCTTTCCTATTTGATTTTTAGATAAAAATTTTTATGTTTCTTGTATACTCTAGATATTGAAAAGTATTGTTGACATTGATGTAATTTAATTCCAGTATTTACCTTATTATTATCTTTTTTTTTTTGTTTTTTGTATTGCATTTTTGAAAAATCTGATTGGCAGAAATTTTGCTTCTTAGAAATGTGAATTTTTTGTTTATGAATTTATTTGAATAGATGAACTCCTGTCAGAGTTCAGGTGGGGAGTGTCTAACGAAATATTTGTTAATTTTTACTGTCAACAGATGTTAGATTGTGTTTATTTTGTGCATGTTAGATTTTGTTTATTTTGTGATTGTTGAAAAAAGAATGTTTTCGTTTTTTTGAATTTGTTCGACTGTAATACGTGCGTATAGGTTTGTTTGAAGGGATTAATATCCTATGATGTTTTATTCTATTGAATTTAGATTTTTAGAGGCTTTCAGCCTATTCTTTTTATGTAAATATTGTATAAACATTTATTAAAATGTATAGAAAATTATTCGAGCTTTTGCACCTTTAGTTATTGAAGTTGTTCTCAATGCTTAGTTTCGATTTTTAGTTCATAGTAGAAAAGAGTAAAATCTTTCATATGAAACATTGACAAACATACGCTCCCAAAATATATTTGTTGATGTATGTGTTCAAATTGAAACTAAATAAAATTTAAATTTACATGTAGACCAAAAGTCACAATTTAAAATATTTATATATTATTTCATTGTAAGCTAATGAAGTCATTTGATAAAGGCAGAATTATAAAATATAACAAGATTGAGTACTCGAAGAAACTGTTATTTTTCATGAACCTGTCATGAAGACATGAATATTTAAAGAAATTTGTGAAATATTTATAGCATATATAAGAAGAGATGGATGCTCACATACGAAAAAAAAAATTTCAGACAATCTGTAAAGTTATATATTTCAAAGGAAAGTAATCACAAATTTCAAAATGTTAAAATTTTCTGTTTTATTTTCTTCGAAATAAATTAAAATAAATAATGACAATCATTGAATTGATTTTTTTCCTAGAAATTCATATTTAATTAAGTGGATAAAAATGTATGAATATCTAATTTCAAAAGAAGAATTGCTTGATGTTTAAGCTTTGTAACTATTTTCAAAGCGAAATATTTCATATGATTACGAACTCGTTTCCTGGACAAAAATATCACGTATTGGAAATTTTCACTTGGCATTTATTGTTGGACGTGAGCTACTAAAATCGAAACTTAATTTTATTCGGCAAAACTAGAAAAAATGAAGAAATATAAAGCCTTTTCCTTGTGTAGTTTGTGATGCTTTTTCTTCTGTTTCATTTCCAACGCTGCCATTAGCCTCGTTAACATGCGAGCTATGCAGCTTCATCAGATTCGCCAGTTGCAGAGCAAGGACCGCACGTAGAATATAATTAGTACAGCGTTAGGATTAAATCTGCTCAGCTTTGAAAGGGGGCATTCTATGCAAAGCAGGGCTTGACGATTAGCTTTCTTCTGCAAACAAAATTTTCCAACCTTTCCCCCAGGGAGCAGCTCCACATTTAATTTTCGAAACGGAGATTTCATTCTTCACTTCACTTTCAAAGGTTCCAGAAGACATTTTCTACTTCTGCTATTAAAACTGGTGAAACTTTATGCAAATTTTGGTGAGAAACGTAAAAGATTTTATCAAGGCCTGTACCTAAAGACCAAATACATTTAAAGGCTTAATCATCAAAATTTGCGAAAGGATTAAATAAATTGAATATACATTAAGAGAATTTGCCATTTAAAAACTTTTATTTACCTATTATGTTTACGTTGAGAGCAATTAAGCAGCTAAGACAAATCGAATGATTTTTCTCAAAAAGAATGTATTGTAGAAATGAAAGTTTTATTTCCCATTTTATGATAATTTATAAATGAATTGCAAATTAAATTAAAACTCTTAAGAATGTGAAGACGTATAAAATATTTTTTAAAAATAGCAATATATATTTTAAAAAATAATAAATATTTATAAGGTGTTTTATATTTATCAATAGTGAGAGGTTAAACAGTAAAATAATATTTTATTTTATGGATAAAATGTAAAATAATACAGATAAAATAGTTAACCGTTATAGAGTGTTTCTAATAACGCAAATTACATAATATTTGGAGAATTAAAAATAACAAGTAACTTTTTCAATGTTTCTAAGCTATTTAATTGCCATTCAATTTAGCTTTTATATACTTTTACACAAATTTGATGTATGCATGTAATTTCTTCTATTTGAACTTTAAGAATTAATATCATAAATAACTGAGATGATTAATTACATATAATATACTATAGTTATTGATTATTGTTTGATAAAAATCGCAAAAAATAATAGCTTTTCTGCTTATTATTTATTTTAAATGCACTTATATGCATTTATATTCACGTAAAATTTAATCGTTTTTTAAACCCAATAAGTTTTAATAAAATACATGTTGTTAGTGGAATATATTCCCAAACAAAAATAAATAAAACAATGAATACTTTTTTATGTCTAAAACAAAACTACTTCTTCTAAGAGATAGAAATATATTTGCTCTTTGGCTAAAAAATTGCTAAACATTTTCCCCTTCTTTGAGAATGGAAAGAATTCTTCCTCGAAATTCCAGCACTAGCTGAAGAAGTGAGAGGCTCGAGAACTGAGTATTTATTTCGTAAGATTGAATGTCCAGTAAGAGATCAACCCGCAAACTTATATATCTTCTAAGAGATTTTTTAGTCTCTTCGAGCTCAGTCTAGTCAACTTTGTTGTTCGAAATAAAAAATATCGACAGGTTTAAATCTTAATCTCAAACGTATACACATCGTATTATTGATGGCAGGAAAGGGCTTTTATGTAGCGAGAGAAAATAAACAAAGGAGTCCTTTAATTTTCATCATATGCAAATAATATTTTTATATATATTTTGAAACTACAATGAGGTTTTCGTATTTTAAACCGTGAATCATCACTGTGAAATAATTATGCTATACACTTATGAATATTATCAAATATATTTGCATATTAAATGGTTTATATTAATACTAGAGTAAAATGATAGAATTACATAAGTATTAGATTTTTAACAATAAGTAAAAGATGGATACCAAAAAAGGAACAATGTTAGTTATTAATTTGAATTGTTTTGAAATTTTATTTTTATTCGAGTTAAATTTCTACAAAAATTGTAAAATGTAATAAAATTTTGATGAATCAGTGAAATAAAGAATAATAATAAATAAGTCTAAGCATTTTTATCATATATGGTCTTAAATTATAATCTCTTATTCCACTAAAAATTGGTTTATAAAACATGAAAAATAATTTTTTCTGGTTAATTTTTTAGGTTAAACTATATATTACTTTTACTGATTCTGTCAATTGTAATCTAATATGATTTCTTAATAATTAATTATTTCTGTATATCTTAATTATTAAAATATAATATCTGGTTATAATTTTTAATACTAAAATGGGAAAAGTAAGGTGATTTTTATCGTACGTTGTCTGCTTATGATTTTTGTTTGTACAAATTCAGGGAAAATAAATCTGACCATTTAGAGTTTAAGAGATAGAATTTTTATTACTGTGAATGTTTAAAGATGTTTTCAATTTAAAAAGATAAAATAAGCAAATAATCACCGGTTATATGAAATAAATGTCATTTTAAAGAATAAATCACACAAAAAAGACTAGTAGCAAAATTTAATTTCACAAGGTTTGATTATTGATAAGAAGTTACAATGTTCGTATAATAACTGATGTATTGCGTTCATCTTTCACACAATATTAACTTATGTTATGGACAATTTTTTTTTTGATCATTCATCCATGAAGAAGAATTATAAAATATTTTGTCAGTAAAGTTATATCAGAAAAATATAATAAATAAGCATTTGCGATTACATTTAAGCAAAGTTTTTCTTAAATAAATTTAATTTTAATATTCTGTCACCTCTGAAAAAAAATTCGTATTGTAATATTTTTTGCCAGAATTACTTCTACATTTTTAATCCCTTAAATAGAATTTTTATTCCAAAATACTATATATTGTTATTTTAAATTGAGAACAGTTATTGATTTTATATTTATGATATTGTGTAAGATTGGGAACATGATGGGGATAATGATTTGATTTAAAAATAATTAATTAAGAAAATATTCTGCAAATTCTAAAAAATAAGCAAAAAAGAAGAAATTCGTTTTTATATTTTACATAAGAATGTATGTATAAACTCAAATTACTCTTTAAACTAATGTATTTTAACAGACACAAGTACTTAGTTTGTAAAAATGTACCACAATGAGTTATATCTAATAAAATTGCTTTCTAGACTAGATAACGAAGTAGAATTCTTTAGATGTTACTGTATATCGTATATCTCGTTCTAGTATGACTTTAGAAAAGAGCTATCACATGCATCTGGTCATGTATATTATTCAGGAGTAAATATGGGCTGCTGAAATTATAACATTACAGTTTTGTTAATATTTTAGAGTTAGTAGAAAAGGAAAATCCTAAAAAACAAGTTCCATTGCTTAAATTTTGTCATATGGAAAAGAATGAATTTGAACTGCATTTAATAAAACATTTAAAACCATAGAATAAAAATGGAAGCAATAAATTCTAATTCATGCACTTCCTTGTATTGAAATATTGATGGATCCTATCTTTAAAATTTTCTTCTGAAATTTATTGTGTAAGGATGTGTATTGTGACACTGGATCAAAGTAATGGTGTGTATATATTTACAATGATGTATAATGTAACATTTGTTGAACATTCCTTTGATTAATCATAATTAACGATTCAGAAAAAAATATTCATGTTTTAAATTATACACCGTGACAATAAGTGTTGATTTTATATTTTATCGTTGCTTCAAAATTAGAAAATGTATTAAAATAAATCATTTTACAGAAGTCATAAAATTAAGAATCAGCTTGTTTGTAAGAACTAAAAGTATTTCGAAGTAAAATAAAGAATACATTTAGGCAATTTTTTTTTTAAAAAGTTGCTTTCATTAGTAAAGAAATCATATGAAACATATTATATAACAGTAATGTTGAATGAAACCATGAAACTAACCTAAATAATTTAATTATTTATAATTTTATGAAAAGACACGAGATTTTATATTTGCATCTTTTTCACATTAAAGTACAAACAATTTGTGTAAAAATGCCTAAAAATAAAAATAATAACTTTTTGGATACTGAAATAATCTGCAAATTATAAATAATTTATAATTTCGTGTCTGTTTAATAATTTGATCAAATTCTAATTATTTCCTTAATTTCTATCTATGTATGTATAATATATATATATATATATATATATATATATATATATATATATATATATATATATATATATATATATATATATATATATATATCCTGATTTCAGGTCATTTAGCTAAAAACATATGATACAGCATATAATGTAAATGATTGATGCTACATAAAGCAAATGAAAATATCAGAAAAATGAAGAATCTCACATACTCGTTGTTTAAATCTTTATTTTGTAAAATGTTTTAAATTTCTTTTAGATTTTCAATTGCTTTGATTTGTAATCATTTCACATTATTCTAAAAGAATTAGTTTTGTATTAATTATTGCATTATTTATAATAGAAACACTTAAGAAGTATATTTTGAATAATAATTTACCTAAATTTTTCAAAGGAAATATTTTCATAATATTTATTAAAAATATTTAAAAAGAAATAATCCCAATAGAGTGAAATGAATTCTCATGTTTAAGATGACTTTTTTCTTTAAGATAATTATTTTTAAAATATTATAAATCACATAAATTCGTTTTATTAAAACTAAAATTTTGTTGATCTGAAGGCATTTTGCAATCTATAATTGAAATAATTTCCTATGTTGATTTTATGGATTGTGTTACACGTGTTGATTCTTATTCTCATGAATTGTTACAAGTATATCATTTGTAAAATCTGAAGTAAAATTATAATTTTGTTTTAATGAATGTAATGATGTATTTCAATGAATTTATGTGAGCGTGGTAAATGTAAGGAAAAAGTACAGATTGTATGGAAAACATTAATTTTTCATACAAACAAATTTTTTATTAATGAAAATAAGCATTTGAGGAAATGTGAAGCAACTTATTTCAAGGATTTCCATTGGAATTTGACAAAAAGAGGTATCAAAAAAGCATAGAAATATACCACAAAAGTTTATGCTTGCAAGCTAGTAGAATAGAAAAAGGAATGAAAATGGAAGATCCTTCAGACGGAAATCGTCTCTTGAAGTTATACTAAGAAAAAATAAGTTTATAGAAAGCCAGAAGAGATAGCAATGACGCGAAAACTATAGAAATTGATAAAATACCATTCATAAATCCATATTCTTTGCTAAAGAAAGCGCTTCACATTACTATTGTTCAAATGGAGGAGACAATTTCCTGAAGATGGAAAAATATAAGTTTTAAAAGTATTCGGAAGGTACATTTTTTTAAACTTAAAATGCTGAAATTAAACAGAAAATAACTATAAGAAATATTACAACAATAACTTGTTTATGATAGTTGAAATTAAATTTAGACTATTTCATATATGCATTCCGTATATATACTTTTTATTAATTATAAAAGGACACATTCAATACTTTCTATATAATGAGAAAATGAAGAAAATTTGTTCAACTTAAGTTTAGAAATAAATAATGAATCAACTCATAATTCAATACCTGACTTAATGATATGATTTATTATGATTTGTAACTTCAATTGTCTTTCTAGATAAAATAGCAAATGGTATTAAAAAGGGACAGGTAGCTTGAGTTACGTTTTGAAAAAAATAATTCCTACATTTATTTTAAGAATCTACATTAAAAATATTAAAATATTAATTTATTTTGTGAAAATTTCAGGTTAAAAATTATATATATATATATATATATATATATATATATAACGAAATTACATACTAAAATATATATGAATATATGATTAATTTTCAAGAGTTTGAAAATATTTTTGCAAAATATATGCCGAAAGATTAAAATCATTTTAGCCATTCATAACGTATTCGTAGTTAAATACTTTAGTTTAAAGAATTTTATAAAATTTTTTAAAAACATAAAATAAAATCAAAATTGGTTAGAATATTTTGAAGAAATATCAGTTTACATGTATCATATGTTGAATGCAAATGAACACTAAGATATATCGGATACTGTTAAAAATGGAATGAAAAAATGATTGCGAGATTTATTTGAAATTAAGTTACGAAATACGAGGAAAAAGAAACTCTTCTTTACAAATTAATTGATAATTTTAAAAATAGCTCACTTAAAAATAATAAAACTGATGATTTCTGCGAATTTTAAGAAGATTTATATCGAAAGAGAAAATTTATATAAATATAATTCAAATACTGGCTTTTATTTCACACTTGAGGTAGTATGTAAATGATAGCACTCTTTTTGCTTAAAATATCTAATTTTCTTCCTTGAATAATACCAAAGTATTTCCGAATTTAGAAAATGAAATTTGAATTAGCTGGAAGAAAGTAAAATGTATGCAGACAAGTTTAGTTTCTGAAAACTTCTGTAGAATGTATTCAGTAATATTCAATCATTCTTGTGATAGAAATTTAATGCACAGAATTCTTAAAATAAATTAGTCAAGATTGTTGGGATATCACACAATCTAACATAATTTCATTGGGATATTGCATATTTACACATCTTTAAAAAGGACTTTAATATACAGTAATTAGCCTTGCTTTAATTATAAATGAATGTAGCTGAAATCGTACGTAATTTGTTGGAAAGTACTGCTATTAATCATTCAAAGTAGCTGGTTTATTCATCAGACCTGAATAACCATATAAAATCTTCGGGAAGCCATTTGTTGTGCTGGGTGTACGAGTTCCCATGCCCACTGACTCTCATAAACAAGAAAGCAAAAGGATTGAGGTATTTCTCCGTAATTATAGAACTAGCATAGGAAGCCTTTTGAAATCCGCTGCACTTTATTTTCAAATAAGAGGTACTTACATATTTAATTAATGTCATTTCTTTGTTTTGTTTTAAATATTTTTATAAATAATTACAATATAATATTATCTTAAAATTATGTAAACTAAATAGTGTTTCTATGTTTGAAATTCTTCTTCTTGTTTTGTGAATATATATTTTTATGTTAACTTGCTACCATATGTACAAGGCAGTTCTCGGTGATTTTTTCACATTTTTCTGCTTTGTGAATTACTCTTAAAAAAGATAGCAAATACATGATTGCATTCATAAAAAAATATTTACTTATTAAAAAGAGTAGCACAGTAGCGTATGCAAAGAGGAAGAAACACATCTAATTTAAAGTTACACAAATGTTTGTTATTTCTTAAGACAATTAGAGCTATTGATAATAATTGATGGATGTAAATACTTGCTCTTTCAACGATATTTCAGGAATATCATTTTCTTTTATAATATTTTAATAAATGATTTATTAAACTATTTAAACTCTTGTAATATTTCTGCAAATATGATTAGCATTTTGGTGTTCAATGTGAACTTAGTGTACATTAAAACGATATATACTTTTCCTACTAATGTTTGAAGCACGATTGTTTTATATAGATCACCTTTAATGATTAATTTTATTATTAATGGGTACTTTTAAATTTACAGAAATACTCATATAAATATGAATAAAACTTCAACTAAGTATAAAATGTTTTTCCATCAGTTTCTTATTATCCATTTCTTTTATTTGATTCATTTAATTTTAATTGGTTTGTGATTATTTTAAATTTTCATTAAAGAAGGCATTTTATTTCACGTATCTTTTGTAGCATATTATTTGTTCAAGAAATTAAAGTTGTGAATGCACTAAGATATTTTTTGTGTTAGTATCATTAAAACTTATTTTAAAGAAGACAACATAAGAAAAAATAGTTTTTCGAAGTTTTGTAGGTATTTGCGATAAATCTTAAGAATTCTTTTAAAGAATAATACCATGAAAAACTAAAGAAATTTTATTCTCTTGTTTGAAATATAAAATATTTTTGTTTTTATAAATCACCGTTTTAGTGACAAAATTATTTATCACTTAAACAAATATTAATTTTCAGTTAACATGAAAATAATTATTAGGATTTATAATTGCATGAAATATAAAATTTACTTATTTAGTTTGGTTCATTTTTTCAAACAGCATAAGTTTTTTATAGTCTAAAATTGATTTTTAATAGTAACTGGCTTGTTAATATTAGTACAACTGTGCAATGAAAATATAAATCAAACCAAAAAGATAATCACACAAGTCTGGCCTTCTCAGTTGGATTGTATTAAAATTTACACTAACTTGTTATTTAAATATCCATTTAAAAGAAATTTGTTTAATGAAACTTTCCCTTCAATAATTTTTAATGAAAAAAATATAGGAAAAGTGAATTTTTTTCTAATATTCTATCATTTTCCAATGAAATGGCAATCGTCACTATACAGTGTATGATTAAAGATTTGTAGAATGTGTGGGAATTTAGAATTTGAGGCATTAGTGGTCTAGTTTGTTCCTGCATTCACTCCCGTTATAGGAAAATTATGAATTTGAGTCCCGATCCAACTGAAGATCCATTGTGTTCACTAATGGCGGCTGGAGTACATAATACACACACACACACACACACACACACACACACACACACACACACACACACACACACACACACACACACACACACACACACACACACACACACACACACACACACACACACACACACACACACACACACACACACACACACACACACACACACACACACACACACACACACACACACACACGCGCGTGTGTGTAAGGGTCACAATGTCCTCCATATGAAATACTACCTGTGAGATGGCAGGCCACACACATGTTTAGGGGTCGTCAGATGGGTGGTCCCTGTTTCTAAATAACGAAGACTCGCCAACTTTCGCAACAATGGTGAGACAACCACTGGGTACTTCATTACGTAAGTTGTCATCACTTTCGCTCTTTGTAGTGCTAAATAGGTGAAATATCCTAAATAGCATTACATTAGAAATAAACGGAGTTTTGTTCATCTGCTGTTTATTGAAACAATATATAATTTGTGCGTGTTTTAAAATATTACATGTTTCTTGTTATAATTTACTGCAATGATACAATTTGTGTGTTTAAAAGCACTGAACGTTTCCTCCACAGAGTGAAATTATGGTGAATTCAAATTTTATGAATTAAGTATTTTTATTTAATTAAGCAATATCAAAAAATAAAAATAAATTGAATGTACAGTAATAAACTAATTAGTCTTATCGATGTATAAAAATGTTCTTACATTTATCTAGCAATATTCGTTTACATAAAAGATGCTTCTAAAAGAAGTTTCTATGTACACTTTCCCACCAAACTAATTAATTTCAAAATGAAATTCTTAAAACTTGTCTATATATTAAGTTTAACATTGAAATACAACTTTTGAGAAAGTGATCATTACACGAATCCATCTCAATTTCATTAAAAGATTTTACATTTTATCAATTTGGCAAATATACTACTGTTTCTAAAATTTGTTCAGAAATAAATATTTAATACTTGAATTGACTCATATAAAGTTAATCATGCTGAACATTTTGGTAAAAGTGTATTTGTATTAAATGTTTGTTTCTCAATTAATAAGGATTCAATGAATATAAATTTAGAACTAAATTCAATTTTTAAAGAATATGATAAAGCCATTAGTTTACTTGCTCAATATAAAATACATAGAAATTCCATCTGCAAAAATCATGATCTTAATATTCATTATAGAGAAGTTTTGAGTATTTTTTTTTAAAAAAAGCAAGGATATATTTGAAATGTTTTGTTTAAATTTTGATTTTTCTAGAAGTATATTATAAAATGAACATTTTAACTGGAACTGATAAATTTATCATGTCTTGTAAAGTGAAAATTAACATAAAACTGAAGATAACTTAACAATCTACAATAATTGAAAACGGTACCTTATTTCTTATATAACAACTTATATATTTTAATATTTTTAAATTGATTAAAACTTACGTATCAATATGAACTTATCAAGATGACAAATAGAATAAAAAAAGTATTAAGATATGATAAAATTATTCTAATGTATTTTTTTTTTCAACTGAAGGTAACAGTTCTTGGAATAGGTTCAATATTTCTAACTAAAAAGTGTTGCTTTAACTCGTTTGACTTAGAATTGATGGAGAAATGGTCGAACACTGTTTGGTTTCTCTGACAAAAATCATTCTCATTTTGTCAGCATAATCATTTTATATGTGCTTGAATTAATGTTTGGATTATAATTAAGAAAAAAAAAACTTACCTTAGAGAAGTGAGTGTAGAGAAGTGGATGATGTTCTTAAAGTTACTCATTTATTAACAGGAATTCTTGACCTCTGGAATCCAGTTAACTGGACCCAGTCTAAAACTTGAGTATTATTTGATTACTGTTCAATATATATTTTATTCGAATCTAGTACTACTAGAATATTATTTCATAAATAAATATATTTATTCCAACATCGATTTTAAAGGTGATTTCAATAACATTTAATAGATTAATTTTATTATAATTTTAAATTAGTTCAGTGGGAAATTTATTATTTTTTACAAAATTATTTACCAAACACATTACAATTGATAAATTATACATATGAAAAATATTATTTGTAATATTTACGTCTAAAATTAAGTTACTTTTATAGGGTATTTACTGTTTAATATTTTTCCTAAAATTTAAATTATTACTAAAAATCAAAAATTTAGCGACTATTTTTGTATATTTTTAAATCTATTTATTTTAAAGTCATCAAAATAAAAGCATTTACTACTAAAGGAAGAGTAGTTCTACTATCAATTTAAAAGCTTTAAATAAAAGTGCATTACATAATTAAAATATTGATTACTGTTTCAAGAAGAGTTTTTACTGGTATTACTGTGTGTGTGTGAGTTAATTTAGCAGTTGTTTAAAAACTGGGTGTTTTTACATTTAATTATGAGAATTGCTTCGTCTTGCTACTTACAGCAATTTATTTGTTTTAGGCATCAAAGAATCTGAGTTGAGGATTTAAGACAACCATTGAATCCAGTGTAAATTTGCAAGTGAAACTTCGTAAGAAATTGATTGATTGAATTAGCAATTAGGATAATTAATTAATTTCGTAATGATAGTAATTTTCTAAATGAATGATACTCCACAGAAAAATTCCTGATCTATTTTAAATGATTTCATTTAACATTCCTTTTTAAAGAATTGGGTTATTTTCAGTTTGTGATTTAAATTCCAATAAATGCTTTTAACATCTTTCTGGAACATCATTATGATTATTTTAATGTAAAATATTCTTAATTATTCAGTTTTTAAATGATTCTGTTTTCATAAAGAAATGAAAAATTAAATCTTTTAGGATAATCATAAGTAAATGTAACATTTACATTATGATTATCCCAAAAGTAACATTCATGCATCTTAGATATTTGAATTTATTTAAAAATAATTGCATGATGTAGATTTGGATATTAAAATTTTAAACATCAAAAACTTATGTTATAGCCAGATGCTTGCCCTGAGTTTTCTTTACTACCAAAAAATTTATAAAATTTATAAAATTTCTATAAATAAGTATTGATAATTGGTTACAACAAATGTCGATTGTAAAAAAAAATTATATAATGATATCACTTAAATTATTTTTTATCTTATAGAAATATTTAAGATAAAAATGATAGCTTTATTCAAAGAAAACACCAAAGATTTAAAATTATCCTTTGAAGGCTTCATACAAAAGATTTATGTAATTCTTATAAAATTGAATATAATATATCCTTTAGATTTTTTTCCAACGAGTTAAATGGTTTATAAAAATGATGAAGAGGAATGGGACACACAATAATATTATTTACGAAATTTTTTGCACAAAATCATACAGTATTTTTCATTTTGTATTAAATCAAGCTGGTAATTATTTTTAAGTTATATTTTAACATGAATTTTAGAATATTGTATTGCTTTCTTCTGTTATTATTTGGACCACACATTGGTGTTGTGTTAATTTTATTTCTTAAGAAATAATCTAAAAAAAAAGGATCCTTGTAATAAAGCGGGTAATTTCACATATATTAAAACTATTAGCTTGATTTAATTTGACTCAAAGCTCACTAAGAAAATTAACTGCATCTCTTGATAAAACTAGAAATCACCACTGTGAAAACAAAATCATCCTTTTGTTGAAGGATTTAAATGATCTTTATCAGCAAATAAATTAATTTTATATGAAACATAAATACAGTTTCTTTTATTAAACAGATATTTTACATGCTCAAAATAATTCTTATAAAAACCGGAAAATTTACAGAGGAAAACTAGAATATGTTTGAATTTTTACATGTAAAACTAATTCTACTTGGATCCTGATAAATCTTTTTGAGCAGAACTTTAAGACAAATCGAGAAAATATCATGAACTTTTTTTTAAAATTACAGATATTTGATTCATAGATTAATGATGCATCTAAAAATTCATTATTAATTTATGAGAAGTTAGATTTTATGGATAGTAATTTTAAACGTTAATTGACTACATAAGGAATTTTTGCTTTCTATATGATTAGAAACGTACTACATTAAATCTATAGATAATGATGCACATAAATGAATAATTCAGTTTAAAAGTCCTATTTTTTTCTTTAATTAAGAAAAAAATTAACTGTAACTTTGATTTTATCTTTCCGCTTTTCTTATAAAATTCTTTTCAATGATAAGTTATTAAAGAATAAGAAATATTGTTTTTTTCATTTAAAAAGTAAAAGTAAAATATATGGATAAACAAATAAGTATTAGTAATCGAAAGTAATTAATCAGTGGTTATTATAGCTTTGATATACGATGCAATATTATTCACTTTTTCAAAAGAATAAATATATCTATCATAAATAAATGATAAATGAAATAACTACACAATAGTATTTAATGAGATTTTTCTTTGTAATTTCGCAGAAAAAGTAAATAAATGTTGAAAATAAATAAGCATAATAGCCAAAATATTTTCTTTAATATATTATTTCATATATGTAATTACTGGGATTTCCAATATTCAGTTTAATCATCATAACAATACGAATTTTAAGCTTCAATTCATTAATACTATTTATTCATATAAAACAACTATACATTTCGGAATTGGATTTAACTATGTTTTCATTAGGGATTTGTTTGTAAAAATAAAATCGATGACATTAATATCATTAATTTAGAAATTATACTTAAGAACAAGACATTCTTTCCTACTTTGTGTTTTTATCACATTTGATATGTTTTGAAACATCTCATATATTAATACTTTTTAACTTATTTTATGAAATGTTACACGTTTACATATAATCTTTAGTTAATTACAAATAAACAAAAAGCTGTAATATATTACTATTCAATTAGAAAATCAATCAAGAAAAAAATAGTTGTTTGAAATTTATAATTATCCTTTTTCTTTACGAAAAAGAAAATACATTACAATTATTTCAATAATTTAAAATTATATAATAATTAATATTTAGTTTCAACTTAAATTTTAATATGTTTTACCAAATAAATTATGTAATATTACGTTTAAATATACTTATATATTAAATGTTTGTCTTTTAAAAATGCTAAGATTCTGATATTATTACTAAATTTTTTCGTTTTTTCACAAAAATATAAAATTATACAATATTTACATGAAAGTAATGCGTTGTAGTTTAGAATTCCTAAATGCCAGATAGTTCGTGCACAATCATCTCGTATTGGTCATAAAGTTTAATACAGTTAAATATTTTTATCCTGACAATTAAAATAATTTGAATATTAAGGTAGATTTATTATGAGTTATGAAAGATCATAATCTAATTTTATTGCATGACATTCGAAAAACAATTAGTAAAAAATATTTTCATGAAAAAGGTGAATATTGGTAACATAAAATATTCTGTAGTACATATGGAATAAAATTGCAAGCAATATTTAAATAAAAATTTTGTTAAAATGAGAACTGATGACAGTTTATTATATGATCACACGATACATTACTTCTAATATTTCAGCGAGATTTTTCAAAATAATTAAATAATTTTTATGACCTGCAAGTAAAAGTTTGGTTTTCCGGAGTTGCCTTGTTATATTACTTAAGCTCATTTTTCTTTACGGTAATATTATATATTTTAAATATATAACGTTATTTTTGTGTTATTTTAAAATATATATAAAACTTCATGAAGAAAATCATAAATGTTTGAGTTAAGTTAATACTCTGCGGAACTCAATAAATCATTTTATAGGTAGAATTATTTTGTACATGGTCCCTAACCAAAGGATTTACTTTCTGCAGTGTCATAAATAAAGGCTTTATCTCATTAATCAGAGGAGTCTTTAGTTTTAACACAAATCTCGATTCTTCGATGAATAAATAAAGTACTAAATTGACGCATGGAGCAAGTGATGTAACAAAAATTCCTACCTCAAATTAAAGAATCCATTCCAATCTACTCATATTTTTAAAACGCGAATTAAATGACAGCTTCAATTTGATACTGTTTATAAATACCTGAAAAAAGTTAACAATAGTTTTTCCAAACTAGGGAGTTATTTTTAATGCGTCGTAGAAAAAATGAGTTAATACATTGAATCTAAAATCAAAATAAAGATTTACATTTTTATAATCTAGATTTTATGAATATATTATTTTCAGAAATGAATAGCACTCAATTGTTAAATTATACTAGTATCATTCGAATGTTATTCCTTTCTATTCAATTCATAATATTCGTTGTTAAATAACAAATTTTTTATCAGTTAATTGGAGATAATTCATAATTGCATCATTAATTTTATTATTCTATTAGTATTTGGATGTAAGTTTTTATCAATCATCACAAAATTTCATTTACTTATATTCCCTGATTTATTCAAATCTATGAAGAATGTTTTTAATAGACATTATTTAAATTTATATGTTTCTACAAAGAGTAAAAGTTACTGTCAGCAATGAAATTTATATGCACTTACGTGAAAAATAAGCAAATTGTATTGATAAATTCAGATTGTTATACGAAGTAAGCCAAAGGGTCTCAAAAAATTCAAAACAAAGAAATCCCATTAAAAATTTATTCTACTTAAAAGTTTAAGAATTTCATCTGTTGTAAAATAATTTGCAGAATATCTCCTTTTTTTCTTCAAAAATTTTTTTTATATATTTATCTGTTCATGTGCATTATAAATATTTAATAAACTTGTGCAATTTGAGTTATTCTATAAAAACATTTATGTTAATATTAACTATTATTTGCATAAATTTGTTCAAAAGAATGAATATAATAAGTTTGCAATATTTATAATCTGGTACTCAATAATAACTTTCTTTTTAAAATGATGTACAAGAAAAAATATTTTAAATTCTGAAATAAACAATTAAAATACAATTTGAAATTTCTTTATAAATGCAGGCATAAAAATTTTTACTTTGGACATTCGCACAGCATATATAAATTATCAATCAGTTTTTAAAACAAAATATATTTATCAGGATATTATTTTTTCAAATAAAATCTAATCCTCCAAAATAATTCAAATTGGAGTTAGCAAAAACCTCCTAGGTAATTACAGTTTCCAAGTTGTATCCGTTTAATCAATTTTGAAAGCGTAATCTCGGGTGTCTATGAAAAAATGGGACGAGAAAAAAAGAACTAGGGCTGAAAGTGAAAATCTTCTTTGAATCAATTCTCTTATCTCTAGAGAAGTACCAGGTTAAGCTTGACTACCAATTAGAATAAAGCCTCGAAAGATTATAGAAATAGTAAAGGGACAACCATCATTTTTACTTTAGGAATTCTTTTCTGTCACTATTTGGAAGCAGGCGGGACATTTCGTTTCAAGCATTTTCTTAATTGAAATTTTAAAATTTTCGTATTTTCTTTAACGAACGCTTCCGTGTAGAAGTAATTACTCGCATGTTTACTGTCTTGCAAACTGTTCGTGAGCGATGATGTATGCACTGCTTACCGGGCTTCTGGTTTCCGTTGTACATTTTATAAAATGTTAAAGTAAGCAAATATTAAAAATTAACGATCAGTCTGGCGTAAAAGAAATTTAGAACGTAAATATATAAATGTATTAGCTTCTTAAGAGTAAAAAATACCTTCAATATTTGAAAGTAATAAAAATGTTACAAGTGAAATATAATTGGTGGAAAAAATTATTTAAACTTCAAAAAATTATATATATATATATATATATATATATATATATATATATATATATATATATATATATATATATATATATATATATATATATATATATATATATATATACACTAGCTTTAGAAAGAAATTCCAAATTTTAATTCTTCTTAGGATTACAGACTTTATTGCCTGTTTTTTTCAAGAAGTGATTCATGTGCAATTACGTTGTTTGTAAATGAATTTTTTTTAAAAATAGTTCAATTTCTTTTGAGAATTTATTTTATTTATTAAATCTGTCAAGACATAAAACTACGTTATCATCACCTCGAAAATTATTTTTCTAATACGGGGATCAATAGATATAACTTCCTTCTTCGTTATAAAATTCTTATTGTAAACTTTCATTTGTGTAAAAAAAACACTATGCACATTGTTTTCAAATAAAGTACATGTTTTTATATATATTTCATGTTAAACTCATTTATAATTCATAGATTTAAGAAAAACTGTAGAAAATTAAGTTGAAAAAGGCTTTTAATTTAAAAACTAAATTTGATATCTACGTAAAATTTCCTTAAATATATCAGACTTTAATATCGTAATTAATAATTATTTGTTTTGTAATTATATTTGGAGATTTTATCTTTAAGATCATTGCTTACATTTATCAAACATTTTTTACGGGATTTTTGTTAACTAAACAGAATTATTTATTTTACTTAAAAAATGTGTAATTAACTGAAAGGTAAAACATTGATTTTTAAAACACAAAATTTTTTATGTTAGAAGTCTCTAAAATGTAACACGATTCTAATATATTTTTCATGTTTAATAGAGGAATAAATGTAACCAGTTCATTAAAAAATCACCAACCTTTGCCTTTTATCATATGCAATGTATATGAAAAATCTTTTTGGAAAAGGAAAATTGTTTGTTTAGCAAACCTTTTAAATCGATTGAGAGAAAAAAAAACAACTACGTTTTCAAAAAATATATTAAGAAATCATTTATTGCAAATTTAAACCTGGATAGTTTTTTCAATTTGTTAAGTAAATACAATACAAATTTTGGCTAAAAATAAAATTTTAGAATTATATATTCACACATTTTCAAGACATATATTTGAAAGTTGCGTGTATTTGGTGACTGTTGATATTAATTTTCTGCTGTATATATCTGTGAATTTTTGTACAAGCAAGCAATTTGATTACTATTGAAAACGTTCATTGAATACACCATAAATAGGATTTTTAAAGATTGAAAATAATTTATATTGTAAAATTACAATGTAATTCATAAGTTTGCTTGAAATTTTTATGTTTGGTAACACAAGTATAGTAAAAGCAAGTTTGTTATCCTTGTCCCAAGCAATATTCATATATAGCACACAACAAATGTATTATATTTATTTATTATAAATATTAAAGGAGATTAAAATTTTGGTTGATATGCTTTTAACTCAGTTGATTTTGACTTGTTCATTTTCCACACTTACATTAATCAAATTCAGAGCAATTCGAATAAACAAAATTCCACATGAATGATGAATATGCGGCTGCAATATATACAACAAAATGTGTATTAAATCTTATCAATTACTTATGTTTTAACGTACAACAAGCAATTTATGTTTAGATTATTTTAAACTTGTTTTCAAAATATAGTAAATTCAAATTATTGTTTCTTTGATGTTTCCTTAAACTTAGACAAGTTGATTTCATATACAGACCATAAACTTTATACTTTATATTATTGTTTATAAAATTCTAAAAATAAATAAAACTAAAATAGTAAATAAATTAATCCACTTCAAAACTAGCATACATGGTACTATTTCCTTACAGAAATAAATAATTCATTTATATTGTTATTTAATAAAATATTTCATGTGAATTTTATATTTTCATAAAATATGACTTTTAATAAAGTTTGCCTTTTTCATTTCAAAGAAGAATGTGGGTTTCTTATTAAAATATACCTTATCCATTCACAAAAATTTAAATCTATATCCATTATAACATGCTACTTTAATCAATCTGCTCGCTGACAAGTCAGTGTGCTCTTAACATTATATGAGTTGGATTCCTACTTCCCTTCTTGTATATAAAGTGACTCTGTAGAATGATAACTCAAAAATCCAGGCACAATTCAATTTAATTCAGTTTATATTGTTTGTGATGTTAATGTTCTTACTTAAGTTCTTAAATAAATATTTGTCTTTATTTAAGTACTTAATATTCAGCTATTTAAATATAATTTTTAACAAATTTTGTGAGACCTTTTACATATTACTAATAATGAAAATAAAAATTTAATTAAACCATATATATATATATAGAAATGATTACGAAAATATCTCACTTCAGAAAGATTCTTACATTTAAACTTTTTATACAAGTTAAATTTAATTAACTATTACTTTACACAGTGAGGTCTGATATAAATCTCAGTTTCAATAACGCGTTTTATTCAGATTACGAAAGTTAAGTGCTCATAATGTAGTTACGCCAAATTACTTAGCGTGGCGTATCTTTCTACTTAGCTTTGATTCATTTAAACCAGATTTCATGCTCTAAGCAGGACATATATTTTTAATTTAAATTTTTTCCTTTTAAGAAGGAAAATTTGTTTCTCTTAAAACAGTAGTTCCAAAGATTTGAAATGAATAAATTCTAATTAGAATCTAGCTAAATGAATGAATTGAAACATTTTCATTCATTTAACAAAATGTGGGTTTGAATTACACTTTTTTATACACAGCATGAAACATAGTTCTAAGTAAGTTTATTTCAAATAAATTGAAAACTTACATGATCAGCGTATTTAATAGAGTTAGATGAAACTTTTAAGCATTTTCTATATGAAATGTTCCAGTTTTGTCATTTTTAAACGAAAATTCATCTGCAGAATTCAATAAACGGGATGTTTTTAAACTTAATTTTAAATGAATGTAAACTGTCATAAACTGCTTGAATGCAATTCGAACAGTGTGAAGGTATTATGCGCTACTGAGAAGAATGCTTTGTTGGAATGAATACATCGATTTTCTGCTAATGTTTCTACAGTCTTTAAAATGTGAAATCAGCTAAATGATTCCTTTAAACAATAAAAGTTGCTGACAAAATGTTATGGCGGATCAATCATGCATTTAATAAAAGGTAAGATGGATTTAAAAATGACGATAAGTAATTTCTTAAATCGATGGTTTGTTACAGTATTCAATTCTTTATAAGGTTTTGTTATTCAAAAATTCTTTTAAAGTATTAAAAAATTCTTAACATAAAGTTTGTTCATAAAATAATTAAATGCTTTTAAGTTGGGCTAAGGTACTTTAGCGGAAAATGTTCTCTTTATTTTTAGAGAACCAGAAATTACAATTAAGTTCTTCATAAAATATTAAATTGACAATTTAACTAATACAAAAACTAATACATATTAATTAAAAATATATTTGTTATGCATAACAGTAAAATTAGAAATCACTCATGTTACAATTAATAATATACTGTTTAGTATTATTATTAACATTGCTGTTTAGTATTATTTTTTCATTAATGAGTATATCAGTATGCAGATTAATTAATGAAAATTTAGCATTTTGAAAAGCTTAAAAGAGCATTTTTTTTAAATTTTAAATTTCTTGATGATAACAGTTTATAATATAAGCATGATTTGTTTAAATATCATGTGTGTCATGTTTTATAGATCTCAAACATTTTTATAACTACCTTTTGGTATGTTTTAAAGCATTGTGAAACATCAAATTTTATTATTTTTTCTACCTTCTAGCAGCATTTTGACCACGTGTGCAAGTGAAAAAAATAAAAATGAGAGTTCTTTTCATTTGGGAATAATATATTCTGTATAATAATCCTTAACAGCAATTTTAGAAACAAAGAGAAGTTTTAAGGCATTGTATTAAAACAATCTTTTTATGTTTTATAATTTATTGCTATACGTGAAACTTAGATTTCTTTTTGTTATCTCGCATAAATCAGTGACACAGCATAAAATTAAAAAAAAACTTGTTTGTGAAACTAAACTAACGCGAAGGATACTAGCTATATTAAATGATTTTTCTTAAGCACATCTAAAAACATTAATTCCCTGTAAAGAGAATTAACTAATAGCTGAATTAATTTCCTATTGAAATCGCGTATAATGCATGGCTATCTGTTTTATTTAATAACCTTTTATCACAATCTTTTTTCCAGTAATAAGTGCTGCTTTAAAATTGATCGCCTGCTTACTCGATGGGTATAAGAAAATTAAAGTGTAGTATTGTTTTTCTAAGGCTTTTACCACTTTTCTTAATTACAGAATTTCCCCTAAGCCATTTATTTACTTTGACAGGAAAATCCCCTTTATCTGATTTTAGAAAGCCTGATATACTAAAGCAAGGAAGTTTTTCCCTTTTCTACAATGCTTCTGAAAAGCACGCAAATTGAGGAAACCATTCATCAAATTAGCCAAAGGGATTTATTTGTATCTCATCTTAACTTACGTTTTCAAAACTTTTCCTATTTTCTTTACGATAACAATTACTTAGTCTACAATTAAATCAGTTTCTTATGAAATAGATTTAAGTATTTCCTTTTCCTGCTTAATAAAAGTAGCGTATCATTTATTTCTTTTATTTTGTATTTGAAAAATAACTATCTCGTTATACACAAAATGATGCAAGATGCTAAATTTCAAAGGACTGCGATAATTTTCAAAGAAAGGTAAAGTTCACTTCTTAAATATTTCAAGATTTAAGAAAACGGTTGAAGAAATTCATAGTTAAAAAATTATCTTCAGATTTAATTGAGAAAATATATAATTAAGGATGTGTTAAAGTTTTAAAACTTTGAGCTATGAATTAAGTACTCTATGTTGAAAAATTTTTCTATTATTTGAACTCCGATAGATTTTATTAATTCAATATTTTGCTTACAGCAAATTAGTTTCTCGTGACTAAATAATAGATAGTACTTTTATCATAATAATTAAGTAAGATGAAGTTCAATTTCAGTCAGGAAAATGATTTTAAATCAATTTAAAAACTGCATAAAAATGTGAACTTCAAAACAACTTTTAATAATTTATTAACGAAAGAAAAGTGCATTAAGATGCAAATTTGCTTTAATTATATTTAACTAAGAGATTTGCTTCATGCTTTGTAAAGAATATTTAGTACATTTAACAACTTATTTAGAAAAATAAATTTAATAATATATATTTAAAATTTCATAAGAATTGTTAAAGGGAGTAAACTATTTTTTGAATTATAAATAAAAGACCGAATGAAGCTTGTCTTAATAAAATCAAATTATTGAAATAAAGGCCTTCTCAGAAATATTTTGTTTAGTATTTTTTAATTAAATTAAATTTCATTGCTTAACAGTCTTTATTTTATAAATATGTCCTCTGTTTTTAATTCATAAATAAGGATTCATTGAAATTATTATATATGTTCACCTATAATTAGAAATATTTCAGATAAATAATGCAATGTAGTTCCTGTATTAAGTATCGTTTAATAATACATCTAGTTTCCATTTGGTAATATCGGCTTACTTAATGTTTATTTATGGAACATGCAAACTAAATATTCATAATCTTCATCTTATTAAATTGGAAAATACAATATCTAGCCTTTTGAGGTAAAGCAAGTAACTACTGGGCGATTCATTAACGAATATTCAATTGGAAATGGAAGATTATTACTGAAAGACTCACTGTAGTTGCGGTATTGTTTCAATAAGCATGCAATCCCCATTATATCTATATATACTAAGCCTATTATTGTCATCGCATCATTTAAACTGTAACAAATTTAACTAGTATAGGAAAAGTTGTATAATCTGTTCATTAAATTGCACTTTTTATTCATTAATATTAGCTTTTAAAATTAAATATGTCTGAAATCATTATCCATTGAAGCCTTTTTTATTGGTTTGAAACTTACAAAAAATTGCAATTCTAAACTTCATTATAATTATTTCAAACTTACAGACATGCAAGTTAATTAAGTTTACAATGAAATTGTAAATAAGTAAAATACAATTTACTTGATAATCTTATCATTATTTATTCAAAAATATTTTTTATTTAAATAATTAAGGACCATTAAGTATACATGATTCAATTATTAATAATAAGAGATATTCAAATGTTATAGTAAATTATTTTGCTAATATAAATAACGTTACATAATGCTTCGTCTTAGAATCTTTTGCAGGATTTTCTCCAACAGAGGTTTTAAAAGTAAAAAAATAATAATAACAAATTTATAATTTATAACTAATTTCATATAAAAAGAGATACTAATTCAAATAATATTACTATGCTTTTTAATATGAACATAAAATTACTAGCAATAAATTAATATAAGAAATTGATTTCTTACTATCATAAATGTAATTATATAGTGATTAAGAAATCACGTGTGTGTGTGTAAATATAAAAAAAATGTTTTGGAGAATATCTTTTTAGAAAAAATTTCTACCGGTAAGATCATTTTTTAACATTGAAATTTTTAAGTATTCAAATTTTAAAAAAGAATTTCTAGTAATACATATTTTTCTTCCCTCCTTATATTTAGTGATTTCTTCATTTTTATTCCTAAACTCGCTTCAAGGAAAAGACTGAATCATCCTTCAGAGTTTTTTTAAACTATTGATTATATTATTAGCCAAAAAAATCAGGGTATTGTTTAAACTTGCTGTCATAAAAAGTATGCTTGCTATACGTATTCTGCCAAAATCATGATTCCTATAAACGTCCAACAAGGGAATGTAACTCTTTTGTAACGATCTAAGACGCTGAAATTTAGAAATCAAATTGTGGACATTTTCCATCTGAAAATATCAGATATTTGGGCTAAAGTGACTCGCCGTCTGCTTCTTTCCAAGGTAGTAAGAATAGATAGGCGGTAAAAGAGAAAAGATGTCTTCAACGGACTGAAGGGCGTTGCACGATGTCGAAAAATGCTCGAAACGGCGGTTTGGCGAGGCTCCAAATGTTTTCCCAGCAAGAATTTGGTCCATTGCAAAAATGAAAGTACGCTATTGAACCTGTGGTCTAGAAAACATGGTCGCTGAACCACATTCCATAAGCTATTGATTAAATTTAATTTCCACTAAAAGGTGTTGAGATATTTTTTCGCTTCGATGCGACGAGTGAAAAATTTCACAAAGAGTTCTGTGCGAAGTGTTAAAGCAATAGAAAGTATGAAAAATTATTAGAAAAGAATTTAATTATTTCCTACTACTTTATTCGCTTAGTTTTTAATTTTGATGTAATGTTGTAATAGTTTTTTCTTCTTATCCAGCTTAAATAAGAAGGTAAAAGAATTTTTGTAACTAAATTTGGAATGATTTCTAAAAACTTGTAATCAGATTTTTTAATTAGCTTAAGGAATTTTTACCCTAAAACGTAACATGTTGAAATACATATTTTTCGACTAATAAAATATAAATTTTTAGGAAACATGGAACTATTTATTGATTTATTATTGATGAGTAAATTATTTTACTCTTAAGTCATAATCATCCAACACACATAAATGAAAAACAGATCTGTAGATCAAAAGCGAAAAAAGAATGAAATTTGCATATTTAATTAAAGCGTATAATTGCTTAATATTATTAATAGGTTTCGATAACACATACAAGTGAAGTGTGTTTAATTGATAAAATACTTTATTTAGCAGACTATTCATAGCACATTACTTAATATTTCTCACTCTATACCAATATATACCAAGAGTTAAAGAATCTCTCATATATATATTTGTATATAAATTGATTTAGGTTTAGGTTAAGATTCAAGAATGCATGATCCTACTCTGAAAAAAAGTTCCTTCACTTGTGACGTAGTCAGCTAATATTGTCCATGATTTTTTGGCTGAATGATTTCTGGATAATATTGTTCCTAATCGTTATCCTAACGGATTTGATGGATAAAGATTGATGGCATTTCTTTATTCCTTGCATTTGAATTCCTTGGTATATTTCTCTATCAACTATTATCAACTGGTTGGTAAGAAGAAGCATTTCATTAGTCCTTTCATTTATTTATTTGGATATATGTAAAAGTTAGCAAAAAACTTTCATAAAATTTGTCAAAGGAGTAAAGTATTATATCACTTTTTATCATTACTTTATTATAAAGATATATAGAGTTAATGTAACTAACTATTTACTTATTTTTAAGATTTTGAAAAAAATTTTAAGTTTTCATGAAAGAATATATAGATATATTCATAATAATAACTTATTTTCAATTTGAGAATTAAAATAAAATGTTTTAAAATATTTTGATTTTCAATTCCTAACTAATATTAAATATTAATGCTATAAATATTCCTAAATACCATTATTTAAAAATAAATTCCGGATTCTACACGTACATGCCCTCAAAATATCATTGTTAAAAATTATTTTACCATTTACTAAAATATATTGATTTTTTAGATAACACAATTAAATGAGATCAACCAAAGTTATATAAAATATAAATTATAATGATTTTAAGATAATGTTCATAAATTATTTTAAAAATGGTTACGAAAAAAAGAAAATTATAAAATAGTACATTATTTAAGGACGGAATAAATAGAGTTTTAATGGGATTCAGATATTTAAAATAATATTAAAGTTTAAACTTGTGAGTCATAATCTTATAACTATATAAAGTTATTGATTTAAAATTCTTTTGTAATTTAAAAATAATTTCTACACAATTTTTTAGCAGTTGAATAATGAGTTAAAATAAAGATGTTAATCTGAAATTAGTATTTTCAAATACTTATAGTCACACCCACAGAATATTTAAAACAAGTGTAGGTATGTACAGAAATGGTAAAATTATATGAAATTAAGGCAGTTTAAAAAGTTTATAAGCTCAAAATTTATCAAAAATAACCTAATAGAAATACATAGAGAAGATTTAAAGCAATAAATAGTGAGAAAATAACTTAGAGCTAAAAATGATAAAAAAAGAATTTGAATAAAATCCAGAAATCCTTATTAATAAACTATTATTTTGATAAACAAGTAATCTTATTACTGTGTGATACTTTAAAATATAATGCGTAAAATAATCAAAAACGTCTGAAAATGCTCTTATTCTAAGATGCTTAAGTCTCTTGGCATAGATGTAAGATTACAAATTATACTCTGTTAAAGGATTGAATAATGTAATTCTTTAATTTTATTTCTAATGTATAATTTATCTTTTTCAACCACAATATTAAATCTTAAATACTTCCGAAAAGTATCAGATAATTTTTTGTATGTAATGATGTTACTCTCTTAAATATAATATAAAAGCTTAAGAGATTTAAAATTTTATATTAGTATAGTATAAAAAATTAAAGGTGTAAAAGGAAATTTTGAACTAAAATTATACAAATTTTATTAAAATGGCTTATAAAGTTAGATAAAATTGACTATAAAATTATATTAAAATGGCTATAAATTTATACTTTAAACATTTTAACTATTTTAACCTGATTGATAAGAGGTTTCTAACAATTGCTGTTCTGTATTTATGATTTACATAAATATGCATTTATGATTTACATCCTTTTTAAATGAAACATATTTCAGGCAAATAATATTTCATGCATACAGAATAATTGATGAGATAAAATATTATATACATAATGCTAAGAAATTATTGTACTATGTGATGATATTATCCTGAAGTTACATCGGGGATGATTATTAATAGTACAGGACAGTTAAATTGTAGATGAATTTGGGTTCAATTATGGGTCAATTATCGATATTTCAAAGTATGCAAAGTTAAAAAGATATGTCTAATGATCTGAGAAAAAAAAGTTGGGAAAACTTCTAAGCCCTGTACTATAAGGAAAATGCATATGTAATTATATTTTCTCAAGAATAATAGAATAGGAGTTTTACTGTTTCATTTTCATAGCAAAAATTTACCATTTGGTGATAAGTAATGCTTTCAAAGAATAATTATGGTGCAAAATAATGGAAACATGATTTAAAGTAACCTGAAAAAGTACAACAATGTGCATTTTGATAAATAAAATGGTGCATATTTGAAAAATGCTTAGTGTATAAAACTATATAACAATTTTTGAATTATTTTAGATAGATTTTTTAATTATTTCTTCAAAATTTTCCAGGTTTAGTCTTTTCATGGACTGTATATCATATTATGCATAGTACACTAACGAAAAACCAAGAAACTCCCAATACCCAATCCTACACAGAGGAATGCAGAAAGAAAATAGCATAATATTCATCTGAATTTCTTAACTGTGACTGCATCGAGTTCAGGTATCAAGATAGGTTTATTGATTTATTTCATACTTCACATCAATTTAATCTTTATCATAGGTATTTGTGTTTATCGAAATTTTTTCTACAAAACATTGAAAACAATTTTAAGCAAATTATAGAATATATTTATGGAAATATTACATTCATTTCGATTAAGGAAAAATAGATTGACCATTTTGGTAAACGATTATAATATATTGGAATTAGCAAATTATCGTGCTTTTTTTCTCATTTTCTTATCTTGGTTTTAAGTTTTCTAGATAATTTAATCTAAATAATCTATTCATAAGCTCTGTAACACTGATAATTATTGAAAAAGTTCACAACATGAGTAGTCATACAAAAGAATGAATAAATGGAAATCTCTGACATATATTTTCCGGCTAGAAATTTGAGAGAACCGGATTTTCATTTCTCTTTCTTAAACTTAGGGATCCAAATGGTGAAATGTGCAGATAAAAAATTACTTAGAATATTTAAAATTAGACAAACACAAGAAGAACTCACTTGTACCAGAAACCAAGGGTAGAGTTATCAAGGGAGCAGTGAACTGAAAAAACGAACAGTTTAAGAGCAAGCACAACAGTATTGTGTCCTGCTAAGTCCTATAATTATATATCATGTAAAATATTGAACATTAAAAAAAATAAATTTGAATCCCTATATTTTATTAACCAGAATAAAATGATTTACACACACATATGTGTGAGTGTGTGTAGTATGTAGTTTTTGCATATAACACATGTCAAGAATGTTATGATGAATTATGATAGTTAAAAGGCAGCATTATATATATATATATATATTAACGGTATTTTTCTTTTACATTATCACTGTTAAAAAGACTATATGCAACTGTTTCTTATTCTGATAAAATTTATTACTTGCAAATTTGGTCCAGGCATGATTTAACAAATTCATCTTGTTGTAGTTCAATATTTGTCAGTGTTAAAATATATGGTGAACATTCAGAGCTTGAAAAGGAGTTCATGAATTAAATATTTAACAAATAGTTTGTGATTCTGAGTAATACAAAAGTTGTGAATAAAATTATGATGCACTGCACTATATAGCGTGATAACAATAATATTTTTCAATTTAATTTAAAGTTCACCATTAAAAACCATAACTAAGCATAAAGTATATTTTAATTATTGAAATTATAGCTACAAATTTTCTTTTAAAATTCAATTATAGTCTCTCCTTAGTAATGAAATGGAATGAAATATTAAAAATATATGAAAATGTTTACTTGATTGTTTTAAAAACATATGCATTTTTAATGATAGAACTAAGAAAATATTTATATCTTTGCTATTTAAAGGTATGTGTTCTGTAATATCATTACCAAGAAAACACAAATATACCTGTGCAGTTTAATACTAGGATATGCTTAATTATGTTTCCTTTAAAAACTCGTTGTAAGTATTTCTTAAATGAATTTAATTTGTGTGATAATTCAGACCAATACATGAAATTCAGAATCAATGAAATTTTAACGTTTCAGTAAAATTTTACTGTAAGCATATAATTAAACACATTTTGACGATAACAAAATTTTATTTTTAAAAAAATTTTATTTTATATTTAATTTAAAGTTTGTTTGAAATAAAAAGATGTTTAGATTTAATAAAAAATTACATCCAAATATGTTTTCTTTTTTAAGTAACTAAAGTTTTCATATTTAAGGGCTTTGCTGTGATAAGATTTAGGATTTTTTTCCAAAATTAATGAAGTTGATGGAGAGTATTTTAAAGTAAATTTTAATATGTTGTTGGAAAAATACAACTTTTTTGAAGTTATATTGTTATCAATAATATATTTTCGCAACTTTAAAACCATTAATTCGTACAAAACATATTTAATAATAGTTTACAGTTTCTTACAATTTCTTAAATTTTGAACTTATTTGTGAAATTCTTTTTAAATTTTAACAAAATCGTTAACTGATCGACAACATTAAAATTGGAATTAATAAGCAAAATAAGAAATTAGAAAAAAACTTAACTTTGTAAAATCCACATAATTCTATTTAGTTCTACAAGTAAATATCAAATATTAATCGTTAGGTGAAAACAGAATCTCCATAAGTAATTATTTATATATTTATGTAAAAAATTAACTGTAAAAAATTAAATTAAGAAAATTAATTTGTAGCAGAGTTAATAGTAAACTCAATTATATATATTTATTTCTATTAACCTTTTACCAAAACAAACATGAAACATCCACATTGCAAGATTATAATTGAAATTAACTTAACTAATTGTGTTTCATTTCAGGCTAATATTATTTTGTTCCAGATATATTATTTATTTTTACGGAAACTGACTCAACATTCATATTAGTTAAAAATAAATAAATGTCTTATACCCACTTTTAATTTAGCATGCTTAGCAATAAATATTCACTAATTACAAAATGAAAAAGTTAATGTAATGAGAGAAAAATAATTTATAAGAAATTCTGTTACTATATACCCTTTTAATGAACTACACTTGTAATACTCTAAGTTTGATATTTTTACTTATTGATATAAATTTAAAAGCCTATATATAATCCATATATAGTAAGCTTAAAATAATATTTTTCACCATATCATAAACTTAAAAACTTTTTGCTTACAGAAAATTAGCTTATACTACTTGGGGATGGAAATTTTAGTATTATATTTTATAAATAATAATAGAGGGGAAAATAGAAAAATTTATAAAATATATATTCTAAGCAAAATTTCTAGAAAGACTGAGAATATGGAAATAAAATCAATTTACAATTATGTGAAAATAAGGTCTTAATTCTGATTTTGCTACATCCAAGATAAGTTATTTTTAAAATAAAACAAATGAAACTTTGAATTCTTTTTCTGAAAGAGTGAAAAAACAAAAGAATAATATTAAAAACATGTTCACTGAAAATAGATCTTCATTCCCTTTATAGTCATATTTCGTACAAAAACTAGAAAATCAGTAAAGTGTTAAAGGATGATGATAAATCTTCAGTTTAAGCAAATTTTATAAATGAAATGTTTTCGTCATTTTTCATTAGTAAACATAAATAATGACAACTTATTCTTTGTTAATTGATATTTTGTACTGTTTAACAATGCCTAAATATTTAAAATATTAATCGTGTTTGCTATCACAAAAAATTTTATTAAAAAACTAACAATTCTCTAGAGAAGTATAAATTTTAAAACTTATGGCTACAGAGTACTAAGAGAAAATAATTTACCTTCTTCCATAGAAATATGTTAGATAATTGCAAATAAATATTATAATAAAATTATATTTAAAAATATTTAATTTCCTTTGATCTTTGTAAATGTTATTATCTTATGAGTAGCTTCCTAATTATTTCCAATAAGAAGATGATCAATTTAAAATAGTTATCTGTATTTAAATAATAAAATCGTTGACAAAAGCTGTTTAAAAATTTCAATGAAAAGAAAATCTTAAATGTATAAAGAATTACCATTATAAATAAATGGGTAATAGAAGTAATTTGCCAAACAAAAGCATATTATTATCCATGTACGCAGATTATTTTTGTGGAAATATAATTTTTGTCAAATAATTATCGGAATAATTTTTTAAAGTTCCTGAAAATTCCGATGATTGGAAAGAAACTCCCCGACAACTCTTAAGATCAATATGCAGTAGTGCTAAAACGTAATAACTCTGATTTTCAGGTTCAAATCTCTCTTCAAAAATGGATGATTGTAGAGATGTGAAGTACACTAAATAATGTAAGTTCCAACAAACTAGCTCTTGTGTGTGAGTAAAGTATGACAGTAAGAAAACAAAAAACCAGCCAGAAAAAATACTATACGGAGATTTAAGAGGCTAAAAAGTCAAGTGAATTTCCTCAGTATGTTCACCAATAAAATTCACAATAAAATCAGCTTCGCGACAGAGAAAAATATCATACTGAAAATTAAACCTTCTCATGGAGAAGATCAAGACTATGGAAGACCATGGTTTCGATTTTCATAACATTATTGCAAAACATAATTTATAATAATATTTCAAATATTTCAACATTTCGTAAAATTCCAGACAAAAATCATGCCCATGTCATAAATGAATGCGCATTCTAATAATCTAATGCTTTTACCACAACTTGTTTCTGGTCTGTATTATTGGAAAAAATCATTTAGTTAAGAAAAAAAATTAAGGGTCTGCCTGTTTGAACCAACTGAAATCTTGATAAATTTTCTAGAAATTATTTTCCATCCTATAATGGTAAAATGTTATTTATCTCTGTATTGTGATAGGACTACTTTCTTTGATATAGAAGGTATCGGATTCAATATAAGCTACTATTGAATATAATATTTGAGTAACCCATTCGATCTTTGTATTTATGTATGAATTTATATATATATATATATATATATATATATATATATATATATATATATATATATATATATATATATATATATATATATATACAGAAAGATAGAGGGAGCTGTAGATAAATTTATATATCTTCAAATCAGTATCAAAGACTTAAACCATGTGAAAAATATTGTTTTAAATAAGTACTTTTATAAAATCATAGCTTCTAATTTAATAACCTTCAGCATAAGAAAACTTGAAAGAAGAGGAGCTCTGATAATAAGAAAATTTCAAATTCTTTATTGATTTTGCGATATTCAAATGTAAGTGAAATTAGTAAATGTGGAATTAACATAAAGTTTAAACAATTTCAAGTTTCTCATTTTCTTATTGCTATCCAGAATATGAAATTCATGAATATACAGAACTTCCTTTTATTAGTTAGGGTGGAATAAAACTGTATTCAACTTCTTATTGAAAATTGTTAGGAATATTTTCAATACACGTTATCGAAATTCTATGAAATATCTTTACTATAAGTAATTTAAAAATAGTTGCGTTAATAGTGAGCGATAAAGGGGCAATAAAAGAAAGAATTTAAAAGAGGTTTTGCATTTATCTTTCAAATATTGCAAAACCTCTTTGAAAATACTGTGTTAAATTTTTTTTATTAAAATGCTGACACATCATCGTTATATTAAATTTCAGTATAATTTAACAAAAAAGATGCGTCTGGAAAGTACAAATTAGAAATAGGTTTGAATACTGTGTTGTGCCGAAACAGGCTCTTATCAGCCATATGATACAAAAATTATTATTTTTGTATCATATGAATCATATGAAATAAAATCATATAAGAAAAAAAATTTTTATGTAGTGTATTCCACTCAAATCAATCATCTGTGTGAAAATTTTATAAAATGATAAAAATTGAAATTATTTTGGAATATTGGTTTTCATTCTTCAATATAATCAAGAAAGTTTACAACCATTAACTAGTTTCATTACAGAAGGCCAAGAAAATGTGTTTTAAAAGATATTTTCTCAATTTTATGATAAAGTGTACCAATTAAAATTCCACGATCATTATAAAATTTGCGAAAGAATAATTTATAAAATGTTTTTGGAAAAGCTAGCGATATTGTGTTCGTGATTTATAATAATCAAGAAAACAATGAGTTAATTAGTCCAGATTGTTTACAAGATGTTAACTGCGATTTTATGGACCATGAGAATATATAAAATAACACTGAAGACTTAACTATTGCTCTAAAATAAAAAAAAATATATATTTTGCATATAATCTGTATTGCAAAATATATGAATTTTTATAGATATATAAGTTTATATAAATTTATAAAACATGTGTCACTTTAAAAAGTCTCTTTTGATATTAATTTTACAAATCAATTATTAATTTTTATTATTCAGCTGTATGAAAAATTCTGAGATAATTTCTGCACTAGTTGAAACCCAATATAAAAAAATGTCTCTGAGGGTCTATAAACCTTGTTTGCTTTACAATTGAACACGCTGTAATATGACTTGATAACAAATTTTTGGAATCTTGAATTGAATAAGAAGTAATCTTACACTGATATATTATCTTTAAACAACATCATAAACAATATATATTCAATCAAACTTACAGGCACAAATAGCTACCTATAAATAAATAAAAAAACAAGATTTAATTACGATTATAGTATGAAATTAACTCAAAGTTATTAGAGTAAAGTCTACAAACAATAACTTGATATTTTCAATGAATTTCAGTAAGAAATTATACACAATCACTATTTTATTTCATATGCTATTGTTGGAGATGTGACTGCTAAATTTTCGTCATTTTAAATTCTTTAAGTTTCAGAGTCCAATTTTACTTCTTAAAGTTAACATAATATTATTCTGAAAATTAGATGCAAGCGAGAAACAAAGTTCGAAAATGAATTTTAGAACCAGCCATACCAATAATCTCATCTACGTTACAATCTAAAGAAGTACCTGTAACTTTTTTTGTTAGAACGTATACCCCTTTCTTATTTTCTATTCAAATACATCCCTACTATTTCGATTGAGTTTAAGATCGGATCCATATGGAGACAAGAATAATGGCTTGAGAAATCCATTACCTTCTTAGAAACTAATTAGTAGGAAACAGGATAAAATCTGCAAGCGACATGAGCGTCATTTTGTTAATCGGGAATGTAGTTTTGCTTCAGTTATTTGCAAATCTTAATCATTAAACCTGAATTCTATCGTATAATATATAGAAATATAAAGCATATTAAAATAAAAATTAATTTTATAAATGTTAATAAATAAAATTTTATTCACTTTCTTAAAATTTTATGTTGCTTTTTAGAGATGGATTTTTTTTTTTGCCAATCAATTTTTTTACTTTATTTGTTTAAGCTAATTTAAAAATAATTTATCGCTACTCTGAGTAAATTCAATTAAGCATATGCTTTGCGGAAAATAAAACTATTTCTTTTGTACGTAGCTGTTATAGAAGTTTGTTTCTTTTCTTTCTTTTTTAGTAGCCATTGAGTCATGTTGATTGATGAAGATTGACGACAGGCTGTCCGTTCGTTTACATATCACATTTACAAGAATTTTTCCACTCAACATGAAGTCTTAATAAATGATTTCTTATTCCTAGCCATTTTAAACTGGAATACCTGGGGTTTTAAAATTAATGACAAAAGTTAGTGAGTGAAAGAAATGGTAATTTCACGTCTTGAAGAAAATATGGATTTTTTTTCACAATTCTTATTCGTTAAAGAAAATTTAAGTTCAGAAGGATATTTTTAAATATATCATGCATTTTACATTTTGCTTTCAATTGCTTATAACATATTATTAATTTTCATTTCAAATCAATTGTGCTTTATTTGATAAAAATTCTCTTAATTAAAGCTAATACAGAAAAATATACATTCACTAAAGAATAATAAATTTACAAACACATTTTAAATAATAAAAGAACATTTGGAAGTTTCCTAATTTTTGTTTAAGATAACAAAAATTAGTAAAATGATGTTTTATAATGTATAAAATGTATTTTTGTGATTAATTACTTATACAAACATATATTTAACAGCTTTTTCATTAATACCTTATTATGTTAAAAAACATTTATTTCAAATCATGTCTGAATTTACCACTAAAAATATTTTTAAGCTTTATCTTATCGCTTCATTTAATTTTAGTCAGTATTCATTGATTTTAAATTAAATAGATTGATTATTCATTTTATTATGAAATATTAAAACAAATATGATAAAATCGTAATAGGTGTTCAGTTAATTTAAGTTAAAGAGAATAAGCAGAGTACAAATGTTACGATAACGTATGCTTAAACTAGAAATTCACAGAATATTTATAGTAATCCAAGTCATTATAATTGAAAATTTCAATATAATCCATTCGTAATTTTAAATATTATGAATGTAATGGCTTTACACTGAATTATTAAATGAAAAGGATGGAACAAATCGAAATATTCATCGATCTCATGGATGAGAGTTAAATTAAATCGTAGCATAAATCATGCAGTTTTAGTGACTAGAATTGTAAATTGGTGAGAAAAGAGAAACGTTCTGGAACTGTTTAATAGATACCAACAATGAAATAAATATGATCTTAAGAGATGAGGGGTGTAGTATCCTCCAAATGTATTATTTTTAAAATGTAGATGTTGAATAAATGTACAAAGCATATTTAAAACTATATTTAAACTGTATTAATAAAATGATGAGAAACACTGACCAAAAGCATTTTATTATAGTAGTTTTCAAATATTGTTGAACTCTATGGAACTTCCAAAAATGTTTTATTTTTAAATGAAACCAATAATTGTAAGTTATTCAAATTTAATAGAGTCAGAAGAGTTTTTTAAACTAAGACGATAAGCTAATTTGATTTCTTTTATATATTAAAATAATTTGTACAAGTAATAATATTAAGCAGTAAGGTAATTACAATACCTTAAATTTGATATTCGGTAAAAGTTATCAATGCTTTCTCTAGCACATACCATTAAATTTCTAAAGCTTAGTTAAATAGAAGAAATCGGTAAAAGAGTTGATTCATAAGAAGTATTGATTTGTTGGAATAAAGTTTTCATGACTATAAATTAACTGCTATATACATAATGATATAGACAACGGGCACTTAAAATACATTATATGTTTTTTATTAATGAAATTCTTTTCATAAATATTATGTGCACTTAGGAAAAACAAATTCAGAAAATTTTACCCAGAACTTTCCTATCTTATTATCATCATTTTTGAATTTCTGATTAAAAATTATTGCTAATCAAGTAGATAGAGTTGATTTACCGCATAAATGCGTAATCATTAAATTCAAAATTAAACTCTAAATTTATTTATTTTTTAATTATGCTGCATGAATTATTTCAATTTCATGTTTTTTATTGGAACATTAATCGAAATCAGCGTAGAGAATTCAAAATTTTCAATATATTTGAGTGTATTTGCATAAAACTTTTATTTCTTCATTTGAATAATTTATATGTAGTTCTAATGTATTAAAATGTAACAAAAACATCAATATTTTCCTTATTCTCATTCCCATTAAAGTATTAGCAAAGTATCTATTTGTTTTGTTTTAAGAAATTATTGTATTAGTGAAAATATACAATAATTTCTTAAAACATATTAAAATAAGTTCTTAATTTCTCAAATGAGTATAATAATCATGACAAACCTCTAGTTTAAATTTTAATCCATCTCTAGTTATATGAATCTAAGAAAATGTTCAGGTTTTTGCTCGATTTGAAGGATTTATTGCCGGATTTATTTTAAATAGGGTAGTAATAGATTACGCTTTAAATAAATTAATTAAGATATTTTTGTAACTGCTTTGAATTTAGCACAACAAACAAGGCAAAAATGATACATGACATAATATCTCAAAGTCAGTGTTATTAGTTTTGAAATATATATTGTAATTTGTTACCTTACAATGAAAAATCAACATTAAAATTTTAATCACTTATAGTTCTATCGTTATGTATATATAGCTTGAATGTTGCTTGCATATTTATCGAAACATTTTTTGGAGCTAAAATGGATTCATTCAGTTTTTTGACAAGAAAAAAAAAATTAATGAATGTTGAAAATTATTTTTTAGTTCAAAGTGAATCAGAAATACATGCTATTATGAATGTATTTCTGACATCTGTAGGGAGTTGGTGCTTGAGAGTTTTTTGTTTTTTTTTCCTTGAGACACGTGAATATGGTCCACTATCTGTGAAAAGTCCTTGAAAAAGGCAATATCCCGAGGGATTAAATTGCCGTACATTGGCCTTAGTCCATAAAGCAGTTCACTACTCGTTGTCAAATGTGTTTGATTTGAATTCATTGTGGCCTAGTGTAAAAACAGTGCTCTTCCGAACATATGCGTTTTGTTTCATCCTAAAATTCAATCGAAACTGCACAATGTATAGTGTAGGTTAACCTTATGACCTAAAATTGTTTTAGGGAATTTTAATAACCACCCTATAAACTTTCTACCATGATGACTTTTCATAGATAGTACTTTGTAATTACCATAAGAAAGAAGTCCCAGAAAACTCCCAAGACTCACTCTGACTGATGAACATGTGAAAATAGATATACTGAAAAGATACCATATAATATCACTGTTGTTAAACTGTGGATGGGATTAAACTCGGGATTTTATTCTCCAAAGAGTGCTGTCGTACCACTAGGCCATGGTGAGGCATGTGTTTTAACATTGGATTCTGTACTCCGAAAATAAGAATCCTATTACAATCATGGTAATTCCAAGAAGGCAAATGATCCATGTATTAAAATGCCTTTAAGCAAACTTGACAACTTCGCTTGGCTTGGGTGTCATGCAGTCTCAAGAGTAATAATGTTAATAGTTTGATTTTCAGGAGCGCAGTGTATGTTCACAACTGTCAAAAAGAAAACCATTATCGCTTTGAAGATTTTAATGCTAATTCAATTTCTTGAGCTTTTGGTTTTTAGATCAAGGTGAAGTTAGGAGATTTTTAAAGATGGAGTCCTATATAGTAATCATGAGTTAAAACTAACATTCGTCACATGTTATCACTTTTTTCCTAAAATTTGGGGTCATTTTCCATGACATTCTAGTTTCAGAAATAACATTTAATTCAGCTTTTCTTTGTTTAATCATAGGTAATGTCTATCACAATTTCGCACACATTTTTAATACTAAAATTGTAATGAAAAATTTAATTTAAGCATTAATTTTCAATTTCTACATATTGGTAATTCACACTAATTTCTGAATGATGTCTGCGGTCAAAGTGAATTAAATTAGAGATATATCAATATTTTCATCTACTTTTGATGTAAAAAAGTGACCGAGGGCTTGAATAATTTACCTTTTTATTGACCATCTTAGAAGCATTTAAACCATTCTAAAATTGATGTATGTGATAAATATTTATTGTTATCTACGTATTTTAATAAATTTAACTATAATAATACCGAAGACTTGATTTCTTCATAGGAAAATGAAAAAAGACCAGAAACGGAGTAAAACATCTTAAACATATTGTGGTTCTATTTCTTCCATAGGAAATTTGTTTTTAACAATTGGTTGAACATTGGACACCTGATTAATTTGTATCTAAATGTTATAAAATACATCCTATAAGTTTAAAGATAGCAATTTATATATTTTTTTCAAACTCCACTTCTCCACCCCATTTTTTAGTCCTAAATAATTTTAAAACATTAAGAAAATCAGTCAACAAAGCTATTATTTTAGAAGTTGCTTCTGATTAACCGCACAATTTTTTAATAAAGTTTTAAATCTAAGAAGTGGATTCAATTAGTTGTAAATTCATCTGTTCTTGTATTTTCACCCTCTTTTGCCGTGTCACTTGTTTTGTTTGCTAATTGCTTAAAGGCCACTTATAGCTCATTAGAGATAATTTAATAGGAGCCTATTTTTTTCACCGTAGGATAGCAAAAGAAGATTTTAAAATAAATGATCCGTTCCTTTTTTTTCCATTTATTCACTCAATTGTAATGAAAATAGAATAGACAAATTTATTTCGCGCCTTGATTGTATTTAATATGATTTCAAACTTGTCAAGTGAAAAAAATATGATAGTGATGAAATCTTCCGTCTAATTCTCTGTTAATTAAAAATAAATTAAAAGCGTATTATATTGAAAATGTTTATAAGGTTTTAAGTAATTTTGAACGTTCTGCGAAAACAACTATGAAAAACAAAGGTACTATGAACTCTTAGGATTTTATTTATTTGTATAAGCCATTAGCAAGAACTAAATCTACCTTCATAGTGCCTTTGAACTCAATTGCACTCACAAAATTGTTAAGCAAATACAAATATACGTATTGGCCTTTCATAAATAAAAAAAAATGTTTATTCTGAATAAGGGATACTGAAATGTACTATTTGCTCAGATTATTTACCATGGCGTTAAATAAAATGTTTTTCAGTTTAAATAGTTGAGATTCCCAAATTCAATGGGAATAACAGTAAAAATTAATAGTGTTCAAAATTTTCAAAATAAGAAATTTTTATCTATTAAAAGCAAGCTAAACATTAAATAGTACTTGATGAAGAGTATAAAGTTTACTGATAAATTGCATACATTATAAATTATGATACCAATTAGTATCTCGTGTTAACAATAGGACAAATATTGTAAATTAATTTATTAATGTGGCGAATCCAAATTATAATATACAAATTAAAAGTAACCGAAAAGTACTAATCTCATTATATATATATATATATATATATATATATATATATATATATATATATATATATATATATATAATTCCCTTATTAGTTCTCTTTTCATTTGCCCCCAGTAACAGGAAAGCTATTATCATTCTATACATGTCACTAGTTTCAAATCATAAGTGATTAGAATGGTGATATCGAGTTCACTATAATTCAGTTTACAAGAAATATCCTTGGGGTAAAAAAGAAACAAACCGCAAAAAGAAACGGTGGATACAATGTAAAATTCACACTGAAAGACTGCTTTCATTCCTTTTTACAAGATTTGCGAATTCTAATTCACAGTTCAGTTTGACAACAATAAGCATTCCCTTTTATTGGGAATTGTGTTGAAGTAAAGACGACGAAACAGAAAAAAGGGGAGCGGGGGCCTCCAAAATACAGTATGCTCTCTGAGTGTTAAAAGAACCATGTAGGGTAAAGACCGAAATTTTGGCTGAAAAATAAATTGCATTTGTATGCCCTGGGGTATTTTCCCTCTTCTTTTTCTCCTTCCTGAGCTTTTTTTTTTATAAAGGGTGAAGCAAAATCATGATGTGGCGCTTATTTGATCGCCAAAGAGAGCAGAGGTAGGAAAATTCTACTAAAAATCGAGACACTGAAGTTCCTTGTTTTTATAGTTCAGTAATCGCTAGTAGTGATAGGCTGCTGCTTCGCAAGAGGACAAATATTTTTTAAGGAGGAAACAACTCTACAAAGTGAGGTTTGCCTTCAAACTTGAATATAGGTGAATATTATAGAACAAAAACGATAAAAATGGCGTGCATTCGCTTTTTCTCTGCCAAGGGACAAAATGCTGAAATTTCGTATGTGTGAAATACGAATTTTGAAATTTATTTTTTCGTTCTGTATCAATATTCAAAATTAATGTTTCTTTGATGATTCAACCTAGTATGATAATAATTTATATATGCATACCTACCTACATACATATACATATATATATATATATGTGTGTGTGTGTGTGTGTATATAGTACAGCTTAACTTATTTATCTTAATTTAGTTTTATTCTCACAATAAGTGAATTTAATTTACATCTTAATTTTCTTGCGTCTGTAGAAGTTTTCTCATGACAATTTATATTAGAATATAATAAGCATTTTCACGAATTAGAAATAGATAAGATTTCTCCCTTTCAAGAAAGCTTTTTGATTAAAACTGAGAGAGAGAGAGAGATTAAAGACATTTATACGTTTATTAGTTCCTAATATTTATTCTGAATAAGTTGCTTAAAGTCGATTACCTATGTCTGCAAATTTTAATTAAATATCCATTTATACATTTGCGTCTCCCATCAGCAAAGCACTTTAAAATTTAGAAACTAATATTCTTAATTTGAAAAATCACTTGTCTCCCATAAATAAAATAAACTCTTCTGTTTAGGTAAACGGTTCCAAATGTATTACTTTATGGAAGCACTATCTAAATTTATTTGTTATTAACATAGCAATGAAACGAAAAGCATTTGTTTCTATCACACTATTTGATTTGAAGATTTTGTTGAAAACCAACAGTAGTTAAATGTATGCAGTTAACACTCTAATGTTCTGCGTTTGTTATGTTTTTTTATTATGTGTTTTTGCTTATAATGCATAGGAGGTGTTTGAAGATAAGGATGGATATAATGATATAATGCATAGCAGATGCTTCATGTCTAATGCATCAGATTTATTCCCTTTCTTATTTTGTTAAGAGCTTAAAATGTAAAATTCAACAAAACAAAAACATGTATGTAACGAAGCATACTCATAGTTTAATTAGTGCGGATGTGAAGTGTTACATATTACTAAAAATGCAGGGAAATTAAATTTAAATTTCCATAATCTACAGTTCGATTCATAATTCGAGATTTAGGATTTAAATTCATATGATTATTTGTAATTTTATTTAAGTAATATGTTAACATCAACTCGCGCAAATCTTGCATGAAAAAAGAGATGATTGAACATCGAGTCTAACCATTTGTTAAATTATATATTTATATATATATATACATACATACATATATATATAGAGATAGAGATATATATATATATATATATATATATATATATATATATATATATATATATATATATATATATATATATATATATATATATATATATATATATATATATATATATATATATATATTTTTATATGGTAAAATTACTTTCAAATTATTAACTTATGTAGCTTTTTAAATTACTGCATATGATGCTTAAAAAATCTTAAGAAGATTAATTTCTAAAATAATATACTCTCAAAAAAAATTAATAGTTTCCGCATTTAAATTTTTTATAAAAAATTGCATATTTGTAATTTTTTTTTAAAATTCTGTTTAAATATTTTCGTTGTAACTAAAACCAGTTGTATATTAAATTCATTTCTTATTGGAAAGTAAAATAATGTTTTTAGTAATTTAATTTGATTCTTTATAATTTTCTTTAATTCTTACTTAGATTTATGTTCTGAAAATTCTTTAATATTTTCAGTAACGGTGAATATAATCTACAAGTGGAGCAGTCACAAATGTTAGATATTTTAATTTAATTTTGTGCAGAAAAATGGAATGAAGCTCAAATTATTTAGCAGACTTTTATAACTTCTACAAAAAATCCTTTATATCGCTATAAAATTGAAATGATTGTTTCATTTTCAACTGTATTTTAGGAGATTCTATTTGAGACATAAATTGAAATTACACGTGGAAAATAAAATAAATTACATGGGTAACCTTGAATAATTTATGAAAAGCAGAATGCAATTGAAATGACGATGAAACATGAAAACATTAACATTGAACATGACTAGAAAAATTGATCGTTTCAAAAAGGAAATAAAAAAAGTTTGATAAAAAATGAAGTGGAACCTTTATTCTGTTTTAAAGTAGAATATAAAATTTTTCACACATTAAATTCTTTTTACATAGATTTGCTTTAATTCTATTTAAATTAAATATATTTTGTATAAAAGCAATTTTGCAAAATAATTCATATTTATCTATGTTCTAATTGAATAATAGCTACCTGTATTAGATTTCAATACATATAATTTTTTACATGTTTTAGATGTAACTTTATTATGGGGAATTGAAAGAAATATTTTCCATATCTGTTAAGATTTTAAGCTTTATTTCGTCTTTTCTCTTTTTAAAATTTGCTTATACATGTTTTTAAAACCTATTGCATTTTTAATGCAACTTAGAAATTTATTTACTTTTAGTATTCAGCTTTTTTAATTAAAAGAAAAAAAGTTTATTAAATTTATCCGATTTCTTGATTGAGTAAAATAAGATACACAAGACGAAAAAGATTCACATATTTACAAATTTTTGTTATTTTATGGAATATGTTTATTTCAGCAAACCGTTATGGCAATCACACATATGTTATATATGATTAATTAATATAGTAAAATTAAAAAAAAATAAAACAAAAAGTAAGATTTAATTAATTTCATGTATAGTAATTCATTTTTGAAAATCGTAATAATGTAATAGTAGTAATGTAATTCAATTTTAAAAATCGAACTTTTTTTAAAAAATTATTTAGCTGTGAGGAGGAAAATTTAAGAATTTAATTGAAAATTAAACACTTGATTCTTCAAATTCTATTTGATTAGTTTTACAATTAGTTTTATAACATTTACAATTTCCCATTAGAAAAATTTACTCGTATAAATTTGTTTATTTATTCAAAATTAATTTATTTTGATATAACCATATTAGCATTCATGATATATGATGATTGTTTATGAGAGATTATATGAGAAAGTTCTAGAAGTAAATAGTAATTATCATGTATTATGTATTTTGCTCATTAGTACGCTGTGAGTTTTTGGAAGAAAAATATGACTACATTTTAATTTAATAGAATAAATTTATGAGGAAAAAATCAGCATTTCATAGTAATGTAAGATATCATTGTAATTCATTAAAGTATTTTAAATTTAGTATTTGTTTGATTAAGTTTTTGAAAAGAATTGTTTTAAATGCATTAATTCCTTTTTGTTACCTGAATATTTTAAATTGCAATATACTGCAAGCATTATTTAAATCCGAAAGATCTTAAAATTCGAGCATATGCATTTATGCGAATTGACTAAAAAAAGAAAATATAGGCTATTGATATAGAAAAATTATAAAATATAAAATGTTTTTATAAAAATTTTAAAACATTTCTCTAGAATATGTCTTCAAAGTTAATGATTTTCACATGATTATTCATTTTAAATTATTGTCTGTAACCTTATTGTATTATCTCATAAAAATTAAATGAATTACATGTGTATTATATTTTATATCTAGGAGTGTAAATTAATATTATTCAACATAAAAAAATAAGTAATCATATTTTTGAATGTATTACTCAGAAATAAATAAATGAATATAAAGTGTATTCATTAGATCAAAAAGAATTCATGTCTGCAAATTGCTTTTTGTAGAGTATATGAAATAACTAGAAACGTCTTAAATGGAAGTATACTTATGATTTGACATTAAAGTGAAAGAATAGATTGTAAAACGGATTAGCGTAAAGCTAAAATTATGCGATAAGGATTTAAAAACATAATGAATAAAAATAGTATTATTATTCTTATATATGCTGCATTGAATTTTTCATTAAATTATTTTCTACAGAAAATTAATGTTCTACGAAAACATATGCTGAAACTTTTAGTAAGGAAAAATAGTTTACAATCATTGTGAAGTTATTTTCAAGTTACGTACAATCGTGAAATTTAGAATGCTGAAAATCGCTCATACAATTATTTTATTTTACTTACGTTCCTAAAAAGATTTACTTACATCATAAATCAAAACATGGTATTAATTCAGAGTAAATAAATACTACTTTAAATCTGAATACTAACATATTAAAAATAATTTTTGGAATATTTCATATGAACTAGAAGTGTTGACTAAGTGAGCTATGAATTAAGTCATACCTCTTGAAGAAAACGCTTTTAATTTCAGTTCTATAGTGATCAAAATGCATTTCTAGCTTAGTAAATTGTTGAAAGTGTTCCAGACGCGTACGGAAGTTCGAAAATGAAAGAATTTTAAGGAGAGAATAAACGTACGAATGCAGACACAACTAAAAGGTAGGAGAGGGAAGAGTTGAAGTAAATAATCTTAATGTCTTGAATGAGAAGAAATCTTGGACTAGAATTTCTAATGCTCGATAAAATTCGAAGACGGGCGTAGGCGTGCCTTCTAAATGGCGTTTCTGGTGTGTGTGTGTCGGGGTCCTATACTAAATGCGCCTTGGTTGCCCTTTTGCTCAAGCTCAGCTAGGTTATAGCGATAATTATATCCGGGGGAGTCTTATCCCTTATAAACCGAGACATTTAATTACAGCAGGGTAATTTGCCTAAAAGGATTTAGTGCTGCTTATCAAATGTGTTGTTTCTTCACGGCGAGAAGTTGGGAATATGTAAAAATTGCCTTCCCACGTCAGCCAATTGCGGCGGGTTCTCTTTTGCGGTGGCAATTTAGAGGAGCCGTTACCCAATTTAGAGGTCTGGGAGTATTGAAGACGTTTCATAAACTAGGTCTTCTTCTAAAGTGCCTTCATTTTTAGTATTTTGATTTGCTCATTCTTATATATGCATCTAAGAAGAAAGAAAAATGCTCTCAAAAAAAGGGTATAAAACTTAAGTTATCAAATTAGCTTGCAGATCATTTAAATAGTTGACTATATAGAATATTACAAACTGGGTACCGATTCTGTTTCACGTACAGATAAAATCCCTTCTGAAACATTTTAATAAATAACAATAACTTATACAATATAAAATAATGACATTCACCAAGAATTGTCTTGTGTATTAAAATTATAAATAATATGCGCTGTTTTATGCAAATATTTCTCATATTCTTTTAAAGGCTTCATATTATCATTAAAAGTAAATTTATTTTACTTTATGTAGTCCTTGTAATTTTTTTGTACTGAAAGAGAAATCTTAAATTTTTTTTGACTAATTTACTATGCAAAACCTACTAATGAACTATGCAGTAAAATTACTCTGTATGTTATTATTATTACATTATAAAATTTTTGACATTAATTATTGTTTAATACGTGTTAGCTCTAAAATTTAAAAAAAATTTTTAATTAATTACTCTTACAGAGTAGGAACCAAAAAATATTAAAAAAATATAGATACCAATAGATCGATTGCTTAAAAATTTTCAAATTTTACTTTATAACTATATCATAAATAAAACATGTGTTATCTGCCAACTGAATGTGATAAATTTATTTTATGGCTATTACAATCAGATGAAATGCGTTTTACAAAACATAGATCAAAATTAATAAAAATTTCAGTTTTCTCATATTCCATAACTATTTCAGATTGACACAGATATCTGCAAGCGATAACTTTCAAACGAAATAATATCCTTTTTTTAATAAAATGCTGATTATACATGTAAATTTTAACTATGAAAGAATTCACAAATCAAATTATTTACTTTAAAATAAATTGAATTCTTGAACTATCAGCAAAATCATGTAATATTATAAAATTTGTTGAGATTATTCAATGTTTTCAAGTGCAACTACTGGAAAATAAAAGCCCTAATAACAAAATCACTTTTTTAGATTAAAAAATTGCATGTGATAATTCATTAGATTAGGACATTACATGTCAGATTATGCTTGCAAATTAAACATAACATTTCCGACACAAGCATATTTTACTACTATTATACCTTCATTATATTGATATAGAATTTCCAAAGTCTGAAAAAGTTTCTGCAGTCATTTGAGAATATAGTGTGTTCAGCTTTATGAAAAAGATTTGAGGGAAAATTGGACATATTTGTGTGTGTGTGCGTATCAAAGGGGCTGAAAACATGAAATTTTCAACGATCCAATCTTATGCATATGCAAACAATAAAATAAAACTTCCATCTTCCATTAATCAACAATGATGGGACAGAACTTGGGATTTTCAGTTGTGAAAACAGCTATGCAACCTTTAAGAATTGGTGAGTTGCATCAACAATGCTTAAAAACTTTTGAAATTCCTCACACATATATATATGTATTTAAGATAAGAATCAATAATTATAAATATCATACAGTATGAAAAAAAATGTCATTTACACTTTATTCATAACTAAACTACATTTAAAAATTCAAAATGTAATCAAGCACCCATACTAGATTTGCATGTGCAGGTGTTAATATCACTGGTGAGTTCCCCTTCCCCCACCAATAATGTCTTTCTTGGTTGACTCACCTTTTTATAATAAATCTCATGTAAATTAAACATAAATGAACTAAGCAATTACCCTAAAAATACATGAAAGAGCATATTATGAAATTAATAAGAAATTCCTTAACGACTAAATGAAGTTTTAAAAAGAAATTAAGAAAATTAAATTGATATTTCTTGAATTTACAAAAGTTTGCAGTATTTGGTATTATTTAATCAAAGTTATTGCGTGGGGGAAACTAAAACTTAATCTTATCACATATCAAAAATTTGATAATTGAAGAAAAATATTTCATCTAATTCCAAGAATTTTCCATATTCTGATAATTAAAAGTTGGTATGTCATCGATAACTCCGATAACTCTAGTAATTTTGTTCAAAAAGACTATATTTTAAATTTTTATCAATAGTTGTTCAGAATAAACAGTATTTTTACAATAAAAATTGTTTTTCATTAATATGTTAATTTTGTTAAAAAATATAGAATAGACGAAAATTTTAGCACATTTTTATTTTTATTAACACTAATGAGGTTTCAAAGACCCAACTTCCAAGAGTGGTAAAAATAACTCCTAAAATTAAGCCGATGTACCCACTAAATTTATTTAATGTTTCACTTCTTAAACAAACATTACAAATTTACGTTCACTTTATTGTTTTGCGGAATAATAAATTAAGAAAACATCTGGGATGTATACTTCTTATCTACTGTTATAATAACAATCTTGCAAATAGATTTCGCAATTATTTCATTATATTTCAGTAAATTTTAATATTTCTATGTATTTGTTTTATGTTAAAAACTAAAATATACTGCAGAATCAAATATTTATTTTAATAAATTTGAAAAGCCATAGAATAATATTGCACAACATTTTTATAAGGCTAACCACAGAAACTTTATATTTACCACTAAATGAGTGTTTTTATTGAAAAACCAGTTTATATATCACTTTCAGATAATATTAGAAGTGAAGAATTTTTCACTAGCTTAGATTTTAGTATAATTATCAAATGTCATGAATTAGATATATCTGATTATTTTTAGTTATAACCTATAAGTTTATCTTGTACTAATTTAATATGGAAATTAGAAAAAAGAAGTTAGTATAATTTTTAAAATAATCGTAGTTATATATCTTGTATAAACTTAGCTTCTTTTAATAATTAATATTAAATTTGTTGAAAGAGAAGACAGAGTAAGGCCCACTCCCAGACAGGTTTTAATTAGTTATTTTAATTAAGGAGGGACAAATCTAGAGCCATTCGAACTTTAGAAGCAGAATCAAATTTTCATCTTCCTTTCACTAAATTACTTGTCACCCAACATATATTTTCAGTTGGCCAATTTAATCCTTCGTAATACTCTTCTTTGAATGATTTCTCAGTTTATCATGCCCTAGTATAAACTTTGATTCAAAATGCCTTAAATAAAACAGTTTTATAAAAATAAATTAAACCTTTAATAAATAACATCGTATATATATATATATATATATATATATATATATATATATATACACATACATATATATATATACATACATACATATGTATATATTTATATATATATATATACATATATATATGTATGTATATATATATATAAGCATAGTACATGAACATGCAAAATATCGAAGCAAAAATTCAATTTCAGTTACTCATATTTAAAGAAAATTTTTCATAATTTTAGTGTATTTCTTAATAAAGTTTGTAAATTTCCTTAGTGGAGGTTGTGACATAAAAGTCATAGTGTCATAGCCTTTACGCGTTTGAATCAAGGCTTTTAAATTGGTTTTTGGTCCTGAAACTTGTTTTGGATTTTAACTCAGTGCATTCATTTACCATCAGGAACAAATTTGGAGACCATAATCAGAAAATGTTTAAATACACGACACTTGAATTAGATAACCTTTAAAATTTACAAGCAATGTGAAATTTACTGTATTATCAACAATATTTTAAACTATGCATGCAGTATAGCAATATTTTGGATTTGTTTGAAATTTAGTGTTCTTGCCTCATACAATAATGTGTGTGTGTGGATAATTTTAGTTTATTTTCTTTACATAATGTTTAATGTTATAACAGTTTTGTATGTAAGTTACAGTAATATTGATTAGTCAAACACAAAGTTTACAGTAAAATTAATTATGTTAGAATATCAAATTCATGATCTTCAAAATCTTTAGGATTCAAAATTTAATATAAAAATCTTGAATTAATTTTTAATTGGGAAACATTGTGTACAATTATATTAATTTATAGCATAGGTACTATAAGAAATCACATGATATTAAATTAAAATAACATAGGAATCAAATTGTGTTTATAGTTTCAATCTTATAATTTTGTCATCGTATAAATGTGTGTGTGTGTGTGAATAACTATTTTATTTCGTATTATTTAATTTGGAAATGTGAAAGATGAAGATTTAATTTTTAAAATTTTTAAAAATATGCGTTATATTTGGATCTAAATTATCTGCTTAGATTTCAGTTGAATTTTTTAACTAAAATGGTGATAAATTTCAGGAGGTTTAAATAAACAAATACACATATGCAATAGAGCAAGGTGAATCATAAGATTCCTTATGAAATTGATAACATCCATTTTATCTTTTTCTATTACCTCTTATGAGAAGAACAGTAAATTTTTCCTTCTTTGATCATAATTTTTTAAATGACTCAATTTTGCATAAAAATTACTTAAAGTTGTTACTAGGTGTTCTCCTATTCTTGACACATTTTTATTGCCCGCCAACTTGTCTAGTAGTCAGCATGCTTGACTACGGATAAGGAGGTCCTGGGTTTGGAATCTCGGGTCAGACATGGATGTACTTTCTCTCTCTTTCTATCTTGTATTTGTCCTTTCCTTGTGTGAATGGTTGCCTACCCTATAAATTGGTCCCTATGGCATGTGTGTGTACTCAAGAGGTCGGACTCCAGACCAAATACGGTTCAGTTGGAAAAGTGGAGCAGCGCACCCCAATTTGCCAGCCTACCTGGCACACGACAACAACAACACATTTTTATTCTGGTGCGCTTCTATATATCTAAAACTATTCTCAACAACATTTACATATTAGAAGTTTTCATTATATATCAAATCACAGAGATCAAAATATTTATTGCTATTTGCATCATAAATTAAGTATTAAAATAAATTAAAAATATAAGTTTTTAAATTATTTTAGAAGAGGGAAAAAATTTTATTCTCTTTTCTACGAAAGAAATAAGACTGGTATTTTACTGCTTCTGAATTTGATTGAACTTGATGATTTTTATCAATAAGATAAATGAAAGACTTTTAACATGATTTTTAACATTAAGTAATGCATTGAATAAAAAGTACTTTTAGCTTATAAATCAAATTTTATATATGAAACAAGATTAATTATTATATTTTTGTGCCTTTTCAAAATTATAAAGAAATTTTGTATTCAATAATAACTCTTTTCTATTTTCAAATATATACTTGAAGTGTATGGAAAGAGTTTTAAGCTGTAGCAAAGTTAGATTAATTATAAAAAAATGAAATTAGAGGATTTATAAAATCTATTTAATCAATGAGACAGTAGCAAACAAATTTAAAAGATACCATTTATCCAATTTATTAATTATGAACTAATTACTCAGAAACAGAAAATTCTTCAACTGAAAAGATGTAAAAAATATTTCATAATTATTCAGGAAATGTAATCTACATACATATCCTGCAAAAAAATTATTTAAAATTAACATCAAAATAGATATTCTTTCGTCACCAAAGATATTGCATTGAATATTAATTAATGGAGAGATTTACAACATTCTTAATCTTAAGGGAATCGGAAAATGAATTAGTTAAATTTAAAAAAGAAGTACATTAATTTTAGAATTAACTTTTAATCATAGTTTCATCTTTCAATAATTAAAAAAAATACTTAATTCATAAAATTTATTGAATATTTTAAGAATATTAATTGTGTTTTTATAATTTCCCATTCATTTTACCTTTTAATTATATTTTATTATTCCACTTGAATAGCAAAAATATATTTTAGTTATTATTTAAAGCGGTATTATTATATATATATTTGTTATGGATTCTTTAGCATATTTAATTTGTAAAAATTAGTGTATCACAATAGTGACTAAATGCTTAAATTTATGCCTGATATTGAAATTGCTTTCAAGTAAAGTTTATGTACTTTTTCTAAAGATTTCTCACCATTTCTGGCACAAAATAATTTAACTGAATGTATTGCCTTATTTTATTTGTCAAATGAAAGAAAGAGTAATTTAAGGCTAATTTTAAAATTCAATATTCAATTTTCTCATGCTTTTAGGATACAATAAAACGTATAGGAAAAATAAATATTAGTATCATTTAAAGTAAAGAAAAAAAACATTAAATACAATTTTAATTTGAAAAACTCAGACAGAATTTCAAGTTCTAGAATTATTTCAGAATAAATACAGCAGTAATTTTTTATAACTTTTCTTGATTAAAATATAAGAATCCATTAATAAATGAAATCAAGGCATTAATTCCTTTAAAAATATATTGAGCCGAAATATCATTATACATGTAACAGCAGTTAATGAAGTTTTAAATATTATTCAAGAAATAAATGCTTTTTTTTTCTTTTTCTAAGTCAAAATAAAGTTCTTAGTCACCATGATTAGCCACTTAGAATTCTTATTTGACCGTAGGAAATATATTCTCAGTAGACAGTCGAAGCATCGAATATCTACTACCTTTCTTCTCTATTTTTTTTTGCTGCCTTCTTTAGCAGTAGTAAGTAAAACAAATCACTGCTGGAGCTGTGCTCTTTACCGAGCCTAAGCGATCGATTTCGTAAATGAGCTTCTAATAAAACGAATGTCAATACGAAATCCTATCAAGCCCATCATAGACCGAAGCCTTTCCTTCGCTAATCTCGTTGCTAACGAACCTCGGAGATACCCCCCGTTGCTCACAAGCCCCCAAGTGGGGGGAGGGTGATGAGAGCCCTCAGAGAGTGTGAACGGTGGAAAAAGTGCAAATAAATAAAAGTAGCTTTTCTTTCTATTGAAAGATGGTCTATAAATTTTTACCTTAAGTATAAATGAAATTCCTTATCTCTGTCAGCAGTTTGATTATCCAGATGCTCATTTCGCACAGCGAATACGATTCAGTAATATCATTAATTAATTTTGATAATAAAGGAATGTTTTTCATTAAACAAATGTAATTAGTTTTTTTAATAGAAAACAATGGATAATGCAAAAGCACAATAATTTGAATAAGTGTGTGTGTGTGTGTGTGTGAAATATTAAAGTTTAGAAAAATTGAAAAATCCAATTTTAATTTTAAAGCATTTGCTCTTAAATTCAATTAGATTATTTTAAACTATATTTAATGTATTAAAATTATTTATGAAAATTCAGCCTTATCATAAAGGGTAATTTATCGAAAGTTTATTTAATGCTAATTAGACTTTTTAATATAAAACTACAAAAGAGTTCGTAATTATTTTTGAGTCTTATGTCTAAAAATAAAAAAATATGTCTCTAAAATATTTTCCTTAGAGATGAAGAAAAAACAAGAAAAAGTAAAAAATTATTATATAAAGGGTATTATAAATAATTGAAAAGATAAGATCTAGCTTTGACGAAAAATAGATTATATTCACACAAAATATATTGTTCCATAAACGGAACTAAATCTAGTTATTATTTTGTGCCATGGAGGAATAAAGTAAATCCGTTGTTGATTCCTGTTCCATTACTGATCTATAATTAAGTAGTTATAATCAAATTTAACTTAAAAGTTTGTCAGAAATATTCACAAGTTCAATAAAACATTTCTTCAAATATGAAGATTTTGATGACAAATTAAAAAAAAAAAAGATTTGACATTAATATCAAAAGAAAGGATTTTTGAAAGTGTTGGTTTCAGGGCTTATTTATACGAGGGTTACTCTGATATTTTTGAGATACGCGGAGACTAGAATTTGCAAAATAAAAATAATGGTTTAATTTTAACACAGAAGACGATTTTTACTGACTTACTTCAACTTATTTAGCGTAGAATATATTTTAAACAGAAGAGAAGATGGAGTTGACGCGAAAACATTTTCGCGCTATGATTTTCTACGATTTTAAAGCAGGATTAAATCAAGAAGAATACGTTCAACGGTTGCAATTAGCATTTGGAGATGAATTGCCAGCTCGTGCTACTGTATTTAGATGGTTTAGAGAATTCAGAAGAGGCCGCAATTTTCTTCAGGATGAAGAACACACAGGAAGGTCGCCGTCGGCAGTAATTCCGGATAATGTGTCTGCATACGAAAAATATTAATGGATGATAATCACTGTACCTATCCAATGATACAGAAGGAACTTAACATTGGATTCGCAGCCATACACAAAATCATTCATGAAGAATTACATATGAAAAAGTAGTGACGTTGGGTTCTCCTCCATAATTTAACTTAGCACCAAAAAGAGGAGCGTGTCAGAATCAGTAAAGAAACTCTTAAATTGTTTAATGATGGTGGCCACCACATCATTTCTGAAATTGTAACATGTGATGAAACGTACATACCGTTTTTTGACGTTCCAACACGTCAAGAAAGCAAAGTATGGGTTTTTGCAGATGATCCCACGCCAACAATGGTGAAAAAACAACGCGCACTTAAAAAAGTGATGCATGCCGTTTTCTTCAGAAGTACGGGATTGATCAAAGTCATAAAGTTGGAAGGACAGAAGACAGTAACAACAAACTGGTATACCACTAAATGTCTGCAAGAAATTCTACAAGAACTGAATGTGAGGGGACTGATTCTTCACAATGGCAATGCATCTTCACATACCCCGAGATTAACAGTTGAGTTTCTTAAACAAAAACAAATTAAAGTTATCGAACATCCGCCATATTCACCTGATCTAGTTATGTGCGACTTTTGGTTATTCTTTAATCTAAAAAAGAACTTACGTGGATGTTATTTTCCTTCAGAAGAAGAGATTGATGTGGCTATTAATGCATTTTTTTCATCTATTCCAAGAAATGAATGGCTTGAGGCATTTAATCTGTGGAAAATTCGTCTAAAAATATGTATTGATACTGGAGGATGTATTGATGAATTGACACAAATATGCATTGATGCTACTTTGAACACACCTAAAATTTTTTAAGTATAACTTTAAAAACCCTGTTGTATCTCAAACATTTCAGAGTGACCCTCGTACACATTGAAAAAAATACATATGATAATTTAAAGTGATTTTGCGTCACCTTCAAAACATTTTATCCTTATTAGAATTCTTGAAAAAAATTATAGATTTTATTGGGCGCATTGTGTATACATATAAAATCACTTAGGTATATTTTTAAACTTATATCATCATTAATATTTTCTTAACAATCCAATATTAGTTAAACACATATTTATACAAGACAAATCATTTAAGAAGAATAAATAGCAGTGTTCTATTTATAAAACGAAAAATATTTGTTAGGAAATAAAAGTAGATTCACACAGGTTCTTGATAAAGAGAATTGTTAGATATTAATTACAAATGTATTTAAAGCTAGTTACGTTATATTATGATTTAAATTATTACTTTTGTGATAATCTTATGAGAAATATCGCTTAATACTAAGCATTTATTCTTTGTACTCCAGTTGTTACATCTACTCGTTAGATTTTATTACTAAATGAACACAGTGCTATTATAATTATAAAATAGAGCAAACAAATAGGACTTGTTTTGCACTGATTAATTATAATTTATTTATTCCTTATCAAAGTCCACTACAGAAATACATCGTATGGTAATGGAAATATCAATTTTATGTACTATATATTTAAAATATAGGGAGGTGAATGGTAGGGAAACATTATTTCTTAGAATTTCGATACGGTAATTAATGGTGCACCGAGTAGACACTTGAAAAAATATTTCAATGAAGTGAGTTCTCATTTACCTTTATTATATTTATGTATTTAGCAGATATGAGCAAACTGTCAAAAATTATGAATCTTAATTATAAATTTCAAACAAATATAAAGCAGGTATTCCTTACAGCATCAATAAAATTAGATGTCAACTTTGCTTGTTGCTTAGGTAAAATTTAGAATAAGAACTTTTCAAACCCCCTATAAAAAAGTTCTAGAACTTCTATCAGACTTTTATAGTTTAATTTTTTTATTATTAAATTTATTTCATAAGAATGAGTGAGATAAGCTATATTTCTGTATTTTTAAATATAGTTGCTTGCATTCTTTGTGAATAGTTCTTCTGATACCATGTCTTTAAGAACATGCCTCGAGTTTATTGGGCTGAAAGCTTGTAAATTAAACCAGTACGGAACTTTAAACTTTTTAATCTGTGATCAACATCACTATGTTAAGAAAATTATTGATGAACATAAATATCTTAATAAGACAGAGACAAAAGTTTTCAATATGTAACAAATCATTTAGAGTTAGCAACTATCTTTTAGTGAAATTTTTGGAGCATTTTCTTGAGAACAATATCGGAGTGTTATAAGTTTCCATTATGTATGTGTCATCATATCTTACTTTTTCCTGCATGTAAGCAGATAAATAAAATCTGGTTCATAAACATTTTGTAAATTGATGAAACCCATTTGTTTTGTCTAAAACAACAGACACCCGAAATAGCTGAATTAGATTTGAAACAAAGGGAAATTTCATTGTAGGGTTACGTAAGTATTCAAAACCTTGCAGTTTTTGCAGTCTCTTTTTCTACATTTTCGTAGCATTACAAAAGAACTTTTAAGAGTATATTTTGCACAAGTTAATGGGGTTAGAGTTATTGGCTCTTCATACCAGCTCTGTCGACAACAAATAGCACATTGTTGATTTTTTATTGGAATCTTTCTTTCTGTGTTCCCGTGTATTTTATTTAGATAAAGTAATTAAATAAGCATTTAATTGTTCATGACTTTTAACGTTATCAAACGTAGACCTTCACACTCAACATTTTAAAGGTGCGTGAATGCGAAGTCATTTTATTTAATTATCATTTTATTTGGGCTTGTTTACACTTTTATGACCACTAAATTTTGCATATCATATCAGAACGGGGTAGCCTTAATTATAATCGCCTTGCATTTAAAGTTAATTAAATTTCGTATTCTAGAAAATATTCCAACCTGCATTCTAAAAGCTGTACTTACAATATGTAATAAATTTAAACAATTTTTGATGAATTTCGATATCTCTGAGACAACTTTGATAGTGATTTTAGTCAATTTTTATTATGTTAATGACTTAGAGTATGTTTTATTTATTCAATAATGTATGAAACTCAAATCGAAAATATTTTCATATTGTTTTAGCAAGACCATATTGCATTTTAATTAAGAGGTGAAACTCTGATTCTCGACAATATTTTCACTTTTCAGGCAACTCATATCTAGATACTTTAAATAAGCGACTCTTATCTATTAACTAGTTATCACACACATACATATAGTTTTATATAAACTTTCTATACTTAATAATTACTATAAGAATAATCATAATGTGTGTGTGAGTTTCATAATACATTGTGCTACACGTGCTTTAACTATTAAATAATCTACATTATAATACTGTTTCATGAGAAAATAAGCAAAGAAAGGCAAAATATACACTATTATATTTTTCTTTCATTTTTTGAAATATATATTAAACAAATAAATTTTGGTTTGAACTTTTATATGCTGAAAAATTTTAATGAAAATTGTTTATTATTTCGTAAACCAAATATTTCTTAATATTATTACTTGAGAAAATATGGATATTTTATTAATTTGGAAATACACTACGTTGTATAAAATTATATATTTCTTATAACATTTAATTTAAGTTAGAAAAATAATAGCTAGAGTAAAGGGGGCTGTAATCAAACATCAAATATAAATAAAATATAATTATTTATAAAAAAGTAAATGCAGAAAAGACAGTTTAATAATATTTTATCTAATGTATTGTTCTTCAAAAAATGCTTTAATATTTTATAAATGACTTCTTTAAACTCCAGAAAGTTTCTGCTAATTGTAATAAGCAATTTACTGATAATAATACACTTGTGTCAATAAATTAAGGATAATGCAAGTTTAGGCTAAGAAAGAGACAGAAGCAAAACAAATTTGACTTATTTGTAAAGCCTAATTATTAAGCAAAAAGCAAATCATATGATATATATTTTATACCATTAATAAAAACTGTAACTTTTAAACCCTGTAGCAAATTTCAAAAAGAACCTATTTATAAAAACCAATATAACATGCTTTGGTTGGTTTATAGTATGCCCCCCAGACGATGCAATACAGGCCGTACAACGATTAGATATGCTGAGTATCAAATTAACCATGAGATCTTAGGGACTATTACACCATTCATCAAGCAATGTTCTTCAAAGTTCCGGTAGACATGTGGCATGTGGGAGGAGGTTAACGGGCTGCAATTCGTCAGCCATGCATGTCCCACAAATGCTGTATTGGATTCATATCTGATGAGTATGCTGGCCTGTCCATACGGTTGATATCCTTCGATTGAAGGCATTCGTCTACATTGATTGCAAGGTAAGGACGGACGTTGTCATCCATAAACAGAAATTCTGCACTCATGGCAACCCGAAATAAATTTACATTTTGTTCCAGAATGACATCCCGAAAGATGTGGCTTGTCATGGTTACATTCTGAATATGCAGGTTAGTTCTGGAACCCAGAATGGCTCCTCCCCAAACGAGCAATCTTGAAGCACCGTGACGGCGTCGTTCAATGGTGTTCTCTTGGTGGTAACGAGAAAGTGGCCCTCTCAATATGAAAGTCCGTCAAGAAACAGACTGAAATCTAAACCTGCACTCGTCGGAAAACATCATATAAGACCACTGTTGCGATATCCAGGATGCATGTTCTCTACTCCAGGCTAAATTTAGGCGACAGTGCTTTGAGGCAAGTGGAACATATCTGACAGGCTTGCGAGCATACAGATCAATGTGTTCTAAGCGTAGGTACAAGTTCTGCCTTGAAACTGTCGTATCGGTAGCTGAAGAGAGCTGACGAGACGGGTCTGATGCTATGCTCCGTCTGTTTTTTTTTAGCAGTAAATGCCAAACACCAGTTTGACATTGTAACTCGGGTGCGTCATATGCTGTAACGTCTACTCATATTACTATCATCTTGGAATCGTTTCCAAAGTCTGGAGATGACACTCTGGGCAATTCCAAGTTCCTCGGATACTTCCAGCTGGGTACATCAACATTCCCGATTGCCGATAATTCTACCACGATAAACATCATCCAAATGCTTCCTTTGTGCCATAACTTTGCAGTTATTGCACTGAAAGGCTTTTAAAGCGCTTGTGAACAATTTTACTTCTTTGCAACCAAGACTTATATACACCTCTCTTACACTCTCACTATTGTGACGTACTACCTCTGCCATCTGATGGTTTCTTGTAATTTGCATATTATTCTTCAAAATGCGTATGATAATTCTACATGTGAAATTTTTGTTTTAGAGTTCAATTTATGTCTGATTATGAATCATCCTTACTTTAAGGACATGAGTGTATTTCCAGTCCAACGAAATTTTTACTGAAATAAACTTATAAAGTCATTAATTGTTTGATTTTTTTGAGAAATAGTGTTACCAAACTTAATCAATGTTAACTGTTCCACATAAACATTGATTTATGTTTTTTTCATGCACGTGAAATTATAATTCTTTTGGGGATTTATTTATAAAAAAGTTCTTTTAGTAAGGAATTCTAGAAATTTTTTTATGAATAATGGAATGCATTTATTTATACCTTACTCTTTCACAGAAAGCTACAGAAAATTAAATTTGCTGATGCTCTTAAATTAAATGTTATAAATGCGTAGAGTTGAGGGTTCAGATTTTCAAACTTAATCCTTTTATTCTAATTGACGTAAAATGCATGTATGAAAATTTCTTTTGTCAAGAAATATTCTATAGATAATATATATATATATATATATATATATATATATATATATATATATATATATATATATATATATATATATATATATATATATATATATATATATATATATATATATATATATATATATTTAATGTGTTGTGTGTGTTATAAGTCCCCAAATCATAATGTTACACATTAATTAAGATAACCATTTAGTTACTCTTAATTTCATATCAAAATGAGCGAATTTCAGATCATAATTCATAAGTACAAATTGCTGAGATACAGATTTTTTAAGTGAATTTTAGCTTAGGTATATGAAATGTGTGAAACGTAATCAATTTAGAAATGACAAATGTTTAGAAATAACTTGCCTATTGGCATATAAAGTATAAATATGAAAAAGACAATTTAATCAGTCAAGGAATCTTTGAAAGTTTAAGTCCAGCCTCAACTAAATCTTCAAACATTAAATAATAAATGTAACACTCTATTTTCTATTAAGAATAACCGCAAGCTGAATAAAAATATAATTCTGCCATTTTATAAGTTTTCAGACAAAAATAAACAAAAAACTGCGTGATTTTGATTTTGTGAAATTTGAACTTCATAATTGCGCACTTCTGCATAGATTTTGTGTCGATAGACCATGCGTCCTTATTCAATTATGAATAATAAAAATGAAAGAACTACAATTTAAAAATGATCAGTTTTTAAAAATATGAAGTGTTAAAAATTACTTGCCTTTTTTACGTTGAGTTTAGGCTAGCTTATAAAAGAAAGAGTAAATTAAAGTGCAGATTTAAAGTCAGTTTCGTATTTGTTTACTTAGTCATAAAATCAGAAGAATGAACCATATTTATTTTTTTAATTTTCACAACATAAAATAATTTTTTTTTTGACAAATGTATGTGAGCAGGTATTTTTAGCCTTTTCTGAGTCTTAGTTTATGACCTGAAATTTATGATGAACGATGAAAAAAAACATTTTGATCTTTTAGTGCTTATTCCATAAATATTTTATTTATTTATATCTTTAGTTGCTAGCCTAGTAAAGATTTTAGAAGATGAAAAAATGTTCCACCTATGATGCTTACTTTCTTTTCTCCTCCTCAAGATAAATATCCCGTAAAGCCGAAAATCGCTCTCAAGATGAATACAAGAATTTTCCTGGATACTTTTCCAGAAACTCAGTTCGGTGGAGGGAACTGATCATGTATTGGGCCGCACTTTTTTTAGTACCTTCATGGATACTAATATGTTTTTATTTTATACATGAAGTCAGTATTTCCTCAAATACTAGTAAATATTAGGTAGATAAATAAAATCAAAGTGAAATATTACCTTATAAGAAGAATTTTACATTGTAGGGATTTTAATCCTGAAATATTTTTGTAGATTTTCTTAGGACATATAGTGAGTGGAAATTTCCTTCGTTTCCATGAAAAAAATGTGTGTTAGTTTATTTGCGTTTTGCGTAATTGAGTAAAGTATAAAATTTAAAAAAAAAAAAAAAAAAAAAAAAAAAAATAAAAAACGGAACTTTCATGAATAAGTAAAGTTTTCATGGTAAAACTTACCTCAGCACACAATACAATTTATAAACTACTAAACATAAAATATATATCCGATAAAACTGTACTTTTCTTAAATCTAAATATCGATTCTTGTAAATTTTTAAAGCATATTTGAGTATACTTCTGGAAATGGATTGCATTAAAGATATCATCGTAGAACGAGAAGTATTAATTAACTTTTGAAAAATATTACAAAATATTTTGAAATAATTTTCTTTACTGTAATACTTTTTTAGTATCAAGTTTTTAACCCTTGAAACATACTTTAAAGTAATTTATAGGAAATCACAAAACGATGAAAGTTTAAGATGAATAAAAAGCAGAAATTTCTGCTTAAGAAATGTGTGATTTTATTTTCAATCCTCTTGTATTCGCTAAAATACGAATATTTTAATTAATGTATATACTTAAAATATTCAAGTAAATCTATAATGTACAGTATTGTAATTAAAATTTAATTCATTTTATGTCTACATTTTAAATTTGATTACATCTTTTTTCAATTACACACATGAAAAATAGTAATGAAGGCAATCATTTTAATCACATAAACAGGTCCTCATGCTTAATTAAACTATCATCAACCATTGAAAACGTATTTAGTTTGAAAAATGATGCTTTTAAAAATCTAAATATTGATAATAAAAAATTCATTTCAAAAATAAAATTTTTGGAATTAATTTCAGATAAATTTAAATTATTTTCGCGATGTAAATAAGGAGCAAAAATTACTGCAATATAATATTTTAATAGAAGTCACTTGTCGTATTTAATGAGAATTCTAAAATCATGAAGATTAAAAAATAAAGGATCTAATTAAATTCAATACGAAACAGATGTATTGTAAGTAACATTATTTCACAAAATAATGATACTCGTAAAATCTGCAAAGATGGGATGTTATCTACACAATACAATCTAATTAAATTTGGTATAATTTCTTTTCTTTATTAGTAGCAGAAAAATGAAGTGGAAATACATTACCCAGATTCTGTTCTTAAAAATCTAGATAGAATTAAAAGGATAACAGTCACCAGAACAAACTTTAAATATTTTCAGTCATTTTACTCCCCAATATGAAAAGACTAGAATTCCTTTAAAATGTTGAACAGTACTACACCCCTACCTAGTCTTTCAGTTTTGAAACAATTAATGTTGTTTCCACAACAATAGCTGTGGCTCTTGAGCTTACGTTGCAAGAATCCTTTAATTGAAAGGAGGTCCGTCCTCCTTCTCTAGAAATTTGATATTAAAGGTATGCTTTTCGTATTAATGGATTTTAATTACAGTCGCTGCAGGCTATAAAAATAACTCACTTTTAAAGAACTCCTGTTTTATTTATGTCCGAAAGCATGAGCTTTTATTAAAAGCCCGGCATTTTTCTTTCGCATGAAAATTTCATTAAAAAGATTTCAAAAGTGTAACTAAATGAACTTTTTATGAGGAATCGTTGTGCGGCAAGTTTAAAGCGGTAGAAATTCACCAGATTGTATTTGTTAAATTCAGCTATTGGTTCCCAATAAAATCTCTTTGTCAAACATTTTATGATTTTTTAGAAACTAAATACAGTTAACGTTCTCCTTTTGTTCAGCTAGAGTTTTATCATTCGTAAAATTCAAAGGAAATATTCAAAAGAAATTTAAAATTTAGAAAATATATATTATACAAAAAAGTCACTGAAAAACTCATTTTAGATTTTTTTTTAATTTTAGAAAACGGATTTAAATTTGCATGTTGATTAAAGATTGAAGTAATTTCTGGTATACATTTCAGTAAAAATGTTTTAATATTTTTTAAAGCATGAAAGGAATAATTCCACGGTATTATTGAATGAAAATTTGATAAATTAAAGTTCCTTTAATCTAGTATTTAAAATTATTGCTTAAAACAATGAGTTATTCATGCTTTGATATATAAATACATAAGAAGAAATAAGAATTGATTTATGTAAAGTACATCAGTTAGAGTCTTGGCCGCATTAGCATTTCTAGTAATAGCGTGCGATTTATAACAAGAAGGGAAAACATTTATTGATATTAAATGTCAATCGCTAATATAATTAAAACATGAGTTGAAATACTGATAATTAAAAATTACTTCTGATGAGGAATTGAATAAATCTTTCGTTTCACAGAAATTTATAATAAAAAGAAAATCTTTAACTACTAACTTCAATGAAAGAAAAACTTATAAGCATTATTTTCTATATATAGTTAAATTAAATAATTATTTTAAGTGTAACTTTATTAAAAATTTTTAATTAGGTTATCAGAAATTGGTGTTATGAATAATACTCGTGACTACAAGCATCTATTGCATAAAAGTACATTTTGGAAACTGAAAAGTGTAATTATTTTATATTATTTTTAAATCATATGTGTGTGTATTTTATTCATACACAAACTCTAATAGTTTGATATTATTTCTAAAACAGTTCGATGAGAAACTTTGATGTGAAATTAAATATACATATAGATTAATTTTAAATATATCACATATTTTTTATAATATTATCATAATCGGTTTTATTTTTAAAAAAAGATTTTTTGAAATTAACTAAATAATATTTGCAGGAATGATTTATCGGGAAATTCAGTTGTTCAGGGGGATATTATTCATTACATAAAATATAATTATGAATTTTAAATTAGAGTAACATGTTAATAAATATTTAATATAAAGAATCAGTATTATGAAAAGGGTGCACCTTGACACATGCATTATATGTCAAGAAATGTACATTATTATGGGAAATTAACGCTCAGTTTGAGATTAAAATACATCAGATATAAAAATTTATGTTTGATAATTTAATACATTCACCTATTTTTTTAAGCAAATAAAAAGTTTCTTTTGTTCTTAAGTTTCAAATTATGTTGATATGTATAAAAACGCTAAAATTTTAAACTTTCATGTTTTCTATTTTCACAAGCAATTAGTAAAAATATTCAAAAAATATCTTTTAGGCCAAAAAACTTAAGAGTTTTAAAGATAAAGAAACTCCGATTTTATTTTACCTACGAATGTTATTGGTTTTATAATCAACAGAATTTAATTTTTAAAATGGTCCAACAAAATTATCCTTGAAACAGTTATTAAGCTAATACAGTTTTGTATATCTGGATCATTTTGCAAAAAAAAAAATACTTTTAGTTTTTATAAAAGCAGTTTTATTTTATGAGATTCCCCCAATCGATGCAATTTCTTTCTCAGTTCAAGTTCTATGTCTTTCATTTCGTGGCCTAATTTTACTTAACAATCCAATTAAACATTTATTACTCTTATAAAAAGCACGTTATTAGTCGCCTGTTTTATGGTAATTGAGTAAAAAATCTGAGAGAATCAGAAATCTAAACAGATAAAAGAGATTTTTACATGCGACTTCTAGCCTTCATTACTTGAGCAAAAGAGAGCTCATTATGAAACGTGGAAAAATCTCTGTAAGATGCCATTAGAAAACTTGATTTAAAATGATGTTAACGATAAGGTGCTTTCATTTGGGGACAAATTACATTTAAGAGGAAAGATTCCCTAATGACAATGTCGCAAAGAGATCATTTTAAATTCTATCGTTATTTTTTCTTCATTTTCTGCCTAATCTAATCAAAGGGATAGTTTTGTTGTGTATTTTTGAAGAGAAGAAAAACGAAATAACGCAATGAAAATCTCAAGCAACATATTTCCTGAAATGGAATGTAATCGGATTTCATATTCACACATAAAATATAATAAAATATTCATTTTGTCTTTATTTTAGTAAAGCTAGCCACTATGAAGTAGGAAAAAAAAGTGAAAAACATCTGGTGTGCCTTATGAACAAGTCGTTTTATGTTATGCGTAAGGTACGTTTCTTATGTGTATATAAATGATATTTCATACGAATGAGTTTTGTAATTATAAAATTAATTGGAAACAGTCAATACGTTAAATAACAGAATGAAAGAAGCTCATGAAAAAATGTTATTTACTTCATAATTTTCTTGCAATTATCTGCCCGTACTTAGCGATTGGAAATAATTATGTATACAGGTACCACATTATACAAATGAATTTATCTTAAGTATTCAGAAAGTGAAATATCATTGATAATAGGTGCAAAAAATCAAATTTTTATTTTTAATGAAAATTTCATCAATTTCTTTAATGATTTTATCAAAAACACATTTACTCCTTCTCTGATTTCTTAAAAATTTAATTTATTTGCTGCAAAATACAGACTTAAAATAAAATTATTGATGATGGACTTCTTTAAACACATTAGAAGTTGCTTAAATCTTTCAAGTATAAATGTTTTAAATCCTTATATTATATTATATTATATATATATATATATATATATATATATATATATATATATATATATATATATATATATATATATATATATATATATATATATATAGAGAGAGAGAGAGAGAGAGAGAGAGAGAGAATTCCACTAAATATATTTTCAAATCAAAATACATTTCATAATATTGGTGCAAAAGTTATGAATTTGTATATTTTAAAATATTTTCTAAAATATTATTAGTGTGTACCTGGTAAATTTGGGTACAAGAAAATATAATAATGTACCTAAGTCATTGTTATTTCAAAATAAGTAACTTTGAAATAAATAATTTATTTAGTCTTAAAAAATACTAATTCCAATTAACCGTGATTAAGATATATATATATATATATATATATATATATATATATATATATATATATATATATATATATATATATATATATATATATATATATATATATATATATATATATATATAGAAAGCTTTATAGTTTAGAGAAGTATGTATATAATGTCAACTAAAACACTCAATTTCATAAGAGAAATTGATATAATTATTCGAATTTCTAGCTCTCAGTATTATATTTTTACAATATATTTCAAAAAAAATTATATCGCTTCACAATTAAATTTGATGCAAATCAAGAAACAGGCTTTATAATGTGAAGATAAATTAAAATCAGTCTTACAGGAAGGAATTTCAGCTGCTAATGTAGTTCATTCTTACAATATTTGAAGCAGTCTGCAGAACTACATATCCCGATTTTGATTTTACTTTCATTTCAAAAAGAGGAAAAAATGAATTTTTCAAATCGATACAGAATGCTTTTTTCAATTCCGATGGAAACAAAAGAAAATTCTCATTATTTGAAAAACTGAGTACATAGTAGCATTTCTGATCTAAGAGAAGAGAGTAAATAAAACTTGTGTGTGTGTGTGATAGAAGAAATGCTGAAAAAATGCTTGATGCTAAAAATATTTAAACTATTTTTTATTTATGTATGTATAAGTCCAACAATCATAAGAGAAGAAAAAGTTAAATTATTGAACTCACAGAGTACTGTTAAAGCTAGAGGCAAGACACATCATTCTCAAAACTGTTCAGAGATTTGGGGGAACCTATCCATGATGTTCGTCAACGAAAAATTTTACAGAATGCAAATTTAATTCAACAAAACCAAAACTTAATTATCGGATTGTGTCTCAAACAATGGATTTTTCAGATTGTCGGTTGCAGCTGTTTCCAATTTACATTTTAGCTTTTTATTTTTATAAAGTATCAATAAGGTTAAAGCGACTTCTTTCCTTCCTAACAGTAAATAAATATCGAGGGAAAGTAAAACTCCACTTTCCTTCATTTTTCGCGAAATAAAATTATCAGTAAATTGATCTAACGTTTTTTAAATTACTTGCGAAATTTGGTTTCAATAATCTTATAAATTCAATTTTTTTTTGCCCCACATAGCTTAAAAACTAACAAACCAAACCATTTTCATGCATTATTTTCATTCATCTATTTTTCTTATAAATAACTTGATGTGGTTTTTCTTCAGGTTTTATATATAAATAATCATTAGTTTTTCATTAGCTCCAAATATTTTAGTTTTATTTAGAAAAATCTTTTTCTGTGTAAAAATATGAAAAAAATTTAAATATTCTTATCCATCATGTTACCGTTAAAAACCTATAATTTTCATCTTATAAAATTTAAATGGAAATAAAAACTTCTCAATGAAAAACTGTCTAAAGACTTTCCATAAAATGTATAATGGAATTACATTATAACATTTAGATAAATTTCATAACCATAATGTTATTCGGCGAGAAAGAAATATTGGATACTGTGTTTCAAGCATTTTACTTAAAATGAAATATTTTACTAACTAAATTGCGTAAGGAATATTTATTGCTTAACAGGATTATAAATTAACCATATAAAGCAGGATATTTGGTTTAATACATAATTTGACTCCATTTAAAGAAAATCATATCAAAAATTTATTCCATTAAACTCGTCAATTACTTTTGGGTGCTGTTGAAAACTGATGATTTAATTATAATTGTTTACTTATCAATGTAAAAGCATGATTTCTGTACTCATTATCAAAATATTTTTAACTTGTAGCTTTTTCTATCGTAAGGGAATGATTAAAATAAATTTATCTCACTGCTATGTGGAAAAATTATTTATTTCTTTTCATTAAGAAAATTTAATTAAGGGAATATATTCTCCGAAATGCGTATTTACATGCAAGATTATCGCGCTCTTCTCATTACATTTAAAGGTTTTAGTAGCTGGTTCTCTTCATTCAGAATAGATATATACTTATTAATTATTAATAGCCTAGGATATTGATCATTTTGGTTCAGTTTTAAATAAGTTTTTGTACAGACTTGTTGAAACTATTTTGTTATATGGATTCAAAAATACGTGTCTTTGAAACAAAAAAAAAAAAAAACTTTAAAATATTCAATTAGTTACAAAACTGTATAGAATAATGTTTTTAGAATACGTAGCAACTACTTGACTACTGTAATTGTTAATTAATCTTATTCTAAATAAAACCCTTATTTAATTATAAATAAAACCTTTATTCAGTTTTTCCGCAGAATAATGTACATAAATAATAATATCTGTGTAAATTCTTTTATAAATCATATTGCTTTGTTAAAAAAATGTTAACCTCAATGAAGCTAATTTTAATTTCAATATGAAAATAAATAAATAAATAAATAAAATAAAAAAAAGGATTTCTATTAAATTAATGGCTTATAGTATAACAGCGAGTCAAATGATATGCCAATATAGCGTAGTTTTAAATCAAAAGCATGTTTTCGTGAAATATATGAATTAATTTCATATTATAAATGAACAATTTTTTGAATTGTTCTCTTCTATAATTTGTAGTTGCCTGGTGTTATGGAAAAAAAATTGAGTCAAAGACATAAACTGGACAGTTGCACACTCTAAGAATACAGATAGGCATTTAAGTTACTCAATAAAATTAATGAGCTTTCAAGATATCAATTCCGAAACGATTTTCTTAAAAAAAATTCAAATAACATTAACGAATGAATAGGAAGCCTGGAAAAGAGAGTTAGAGGTAAAAATGGGTTTTCCATGGTTATTTTCAGTAATGTATCGAAGATTATGCATTTTGTAAATGGTCGCTCAATAATTTTGAAGGGGAGACATTTTTAAAACTCTTGCTAAAATGAGCAATAAATTGGAACAATACACTTTGGATGAACATATTTCTTTTTAAAGCATTATTCTTCACTAATGCATAAAAATTTATTATTTTGGTGTTTTGGAGTACAAAATGAGCTACATAAAAGTTTTATTTGATTTTTTTTGGAAAAATCTGTAAACTATAAACATAAAAATTACCTCATGAAGAAATTAAACTACATTGCTAACTAGTCCATAAGGTATTTAAATACACTCGGGGTTGGAATTAAAAGCAAATTAAATATTATTAATTTATTAAAAATTGTACACTATAAGCAATTGTTAAAAGTTTTAAGCTTATTTAATAATTTAAGAAGTAATATTAAATTCATGAACTATTCTAAAACTGATGTGAAAATTTTCAAATGTCTGAATTTATTTTCTCAATTTATTTTTCTACTGACAATATTATTCGTTAGCTGGGCTATTTTGTTCATGTAAGAATAAGCCGAAAATATAGTTTGAGAAGCAAAAATAACCGTATATACAAAACCAAGTACTAATAAAAAGAAAGTTTTAAAAGTGGAACTTAGTGTCTCGTTGGCTGACATGTAATGAACGTTTAGTTTATTTAAGAGTAGCTAACTCTTCATTAAAATAACTACAATCATTTGTTTTTAGATTCCTTAAAATCTGAAAATTAGTTAGTCAGGGCTGCTATTATATCTAGACCTAGTGACCTATTAAAATAATTTATGATTAGAAATTGACAAAACTTGAGTTACGCACTTAAGTAACATAGATATATATTTTGGTATGCATTTATATTATTGAATATATATATATATATATATATATATATATATATATATATATATATATATAAATGGCCTTAAAAAGTTCCAGATTATAATGATTACTGGATTCAACCACATTAAAACATAATTTTGAACCATGTATGTGCTAAGTATTTTACTAATACATTGCCTATGCTCTTAAATGCAAAAGATATATTTATAATAAACTACACACGATAAAAAATAAACACATTATTTGAAAGTTGAAATATAGAATTTTATTCTGTATATGGGAGATATTTTGCAGAAACATAAATTAATGATTCAATAGTTACATAGAACCAAATTTTGGATTGACCTTATCTTTACTTAAATTACCACGATCACTGAAATCCTGGTTGTGTGTGTTCCATTCAAACATTATTATGACATGTATGTATGTACGTATATATACGAGGGTCACTCTGAAATTTTTGAGATACAACTAGGTTTTTAAAGTTATGCTTACAAAATTTTAGGTGTGTTCAAAGTAGTCTCCTCCAGCGTCAATGCACTTTAAGAAAAGTGCTTTGATGCACTTTTCTTAAAGTATATATATATATACACTAATTCGTCTAAGAAGACGAATTTTCCACTGATTAAACGCCTCAAGCCATTCATTTCTTGCAATAGATGAAAAAAATACATTTACAACCACATGAATCTCTTCTTCTGAATGAAAACGACGTCTACGTAAGTTCTCTTTCAAATTAAAGAATAACCAAAAGTCGCTCAGGTGAATACGGTAAATGTTCGATCACTTTAATATGTTTTTGCTTAAGAAACTTGACTGTTAATCCGGCTGTATGTGAAGATGCATTGTCATTGTTAAGCATTAGTCCCCTAACATTCAGTTCTTGTAGAATTTCTGGAAGACATTTAGTGGTATACCAGTATGCTGTAACAGTCTTCTGTCCTTCCTTGATGACTTTGACTAATCCCGTACTTCTGAAGAAAACGGCATACATCACTTTTTTCACTGCGCATTGTTTTTTCACCATTGTCGGCGTGGGATCATCTTCAAAGATCCATGTTTTGCTTTCTTGACGTGTTGGAACGTCAATATACGGTATGTACGTTTCATCACCTTTTCAGTTTTAGAAATGATGCGGTGGCCACCATCATTTAGCAATTAAAGAGTTTCTTTAGTGATTCTGACAATCTCCTCTTTTTGGTGCTCAGTTGGATTATGGGGAACCCGACGGCAAACTACTTTTTTCATACGTAATTCTTCATAAGAATGATTTTGTGTATTGCTGCTGATCCATTGTTAAGTTCCATCTGTATCATTTGATAGGTAAAACGATTATCATCCATTAACATTTTTCGTATGGCTGACGCATTATCCTGGATTACTGCCGACGGCGGCCTTCCTGTGTGTTATTCGTCCTGAAGAAATTTGCGGCCTCTTCTAAAGTCTCTAAACCATCTGAATACAGTATCACGAGCTGAATATTCCTCACCAAATACATTTATATATTTTATAAGTCTTACGATTTTTCACCCATTTAATTTATTAAATTTCTCTTTATTCGTCGATGTTTGGTGGAATACATATTTCAGTTGACATCGCGTCTTCATTAATAAATTACAAAAAAAAGACTAAATTTTCCTGAAGCAATGTATCATTTCTAAGGCTTTATCAAATATAGTTGAATAATAGAGAAATATAATAAGTTTGAATAATTGTTGTAAATTAATATTTTAGAGTTTTCAAGTACAAACCTACGTGAAATAATTTTTTATTAAGAGTTCATATTTGTATTTTGAAAATATGTATCAGCCTGAGTAATTTTTGAATAAATCCTGATAATTTTTTGCTTAGATATCTTAATAGCTTCAACATTTTTTTCCATTTTAAAAATATATATATTAAAATTTTATTAATGCCAGTAGAACATTCCACAATCAGGTGCATAAAACATAATGAATTTTCGTCTGTTTATCCTAACTCAGAAATGTTAAATAGAATAAAAAGCTGTTAGATATATAAACAAAACTAAGATATGTTTAATGATTTTGTCATATAAAAATGTATAGCTATGAGGTAATAATATGTTTCAAAAAATGCAGTATTTATTATGCTAAAAACACACGTTATACATTTCGTGAAAGGTTTGCGGGCATAGAAATTGGGAACATGACAACTTCTGAAGACTTGCGCAGTAATGAATTCTTGGATAAACATGTAATTAGGTTGACTGACAATAAGTAGATGCCAAGTATTGACTTGTCTTCAAGACCGGTTTTATTTTCTTAGACATTTTTAATAGAACTGCACTAAATTGCTATTTACATTTCTATGACTCTCTAAACATCACTTATTTCTTTCGGTTTTGTTCAATAACTTAAAAATCTCTTTTTTGAGGAAAATCAAACATTTTAGTTTATTATTTATAATTTTGTAAGTCCAAATATATGTGCAGATGAGAGGAATCCCTCAAATTTATAATAAATATACAGCCAGAAGTATTCATAAATAAAATTATTTCTTTCGCACTTGAAGAATAATATTTATTTGAGGTATACGAGCAAATAACGCATCGTGAAAAAATTGTGAGAGTATAAAATACCAATTACGATTAACAAAAATCAAAAATTAATTCCATTATATTGAAAATTGAAAATTTTAAAATATGGGTGTCTACAAGAAACATTCAAGAAAATTAAAAAAAATATATCCTTATAAATTAATAATCATTGAGAACTCATATATTGTATAATTTTGAAAGCAATACTATATAAAGTGAGCGTACATGTTTTAATGATAAGAATTAAAATTAAAAATTGAAGTATACTTCATAAACAATTAATATTATGCTTACAATCAGTGTTTAATCTGATAAATATTATAAATTATAATTTACATATATAAAATAATTATCTTAAAAATATGTATCAAAAATTTATATATTTTAGAAATCGAAGCAGAAGGAAAATGTTATATAATGGGAAAATATAATAAAGTTAAAAGTATCATTCGGGAAAACAATTCTGTATTTAAAAAAAAATATTAGGACAAAGGTAGAATCTGAAGAATTATTATTTATGATAAATATGTGATGCTTATAAATATTAGTGATCAAATCAGTTTGGAATTTTTTTTTATTCTTTAGGTCACACACTAAGGAATGCCAATTTACACTGGACATAAGTTTGAGAAAAAAGGGAGAGAAAATAAAGCATGTGTTTTTCAGAAAAGTATGTTATCAAAAGAATTCGAAAATAAATTAAATTTTTCCAATAACCAAGATTTTATAAATCTTTAATGTCAATAACCAAATAGAATATAATAAAGACGCTTTAAAATTTTAGGATCTCACGTTGTATTGAAGACTGTTACTTAGTTAGAACACAACTGGAATTTACAACATTGATGATCCCAAGCATAAAATATACCTTCTTCATAAGCTCAGACAAACCAATTATTCAATGTAAAGTTACTGTGTATTTTTACAATTTATAGTGTTTTGAATTTTGAAAACAAATTTATGAATTGCATAGTAATTAATATGTTTAATGATGTAACATAATGACTTGCTGCTTTTGTGAATGCAACAGGAGGCAATTTAAGTATATTGCTCTTGATGCTAAATTTTGAAGCTCGGTCAACAGTTATTAGCAATAAACGATCATTGATTTTATAAAATTACTGAATCAAACTAATAACTGTTCATATTTCAGAAACAATTTTTGATAAGAGAACTTATAATTGCTACAAAAATATCCGCAAATTTTTTAAAGAATTTAGTAGATAACTTTTAACGTAACGAATATTTTTTCTAACGCATATCAGTGTCTACACTGAAAATATCTTAGCAGTCTTTAATTTAAAAAAAAAAGCTATTTATCTTATATTTCAGTTTGAGATGATACTTCAGTTTGTGATAACACAACATGGCGATTGCCTTTTAATATACATCACGCTAACAAAGTTTGTAAATTATTATTGTTTCAAGGATTTTTTCTACGCTTAAGCTTGTAATGTAAATATTCCGTAATTTAATATTTTATTAGAATTGAATATTTATTCGTATTTTTACCGTCTTCAAGCAGAAAGAACTCATGTAGAGGGGATCTGAAGCATCAAGAAATATTTAAATCCAGTGTCGTTCAAGAAAAGTGATGCACAACCCCAGTCAATCAGTTAATAAGGATAGCTGCAAGGCTGCGAGGAAGTCGTTAAGGTACCATATTTTCAAACAAAATCTCTCTTCAAATCCTATTTCTGTCTTCCCAGAAAAGATTGTCTTTTATGAAAGAAACCTGAAATAATGAACCAATGATTTAGGTTTCATTTCACGAATAATAATAATTGAATTATTGAGACATTAATTTCATTATAAAACTTCAGTTTAAAGTTAATCGTATAAAATGTGTTTTAACATGGGTATCTTCCAAAAACGACAATCTTTTCATAGAAAATAATATGAAGTAAAAAGTATAAAGATTTTGTAGCTAAAAGAATATTTTACATTAAAAATTGTAAAAATGAATTTTATTAAAAATGTTTAATGCCAAGGTATAATTCTTGCAATTTTTAATGCAGAAATAGGAAATAAAACTTTAAAGCAACAAAAATCTATTTTTCACAAAATTAAAAGAAATGATTCTTTATTCACTTGTTAAGTAAGTATGAGAAAATTTTTTTAAATAAAAATGATATGATTGTTATAGATTTAAATATTTTTATGTAATATTTTTGTAACTTGTCAAAGAATAATAAATATTTTTGAAATTAAATTGAGTCAATATTTAAAATTTAATTACAGGAAAAGAAAAAAAAATATTGGCAGCAAAGTTATATAATTTACTTTAAATTAAATAATTAATTTTTGTTTTTAAATTATTTAATTTTATTAATAAGTTAGTTTTAAAAATAATTATTTATTTTGAATTTCATTTTATTCATAAAATTTGGTGTATTGGTGACATAAAAGGACTGTTCAATAGCAACTTTGCTAGTGATACAGACGGTATTGTCCGACTATAGATCACTCAAAAATTAAGAAATGTTGAGGATTCATATGTATTTATTCATATATCTGAAGGATCTCTCCTGGTCCAAGATAATTTTCTGACACGGACCTTAATAACTATTACAATACAATCCAAATAATATGTTCTATAGCATTTTAGTCTGGTGATTTTGTTGATCTAAAAAGAAACTAAAATTGTCAAAATAAACTTGCATCTATACTAAAACTAGTATTTTGATACATCATTTAGCTGTCAATAGAAGAAAAAAGATTTTCTTAAGCATTCTCTTCCCTTACAAAAATTATCCATTGGTTATGTTGTGAAGAAATTAATACTTTATCGCTTCATAAAACTAAAACTTCTTAATAAATGTAGTGAGTTTACTTGTGAATATTTATAGTTATAAATCTATGAAAACATTTATATATTCAAGCAATATGCTTTTGAATTTCTGTTGGTTTGTAGTAACATTTTTATAGCCGATATAATATTTAAATGTAATAAGAAAAATATTTTATATAATAAGTTAATTTATAAAAAGTATTATAAATAATTTGAATATTTAAATTTTATATAATTAAACATTCATTATATAAAATTATTCAAACCCTGAAAGAAACCGTAAGTAATTTTTAAATAATTTTGTTTCAAAATGAATAATTTTTTTCTTTAAATAATTTTTTATTTTAACATAATAATTATAACAACTCTGCTGCCATTCTTACCCCAATGGGAAACATATCACCTTATATGCAGTGGAGATTATTTAAAACCAGAAGAAATTGTTCTTACCTTTATAGAAGATCCAAATTGTAGTCCAATGACGCACAATAATTTAATGATACCTTTTCTTGAATACCTTTATCAATTTTACTTTATGGGATTAATCTGATAATAACAGGCATAAATTGGTTCACTATAAATGAAGACTTTAAGCTATAAAATGTTTATTGTATCTTTCCATTTTTAAGAATTTCAAATGCAGGAACTGATTTTCAAGGAAATATCTGATTAATTTTTTTAAAGAATTTAAATGAGAATAGTTATATTTAAAAAATGTAATTAAGTTTCTATACCGTTTAAATTTATACTCAATTCAAATTAATTTTTTATTTTACTAATATCATTGTTTAGTTTTTAATGAATTATGTTTATAAGAAACGCAAAACAATTCAGTATATCTATAAGATTTGTATAGTATGCAAAAAATATAAATGTGTCTATAATTAACAAAAACAATTTTATAGACATTTCTTTTGAAAGTTTTAAAGTCTCTGTAACATATATTTTTAAATATTTCTTATAAATTTTCCTGTCTTTTAAATGTATCATTAAATGCTTCTAACAATTAATAAAACAAAACTTAAAAGCAAAATTTAGAAACAAATTATCGAAAATTAATTAAACTTTTAAATAATTAAATATTTATTTGGTTGCAAGCATTATCTTTACATCAGTGTCCCATGATACATAAAAGAAATAATTATATAATTTGTAGCTTAATGATAGGATTCATGTTTTTAATTGCAAGAAATGCCACTAAAGAAGACATTAAAAAATGCTTCTCATGACGCATTGATCCACATTTATATATTTCAATGCTAACAAAGTAAAAAAAAAAATCTTCCAAACTTCATAATAGTGTTCTGAAAAATTATGTTATGCGTTGAATTTATTTCGTATTCTATGTCAATTAATTTTCTTACAATAATGAAGAACAGCTTTATTATAGCATGTTTATGAAATATTGGAATTGATAAAAATAGGCAGTTGTCTTTATTCTATTTAAAAAGTAAATTTTTCTCTTATTATATACTCAAAGACAAAAATAAAATTTTATATTTCTCATTTTGCATTATAAATATTATTTAGGCAAGAAAAATAATTGTATATTATTGAATTTTGTCTTGAATATCGAATTATGCAGGAAAGGAAAATATGTTGAATTTTTATATGTAAAATTAAATAAATGTAAGCAACTACTATTTTTCAAACTTATTTATATATGAAATGAAACTGCTCATGAATATTAGGAAAATAAAAACAAGTAGTTGATAAAGATGTAGTAAATTTGTTTTATAATATTACTTGAAAGGGTGAGTGTTCTTATAAGGCACTGAAGCATTAATTCTTACTTAAATAATCATGACTTTTTAGTTTCTATAAATGTAAGATACTTTAATTCTCTTCCGTGCTTCAGAGATAGTTTTCATGGAAATGTTTCATAAATTTAATGAAATTTTTTATGACTGTTTCTTAATATTTAAAATCTATTGCACAAATATTAAAATGAAAGATTATCGCTTTCTTACATTCTTATGCTTAGCAGTTTTTATAGAACGACATAAAGGAAAATTAACAAAATAATCAGAATTTACCACAAACTAAAAACAAGAAAAATATATTATTTATATAACAATAAAACCGAAAATAACCGTCCAGGATCGATAATAAGCCTTCTAACTTTTTAAACATTTTACAAAATTTTTTCGTAGAAAAGATTTTTATTCGGATGTATTTTACAAAATTTCTTTATTAAATCTAATTGAAATTCTATATTGAAATGTACAATAAAGAGAATTAGTGTCCCTATTTTTTGAAATTTCATTTATTTAAGAAATTTTGAAGGTTTGATTGATTTTATAAACTATTTGCTCATCGATATAGTCATGAAACAATTGATATGTTAATCACAAATTATTAAAATTTTAAATAGTTTCGTTCATAAAATCATTCATAATTATTAAAATAACAATTTAATAAAATATAATAATTAATCATTTTTACACATTTTTATATAAAAATGAAAACATCATTTACTTTTAGTTAAATTAGGAAAGAGTCATGAGATTTTTATTTACTTGCAGATATTGAAATTTTAATACAAAAATATTGAAATAATAGGTGCTAAAAATATGCATTTTTGAATTTTCATATCAAAATATGAAATTTAATTACTATATTATCAGTAATCTTTAAAAATTAATATTATAGGTTTGATCATAATGAATAAATAAATGAATTTGATAATTTATCAGTAATACAAGTTTGTAAAAATAGGAAATGTGCACTGGTTCTTAAAACATATATGTTGTATTGAAATAAAAATTTTAAATGAAAGATCCATTTTAAGCATTATTGCATAATTAATAAACATGCAAATTAAAATACAGGATTTCCTTTATGATAATGAAAAAATAAATGAAAAATATGAGAATTAATGTTCATTTTAGACGATAATGGAATTTTTAAAATCTAAAGACTAATAAAAAGATTTTTATAAAAAATGTAATTATAAACTTAGAAAATTAAAATTGTTTTTCAAAATGTATGATTATATTTAAATTATTATGTTACTGTTCATTGGTTTTGTAAAATCTTAAAAAAACTACGAATATGAAATTATAAACATACGTTAAATTTTAAATTAGTTTAATTTAAATTTTAAGAAAATTTTAATTTAAAGTGTATGATTTAATATTCCTTTTTCTTCATCAACATATCGAAGCGAATAATCATTCTGAAAAATGTTATTTCATTCAAAAATGGAAAATATTTTACTGTAAAATTTAATATTTAAGTAAAATAATGTTATATAAATTATATAAAATTGAATTACTTTTATTAATATTAAACTTTAAACATAGATGGGTACTGTAGGCTTTGACCCACATAGACTGTCGGGCCGCAGAATTTAGTTTAATATTATACTTTTCTATAACTTATCGATTTTTGTTATTGAACTGGCTTATTAGTTTCTAATAGTTTAATTAATCCATTTTACTTATATAAGCATTAAAATACAACTACTTTAAATACTATTATGCAATAAAAATATAATTTAATGCATTTTCATTCTTCAACAATAAATTAATGAAGAAGTTAAATATTAAGAACATTATATCACAGTATAAATTCTAATAATAAAAATATACATACCTCAAAAAATAGGATTGCTGTAAGCAGGATTGTTGTAGGACTTGTTATTATCAGAAACTCTATAAATATCTCTTAAAATTTAGTTAGATCGACTAAGATAAGAGACAAAGGAGAAAGATTTTCCTTTTTAATAAATTCCATTAGAAAGAGCAGTTTTATTTTTGCTGTACATACAGTGTGGGTCTCATAAATAGCAAATAAATTTGTAACTGTTATAAATTCTTTGTAGAGAAGAACGTCATAAAACAATACATTTTAGTCATTTAAATTAAAATAATGGAATAAGGAACACACTTACTTAAGAAGACACTATTAGGATGATATGAAAAAATGCATTAAATTTCCCAAAAAATACCCAAATTTCATTTAAAAAATGAGTAAAATTTTATCAAAAATAGTAAGCACAATACACAATAATAAGATAATTTTCAAATAAAAGCATTTAAAGTAATAATATGTATTCATAGAACTGATGAAACATTTTATTTTCAACTTTTAATATTAATGAATAGGTTTTCATGATAATAAAGATACTTCTATTATGATAGAATAGTAATAAAATACCTATTTTCTTTTTCGTTAATTTCTGCATGCCTGTTTTTCCAATTATCATTGAAATAAATATTAATTAATAAATAACTTTATACTTGTATTACAAACTTTACATTTATATTATATACTTTATATTGTAACATATTGATTAAAAAGTATGTGAATAAAAATATTATTAGTAAGCATTGCTCCAGTAGTTTTTTAGTTAGTTTTTTTACAAAGCGCAATTAATAGTCCTTTAAAATTGCATACATATGTGCACTTAAAGGAACTAAACCAGTATTTATTACTGATTATGGCGATCAATTTTTTAACTAAAATTTTTTTTAAAAGCCTTTTATGCCAAAATAACTTTTATATTTCATTTATAGTTCTTAACTTTTGTTTCCAATAATAAAGAAGAAACATAAATTTAATTTTGTTTGGTATCATAACTTATAAAACATACAATAATTTAAAATTAAATATTTTGTTACAAACAACAGGACATGCTTTAAATATTAAAACATATTTATTTACGAAATGCAAATTTTTAAGTAAACCTCCAGCATCAAATTAGTTATTTTTCTTTTTGAAATATAGACGATTACGCAGATAGTATCAAATTTAGGAGAAATATCTTTAAATTTATTTAGCTTACGGCTTTCATGGAAAGTCTGTGATTTTATTGGCTGTAAAAATTATAATAATTTCTCTTACATTATTTGAGTCATTTGATTTTAGATTGTATTAAATTAACAGACATATAAAATTGAATTTTATGCTTTAGAAATAAATGCAGTTGAGTTATGAAGTGTAAGAAATGCAAAAGATCCACAATTGAGTCAAAATAAATACTACACAATTTATAAGTTTCCTTGAAAAAATTTAAAAAATAGTGTTTATTCCATATTTTAAGAATAAATTTATTTTATAAAAATATATATTTTAAACACATCAATACATTTCTGTGTAAACTTTAGTTGCTTTTAGGTTCTAAAAATAGATTTCTACTATTGCCTTAGAATTTTGTTTCGGTGATATTTGCTTTATCCATGATTTATGCTAAACATTTTCTGAGAACTATTTTTTATAAATCAATATTTAGCACAACTCTCCTGTATTATAATATTGATACATTTAATTTGAATCGTATCTATGCAAATACAAATGCTTATCTAGACTGAAATATAAATACAGTATTGTATTAAAATATTTCATGAGTTATAAGAAAGTAATCTTATACATTGAATAAACTAATATGCAATAAATGCAAGAGGCGAAATATGATTAAAACTGTGTTGAATTTGAAATTTTATTGAAGAGTTTAAATGGATTTAGACACTGAAAAGCAGATAAAAGTAAAGAGTTTTGAGAAACATATTTGATGTCTACAAAATTTTGGTATTATTAAATAAAGTAAAACTATCACACAAAAAAAATATTTTTGTATTATTATTATGGGGTTTTGTCGTGGGGAGGAAGTTAAGATAATTTTTACAATCTAAAAGTGCATAAGAAACTAGATTGGACTTCCTTAAATTTGCTATCCAAACAAAATTTGTAGCTTAAATTTAAAAACAAATAAAATAACTATTTTGCAGATTCAAAAGCCTATCTTATTTAATTCATATTGTTATCTCTAAGTTATGTAAGTAAGTCAATTATTTAATTAAAAAAGGTTATTTGGTTTAAAGGAAGTTAAAATAAATCTTTTATATATCATTATTGCAATGCAAATATGAATATGATATTATTTAATTAGTAAGATTTCACAATCTTAATTGATTTCCTTCAAAACATAGTTTTTAGAGCTGATATGCATAATCAATGTAAAGCATTTTTGCTTAAAATATTGTGTTGACGTCTTCTTTGCCTTTCACAGAAAACGTATTAAGAACAGTAATATATGTATTATTCCCAGTGTTAAATATTTTTTTTTGAAATTTTATGTACTTATTTTTTGATTAATATGATAAATATTCCGGAAGAGCATTAAAATAAAGTAAGAAAATTCCCTTTTTAGTATGAGAATGTTGGACCAAAAATGTGTATTAAAATGTAGTTGATTTAATCAGAATATATTCGATTCCGTTTGATGAATTTGTTTCAAACACTATTGAATATATTTTTGATTGATTTATAATTTCTTTCAGGCAAAGAAAAGAAATACATTGTGATCAAGAATAAAAATATCTTTATTTTAAAAATTAAGGGAATAATATTTTGCCTTTCTCTTATTAGTGTACAGAAATTATTTGTTTACGTACAACGTTTCATTAATATTTACTTTAGAAAACTTTTGCCTATCATCAAATTAATAAAGAATAAATAAAAATTATTTCTCTATTAAACTTCATGAAACTATAATAACTTTTCTCAGTTAGAAATTAAATGTGTTACAAAGAAAACTATTTTACCTTTACATCCAAAATATATTAAAAGAGCTAAATTTTTCAGAAATTATATTCTAAAATACATTTTAGATTATTTATTAAGTTAATAAAGTTTGAGCAAAAAGCAAACACATTGAAAAGTTAAAATATAAGTATCATATTGTATAAAAATTTATGAAGAACAAAATTAAATAAAGTGAAATACTTTGACCATTTATCAAGTATATCATGAATAAATTACAATCTCATATCTAATAAATTATGAACTAAATGCAAATTTATAAAAACTACGCAATAAAGAAAAAACAACCAACAAAATTCTTTCTTATATTGAATATAGAGCAATAAGATGATAATTTAATTAATTAAGATAAAAAAAGTAAGTTAAATAAAACATTCCCATGCGAATTTTATTTTGTTACTCTGTACAAGCTATCTGATTTATTAGATAATCTACGTGTTGCTTGGTAAAGTAAACAAAGGGAGCGTATACTTGCTCAAGGTAAATGAAGAAGCTGTTGCTTTAGGTGTGCTTCAGAGTACGAGTATAAGTTGTTGACTTAATTAAGTTTCTTCCCTTTGAATCAATGTTTTTGTACCCAGTTTAACTGTATTAAGAGGGTCTTAACTGCCTCTCAGGAGAAGACAAGTGAAACTAAAACCTGAGCCCCATCTTTGAAATAAGAAAAAAAGGAAAACTACCCCTCAAAATAAAATAAGAAACTTGATTTTTTTTTATCTTAATTGAATGCTTCAAATAAGCAAAATAATATTTTATTTTATATTGATTGATAAATAAAGCATATTATTTTTGTAGTTTATTTCTGAAGTTTTTAAAATCCTTGATGTTTTCTTTTGTACATAGAAAGACAAAATATCTTCTTAAAATCAACTAAAAGCAGAAAAATGCATAAAATAAAACTTAGATCTTTATTTAAGGCATTTTTATTTCAGATTTTGATCATTGCTTAAATATAATATTTTATTTGAATAATTTTGTACAGTTCTGTATAATATAAACCAGTATAGTTATAAAATCAAGAAATGATTAACAGTTTATATATAATCTTAAGTAAACAAACAAAGTATTCATTCGTATAAAAAATTATAAGCTATAATTTAAATATGATAATATTTTAGACTTTTTCGTGGATAACATTTCATTGATATATGACAAGAAAAAGTAATGAAATTGATAATAATTTATGCAATCAAACTATTATGAGTTTAGGAATGAAAGAATTACTTTCAAATTACTATTTAATAAATACATCAAGTTATAAAATTGAATTCTAAGAATTGAGAAAAAATATATTTTGAAAAACTGATTACCCTTCAATTCTAACATTAATTTTCCTAAAATCATAAATATAATTTTGATAGTAATAAAAATATAATAAATAATAAAATGTTATAAGCTAAAACATTGTTTATTGCAAAATGTTCGTGCTTATATAACCGTTTATTACTTATTATAATATTTTATTACTTTCCTAAAAATTAGCAATTCTTAAATGAACTAAGAATTTACAAATTTCTTATAGAAATTTTGAAATTAGTTATCATGAAAGATATTATTCACATTTATATTAATTTATTCTTGAAAGACTAAATGTAACAATATTTAAAAACTTTATTCCTGAAAATTTAAAGTTATAGAAACCCGCATAAAAATCCTCTTAAGGTTAGAAATAACAAAAAGAAAATAAACTTTTCCTCAGTTTAAATAAAATGTAAAATAGTTTTAAGTAAAATGGTGAAAATCGCTTTGTAAAACACTTTCTTACGTCTTAACATTTATTGCTCTTGTTAAACAAGTGTCTTTCTTGTTTTGGAGTTGAATTACTAGATGCGTTGTAACATTTTATTTTTTTCAATAAAGACTTTATTTCCTTTTGGCATTTCAGACAAATAAGGATTGAGAGAACACAGATGAAAAATGAAATCTTTGAAACAAGCCTTATACTCTAATTGCAGTTTTGTTCTAAAAATAAATTCTGAAGAAATATTAAGAAATAAAATACCATAAAATCAAAACTTTTAAAATAACGAAGCTATTTTAAAACGAACATTCTCAGAAAACTGAGGTGATTGGAAAAATTTGTTGATTTAATGATGAGTTAAGACATCGTCACACAAAACTTCACTTAGCGTACACTAGATGGGAAAAAAAAAAAAACTAAGGATATCAAGTTCATTAAAATCAGAAATTCCTTTTTTATTACAAATTGAAAGAGCAAAATAATTTATACTTTTTAATATCGCAAACACACACACATACATATAATTTTACTTGTTAAATGAATACTAGGATTAAGATAGTGAATTGTATTTTTGAAAAGAAAACATTTGCTATATTAAATATGTGCAACAAAAGTGTCAAGTTATGAATAACAGTTGAGTTGTTTGTATACATGATTTTTACATATTTATGTAACAAACTTAGTTTTGAATAATTCAAAATGATAAAATTGTTTGTCAAATTAGCTAATAATTCTGATTTCAGGAAAAATAAAAATAATACTCTCTATTTTGAATTTCAAATTTTTCCCATCTAATGAGGGTATAAAATCTAAAAAAAAAATACCATGGTTTTAGAAATTGCCTAAATAAATCTTATTAAGTAATGAAAATATTGAAAATTATACTATGAAAAATGTAAAGATTCTGAAGATTGAAGGCATCATAATTATTCAGAAGTTTCATGTGGCATTAGCCATACAAAAAGTGAATACTAATATGATTAAAAAGCGCATACTTTTTTGATTAACTTAATTTCCTCCCAGAAGTAATCTTCCTTATAAACTGTTGTAACTAAGCCGCTCTTCGAGAAAACCACAGTGGAGGAAGTTAGTTTTCGTTTCCAATTTTCCTAAAATCGTTCTGCAAGTTTTGAATAATTGATCTCTTCTGGGTGAAAAATGTCACATCACGAGAAGAAAAGCCTTCAAAATTCAAGAAAATAAAGAAGATATTTCTAACGTCTAAAGAATTTTCCTCTGAAAATTATATGTACTTGACAGCAGAGTGTTCACTTCTTTGGAAATGTTAACATTTTGTTTAGAAAGTAGTATCTTAACTAAATGTCCAAGTGTATTTAAGAGAATACTAAATTAAGAGGAAGTAAAAGCTATCACGCATTGCCATTGGAAAATAAAGATATTTATTTCTAACACTTTTAGCAATACAATATATTTAAAATGATCAAAAGTGTTTATTTTAACATATATGTTAAGATTACAAATGAAAATTTTAAAGTTATTATCAAACGTTTTCACAAATGATATAAATATATAATTCACTCTACTTTAAGTTTTAAAAATTCACTTTCAAACAAACACATTAATTTGAAAAATTGAATATGAATGCTGTATAAATTTAAGGATTTTATTTATGTTTTTGTAGTAATTTTAAACATTATAATAGCTTTTCTACCTACTGCTGCATCTCAATTTTTATTAAACGTACTAATTTTCACTGCGATAGTTTTATTTTCCTTAAACATTAAAAACAGCTCATTTGCATGTGCAGAGATTATTCGATTTTCTCCAAATTTCAATAGATTTTAAAATAATAATAAATATATAAAGTTGAACATATGTCAGTAAATGAAACACCATACAATTTAGTATTGAAATATATGGTATAAAAGTATAAATATAAAGATTGCACAAATATTTCTTAGCTTGATTCAAGTAAAATATAATAATGAATTGGATTTAAGGATAGTTATAAGTAAATGTGGGAATAGAGTAATATAGTATAAAAGAGTTTAAAAACATGAAAGAAATTTAAAATTATCCAGTGTATGTCTCAAATGAAGAATCGCAAAAAATGTCTTAGCAATTTTTTAAAAAAGAAACGCTCCTTTCTATATTTTAATGCACCTTGCGATAATTTAAGAGACAACTGCTACACTCTTCATTTGATTTGAGCCAGATTTATTTAATCTTTAAACTATTTTTTCAAAATTTACTTTTTTAATACTTTTATTTGCTGCTACGAGCTGGATATTAATATTTTTCTACGTAAATTCAAAGAACTAATTTCTGAATATTGCTTATCATTAATAACTGAAAACTGGAAAATAGTAAAAACTAATTTTGCTTTTATTTATTACACGTTATAACCATTAGTTTTCAATGTGCATAAAAATATTTTCCAGTACGGTTGGTTATTTGGTGGGTGTCACGTCCATGAAAAAACTATAGATGACAATGAGAGTGCAGAACACAACTGGCTTTCACCTTAATAATTTTGGAGTATAGACTTTTTTCGATGTCGAGGGGGAATGAATTCCCGGAGATGAGACAGAGATCTTAAAATGACAAAGCAGTGGAAAATATATTTGGTGTTAGTGGAATATTATCGCAGAGACGGTAGGTTCTGTGGCTATCCTCATGATCTTCATATCTTCATAGTGAATGGGCTCTAAGGTGATTAAAAGTTTTAATGAGCTCTCTATTTGCGTTTATTTTACAAATAAGTGAGTCTTTGTTAATGGTGTTTTCTCTTAGATGGTACGTTGCAATCACATTCAGATGGTCAAGAATGACTTTGAAGGTTTTTCCATCATTGAGTTTTCTCCCTATTTTGGTAAAGTTAATCTACCTCTCCAGTTCCAGGGATGCTAATATGCGTGGGAGTTCACTGTAGAATACATATCTGTTTTAATTTTTCAATCTCTTTCAATTGATGTTGAATACCATCGGTTAGTTTTGATTGACCGTTGTTTAATGCTTCTAAGGCAGCTTTAAAGTCATAAAAGAAGATTTGCCCATAGAATTTGTCAGTATTGTTAAGTAAGATGTGTATTCATGCTATGCATAATTTATTGCTTTAAGTTCACTGATGAAATTTGAGACGATGGATCCAGTGCTCAATGAACGGTTCATTGTTATGACGTTGGCTATTACAAAGTGCACGTCTGCGACGACTTTTTGAATAGTGTCGGCGTAGCCGTCAGTATATGCATAGTCCAGGTTATTTCCCAACATTGCATTGATAAAGTACAATATACACCCAAATTATAATTTGTTGGAACAAAATATGTGTCACACATATAAGTATGTATTAAAAGTTTTGGGAATACGTTATTTATTGCATATGAATATTTAACATAATATTTTAAGCATAAACGCTTGAAGATTATACAGTAGGATATATTTAAAACACAGTAAAATTTATAATTTTATTAAGACAGAAATATGATTTCTATTATAAAACATTGACATGAAATTTATATACTTTCGGCTAAGTTTTAGTTTAAGTACTTGTACATTAAAAATATCAACCTTCTTTATTAAGTTGATCAAAAGTACAAACCATTTGAAGAAAGCAACAGAAATAAACTTTAAAATGTATAGTTTTAAAAATATGGTGAAACAATTATGTACATAAATATACCCAAATGTAAAAGCTGTATTAGTGAATAGAAATAGCTTAATGTAAAATTTTTTCTAATATGTTTTATTAAACTATACGTGTCTTTCTGGATTTTAAAGAAATTTTCAGAAGTACAGTATTTATCAAAAAAAGTTAATAAAAATACAAAATGTATGCAGCTGTTATAAGCTAAGATAACTTTGCTTTCAAAACCCTTAAATATTAAATATGTCACGTGATTTTCCAGGAATTTCATAAATAAATGAAAACCCATCAAATATATTAGAAACATATTTTTGGCTGTTGAAAAGCTATTTTGGAAATTTAAAAATTTATCGTTTAACTTGATAAATATAAGCAGCAGAAATCTTAAATGCAATAAAAATGTTAATCCCTCTATAAAAAAGTACCTGTAAAAATTTTCTCTCCGAATGAAGTCCCTGTAATTGAAAACAAATGAGGTTGACATAAGATTACAAAAAGTAAAGGCTTCTTTCTAAGTAGATAAAAAATACATTTTCTGCTCAAGGAAGTTTTCTGCCATAGGGAATTCAGCTGTAAAATTCTCAACTTCTCCATGATGTGTGCTAAGTTAATTTAAATTGGAGCAACGTTCTGTGATTGGAATGCCTTACGAAAGTATAATGTTTATAAAAGAAATGCTAATGATTGAAAATGTTATCTTAATGGTTTACATTGCATTTAAGAGAGGTATTTTCAAGAAAAACTTGTAAAATATAATTTTCGATAACTATTTTGCAAAATCATAAGTTAAATGGAAATGATACAAATATTTTACCTCAAATGTTTAGTGAAATTATATGGAATAATTTGATGATTTCTTTTATTTATTTAATAATTCTTCACAAAAATTAAAAAAATATGAATATATTTAATTGGGATTCATGAAAGGAAAATAACATATGTTTAGAAAATTCAAGTGTAAAAATGACTTGCATAATATTTTATTTTCTTGCAAATTTTTAATACTTATCTATCATATTTTGGATCTATCTATTTATCTATCTGTATATATGTATATAAATCTGCTTAAATAGAAATACCAAAATATAAATGATTGATATTTTTTTTAATTTGAACAAATGTTAAAAGGAGATAAAATATATACACAATATACAAAGAAGTTTGAAATTTGGTTCACTTAAGAAGCCATGCAAAATAAAAAGAAAATGGAAAAAAAACTTGTAAATCAAATGAAATCAAGCACCAAAGTGGTCAGCTTCGTAATGGGTTGTTGACCACATTGACACTAAGAATGGTTTTCCTGTAAAATTCAGTTTACGAGATTAAAGTCTTAGTGAAATCATTACACTCCGAAGCTATACCAATTTTTACTTTTTGAAATTGAAGATAATAACACGAGAATAAATGCAGTGAATGAGACCACAGTGTTTATATTAAATCTTTCAATTTATGTATTTGGTTTTCTCTTTGTGTATCTATTTGCAGTTTGTAAACTTGGATTTTGATATTTTATTTTGGCAACTATGAATTTGTCCATTACATTTATTCTCGTTTTATTTTTTCAATTAAAAGATATTATGGATTCAGTGTGTAGTTGCTTCTCATTCCGACTTTAGTCTTGGACCATTGCAAAACAGCCAAATTTTGTACCAATGTGGTAAACACACTTTAAGAAGCTGGCCATGTTGGTATATCATTTCAGTAGGTTTTTTGTGTTTTTTTCATTTTTCTTTTAGACTGTTTTTGACTACTTAAATTATTTAAATTTCATATTTTAATTTTCTTTGTTTATAGGTTATATGATTTAGGCTGTTCACTATATTTAAATATTCTTGTCTTTTCGCATTATTGTTATTATTTTAAAATTTGTTCAAATTAAAAAAATCAATATGCATATATATATATATATATATATATATATATATATATATATATATATATATATATATATATATATATATATATATATATATATATATACGAGGGTTACTCTGAAATTGTTGAGATACGCGCAGACGAGAATTTACAAAATAAAAATAACGGTTTAACTTTAAAATACAAAGACTTTTAACACAGAAGACGATTTTTACTGACTTATTTCAACTTGTTTAGCGTAGAATAAATTTTAAACAGAAGAGAAAATGGAGTTGACGCGAGAACATTTTCGCGGTATGATTTTCTAAGATTTTAAATCAGGATTAAATCAAGAAGAATGCGTTCAACGGTTGCAATTAGCATTTGGTGATGAATCTCCAGCTCGTGCTACTGTATTCAGATGGTTTACAGAATATAGAAGAGGTTGCAATTTTCTTCAGGATGAAGAACACACAGGAAAGCCGTTGTGCCGCCACTAATCCCTGATAATGTTTCTGCCATACGAAAATGTTAATAGATGATAATCACTGTACCTATCAAATAATACAAAAGGAGCTTAACATTGGATCCGCAGCCATGCACAAAATCATTCATGAAGAATTACATATGAAAAAAGTAGTTTGCCGTTGGGTTCCCCATAATCTAACTGAGCACCAAAAAGTGGAGCGTGTCAGAATCAGTAAAGAAACTCTTTAATTGCTAAATGATGGTGGCCACCGCATCATTTCTAAAATTGTAACAGGTGATGAAACATACATACCGTTTTCTGATGTTCCAACACGTCAAGAAAGCAAAGTATGGGTCTTTGAAGATGATCCCACGCCGACAATGGTGAAAAAACAATGCGCACTGAAAAAAATGATGTATGCCGTTTTCTTCAGAAGTACGGGATTTGTCAAAGTCATCAAGTTTTAAGGACAGAAGAGAGTAACAGCAATCCGGTATACCACTAAATGTCCTCTAGAAATTCTATAAGAACTGAATGTTAGGGGACTAATTCTTCACAATGGCAATGCATCTTCACATACCCCTGGATTAACAGTTGAGTTTCTTAATAAAAAACAAATTTAAATGATCGAACATCCACCGTATTCAACTGATCTAGTTATGTGCGACTTTTGGTTATTTTTAATCTAAAAAAGAACTTATGTGGACGTCGTTTTCATTCAGAAGAAGAGATTGATGTGACTATAAATGCATTTTTTCATCCATTCCAAGAAATGAATGGCTTGAGTCATTTAATCTGTAGAAAATTCGTCTACAAAAGTGCATTGATGCTGGATGAGTCTACTTTGAACACACCTAAAATTTTATAAGTATATCTTTAAAAACCTAGTTGTATCTCAAAAATTTCAGAGTGACCCTCGTATATATATGTAATCATTTCCAAACATTAAGTTGACTATCTAGTATTTGAATGAAGAGAAGTTTTGAAAGTTCTTGACTTTGATTCTCAAAATCATAGGCACTTATTATACTTTATATACAATTCAAAGATATCTATTGATCAAGTTATTCATTGTGACTAAAAAGTGCTGTTAGAAAAAAAAACTAAAAGTAAATTATTTATAGATTTATATCTGTATGTTCCTTAAAAATATGCCTCAAGTTTAAAATAGATCAATACATTAATTTTTGTCTAGAACTTCATGTATAAAAATGAAATATTTCTGTTATATTTCTTGTAAATAAGAGAAATTAATTATTGTTTTCTGTGACAAATTTCATTTTAAAATATATCCATAAAGTTTTTGAAATTATTTATTACTTAATTATTTACTTTTAACTAACCTAAATTATCTTATCTTAATTAATTAATGATTATTATATTTTGTAAGATAAGGAATATGAAACAACAGTGCATTATTCAAATATTGAATATTTTCGTACGCTGTATTTTCAATAACTGTCTTGCTTTATCTTACTTTAAATTGCCAGTCTTATGAACATGAATATGTCTACTGAACTTAAACACAATATTACTGGATATCATTGAACCTTAAAATACTTATACAAAATTAATGATAAGGTACACAAAATAGATTAGGTATAATACTTGATTAATTTAGAAAATGATCTCTCTTGCAACCAGATATTGCTTGCATATATATATATATATATATATCAGCCTTAAAAATTTCTGTATATTACTTTCTTTAAGAATTTTAAATTCAGCAACACACTGGAATGTAGTTTAATTTATCTATAATTATTTTATATATTATGAATTACGTATTCTTCATCAGGAAACTTTAGCAGACCGAATTCATTACCTTCCTGAAACATATCCTTAAAGAAGTACTTTATGGGATAAAATTCACTCAGTTTATATAATTATATTCTAGTAACTTAAAATTGCTTATAAAAGTTGAATCTGCTGTGTATTCTCCAAAACGTGTTATGTGTTTTATTTAAAATTTTCATTAATCGTGGTTAGAAATATATAAATAAATTATTTGCGGTTAGTTAGTTATTTGAGGTTAGGCTGAAATTTGAGGTTAGTTAGTGGGCAAGTGTAATGGTAATCCTTTTGTATCATGCTCATAATCTGTAAAATTCAATGCTATGTTATACACAGACTCTTACTGTTAAAAGTGGCAAATAGACTCAACATTGATTTGTAGCATTACGTTTTTAAGTCCTATAAATTTGGTCTTTTACGAAAATATTTTTAAATAATATGCCAGAGAAATTTAGTTTATTTCTCCCGAAGTTTTCAAAAAGATACAATTTGAATAAACAAATTCCACAATTCTGTAGATATTATTATTAAGTAAAGTGATCTTATTATTTTTATAATTCAGTTTCTATGTTGAGTAGGATTAACTTTAGGAAATTATTCGTAACTAATTGAGAAAAAGCACATTTATTTCGAATGAATTGAAAATATTAAATTACAGGTTTGATTAAATTACAATACATTACAGGTATTAAATCATTTGTTTTGAAATTAAATTGTTAAATCGGCATTATTTGGGTCTTAAATAAAGTATTATTTAAGTAGATCGTTTTATCATATACAAGATTTTTTAATTAAAACGCAGATGTAGTTAAAGATTATGTATTTCATTTTAGTTTTCTTTGAGTCGTGATACTTCAGAATATGCAATTATATTTATATTGATGCATATTCGTGGTTATCAATCAGAAAATTAATTCTATTTTCAATACCCGCAGATATGAATTCAAGTTCCGTTATATTGATTAGTTTTAATTTATACCATTAAATTTTAACATATCATTTACTTACAGTAAAAGTCCTACCATATTATTATTATTATTATTATGTAATTTGATATAGTTTTAATTTTATAAAAAGAATATAAAACCTAGACAGCTATATATATATATATATATATATATATATATATATATATAGATATATATATATATATATATATATATATATATATATATATATATATATATATATATATATATATATATATATAATCTAATAATAATATTTAGATTTCATAATTTATGACTTATTTACCAACAGCAAATCAAGTTTAATATTATTAAAAAAGTTTTGCATAAAATCTAATCACTTAATTTTTAAATAAACCTATATTATTCAGAAAAATTCCAAAAATTCAAATAAAATAATTAACAGTGAGTAAGTTAATTGATTTATGGTTAAAAAGAAATATTTCGAAGTTTGATAAAATGTTTTTTGTGAGGTGAAAATATGCAGTTGAAAATTATAGTTCTACGTATATTATTATACATTAAATAATAAAATTTAGCTGTTTTTGTTTACTGCTTGATATTAATTCAATGCAATAATAATAGCAGTCTATATTCTAACAATCAATTTCACTGAGAACTCGGTAATTTGAATGATGAATGATCGATCATGCAATCCTAATTTGGGGTAATGAATGGTAACATGCATTGTTTTAAACTATTTAACATGCATTTAGATTGTTGTGGTTTGTAAATTTAAATTATTTAGACAACTATACACATTCACTTTTCATAAATATATCTTCTGTAATAAGAATTTCCTAAATTGTAATACAAGAATGAGCAAATATATCATATGTGAAAAAATATAATTAATAAATAAATATATGCTACTATAAAGTCATCAGAAATTTTAATGTGACTTTTTTCATTTTAAATTAGATTAATTAATTGTGAAATTTTAAATATTCTTAAACAAATTTAAAGTAATAAATAACATTATAATAACAGTAAATGATCATATTCATTGAAAGTTCATAAAAATATTTTCTAAATACAAACATATAAAAATTTTAGCTTATTGATAAATATTGATTTAATTGTGTCAATTGAAATTTTGAATTTAACTTATTCAATTTAACTTATTCAAGAGTATTTAAATTTACTCTTGAATAAGTTAAAGTGGCAATAAACTTAAATTATAATTTGTAAGATGTAGCAAAATACTTTGTCCTGTTTACCCTTTATTTTATTCATGTCCTTTTATCAGAATATTAATTCAAATATTTCATAACGTACATTTATAAGTTTGCTAATTTATGGGACTATTAGCTAAACTTAATGAATTTCATACAAAATTCAAATAAGAGATTTTTAAGAATGTAATTTTCCTTTCTTATTTATGTGTAATAGAGAGAGAGAGAGAGAGAATCTTATTATTTAGAATATTTTGCTGCATAATATTTTTTTGTAAAATATATTCTTAGTAATAATTGGATCATAAATCATAGAAATTTAACTTACAGACAATGTATTCATGATTAACGATAAACTTTTTTATTGTTGATTGTTTATTATTAATCTATAATTTTTATTATCTATTGTAATATATAATTTATTTAAAACTCTTAATTCCTACTGTAATTTTAATGTGAAATTGCACATATTTCACTTTCATATCAATATAGTGAGTTTTATAACACAAGATAAAGATTGTAACTAATAACTATATCAGTTTAACAATATTTTTCTGTTCAAATAAATACAGCAGAAATTTTTCTTCAAAATATGTAAAACTAATCGATAACACTAGCATTACTAACTGATAAAATTATATTATATAAGACATATTTCAAGTTACTATCGTATATTTCATTCCTTATTTATTTCTGATTAATTTTTTTAAATATTTGGATATCTATTTTACTATCAAATGATACAAAATTATTATTAAACTTTTAATATTCCCTAAATAGAACTAAATTTTTAATATTCATTTCAGAAATATATATGTATAATGATTCTACTATGCAATTAATTAAAGTTTCATAAAGTAAATATATTTCATTGAAGCATGCTGAACATTTTGTTTCATTTGGAGTTTATTTCACCCACTTTAGAATTTATTTGTACTTAATAAGTCAGATAAACCATTTCTATGTTGTCAACTCTTACTACTCCAGAAATTTGATAGAAAGCTGAGGAACTAATGCGCCGAAACTCCTCGTCAATGGCATTCATTTGCTCCGCAACTACTGTCTATTGCAGTTCATCAGAGAGTCGGAGCTGCAATTAAAATAACTCGAACAGAAACTGCACTCGGAAGGAACAAGTTTCTTAAAATATTTACGAAGAATATGTAATTGCAGTAACAAGGCCACACACATTATTTAAATCAATGAATAATATCGATACACTATTGCACTTTTAATGTTCGAAATGCTTACATTTGCAACATAAACTAATTTTAAAACTTAATGTTTTATTTTCGTAAGTTTTAAAAGTATATTTTAATTTAAAATTTATAAGAATTGAGTAAATCTTGCTTTATAAATGATAAATTAATTAATATTTTGTTATTTAAAAAAACATGATGGAATTGTGATGAAAAAATGTTAATTTATTTAATCAATCTTATTAATTAACTAGTTTCAGTTTTCAAAAATAACTTTTTTTAAAAAGATATTTTTGAAAATTGTAACTAGTTAATTAACAAATGAAAAATTTGTCGTTAAGAAAATATTTATTATTACAATTGAATAATTACAAAATCTAAAATAATTTTGCATAATTGTCTCGTTACTTTTAAAAAATAAATCGAAGAATTAAAGTATTAATTTTAATTATGAAACGTTATCAATTTTTTGTGCTCTTAAGTTTGTTATAAAAACATTTATCACACAAAAGTCACTCTGATTTTCTTAGAACTTGAAATAAACATGTTCATATTTTCTTCTCTGAGATAAATTCGATTTGACTTATTATGATTTGCAAAAGGTTTCCTTTTTTATTTTTACTGTTTCAGTAAAAATGAATAAAATTTTACCTTATTCAAACTTTGTATGGAAATATTCATTTTTTGTATTATTATGTTTTCCATGATTTTAAATTAAAATATGTATTTTAAGTACATAAATAGTATTATAAGTCTAATGAATTCATGATATGCTTGCTAAAATAAACAGTTAATATGAATTTTAAAACGGAAATTCTTAAGAATTATACGTATTTCTTCTGTGTCGTAATTTTGAGGGATATTTTTAACTATCTTTTGATGAAAATGATTTCATAATTTGATTAATACCAAATATTTTATAGGATCTGTAAACCACATTTTTTAACTTCTGAAACGCCTACAAGGGACATAATTTCAAACAAGCACTCGAAAAGAAAAAAAAATATATTCAAATAAATTGCCATAAGCTATTGAAGGAGATCTTACAAACATGTCAAGGAATCACTTCTTAATTATTGAAGGAATGGCTAATGGTGTTAAATGCAGATATTTACCGATTTTAGCGAGAACTTTACGTTCATTAAGGAATAAGGGAGTACAATTATCTAATTAAACTCTTGAAGTACGAAAAGTTCGTATTTAATTTTATACTTACCGAACAAATTTTGAATTTATATTTTGAATATAAAGTAAAAAGTCAATTTAAGATTTTGATAAGAGAACCAGAGTTAATAAAGAAATAAAAATGTAAATATACAACGTTTTAATATATTAAGATCTAAAGAAAAATTAGTTATGAGATTTCTTTAATTTAACTTTTATTTCCATTTTTTATTAGAAAATTGATTACAGGCTTAAATATATTTTTACGAACAGATTAGTGTAGCAGTTTGGAATTTTTTGTATAACATTTAACATGAGTACTTAAATATAAATTTAATACAATTAATAATGCAGCAAAAATATTTAGTTTCTGGCCTGGGTCTAAAAATATTAACATTTAAAAAATGACATAATTTCTTATAATTAATAAATATTGTACATTTAGAAATATTTATGATAATATTTTTTCAACGATATTTATGTTATGTATATATAATACATATAATACAAATAATACGGGAGAATTATTCACACATTTTAGTCGTAAAATTATGAAGAAAAATCTCTTTTTTTATTTATGATTTAATTATGAAATATATGCTTATTTGCTACCTTTTTTAATTACGTGCTTAAAACTGTTTAGGTATAATTATTTTAAATCTTAAAAATAGATTAAATATATATATATATATATATATATATATATATATATATATATATATATATATATATATATATATATATATATATATATATATATATATATATATATATATATATATATATATATATATATATATATATATATATATATATATATATATATATATATATATATATATATATATATATATATATATATATATATATATATATACAAGTAGTATAATCTTTATTTTAAAAGTTTATTTTGCTGTTTCATCCAATAAACAATTAGTATTGAGAATATAAATTAGAAAAGTTTGTTTTTTAGATAAAATTACTGGCATATGCCAATTATCATCACTATTAAAAATAATATATTTTTATACATAATATAATAAAAGTAAATTAGAGGGTTAGAGAAAAAATGTGTTAAAATAAAATTTTCCAATATATTTATATATAGTTAGGTTACATTTTTGAAATAATTGTGCTTTTAATTTTTAAATAAATTTGTGATTTAATTTTATTTTTTTCAACATACATTAATCCTTTTCAGCACTAGTTATTGCTCTGTAAATAATATAAATCATGTATTTATTTTGACAATATTTCTTATAATTTATTTACATCATTATTTATATAAAAGAAGGTATATATAAAATACTTTTACTTGACACGTACATTTTAAATAAATGACACATAACAAACACACTTATGTACGATTGTTCAAATATGTTTAATTATTTGATATTTATTTTGCAAATATTTTGAAAATATTATTTCCACACAAAAGTATCTAATTTATTTTAAGTTTGTTGTTAATAAATTAAGATATGTTCCTAATTTGCTTTTTAAAATTTATTAAGTCATCGAAATAAGAAAAACTTCTTACTAAACTTTAACCTGATGTAACATTTCAAAATTAATTGATGAAAAGAATGTAATGTATTCTGCTGATTGAATCAAGGTTACTTTAGTTAAAAAAATACAATTGGTGTAAATACTTAATAAATAAGAAAAGTTTCCAATATACATCCTAAATTTATAAGAAGAAAAAAAATTTTGATTTTACAATTAAATAAAATATAATTTTTTAAATAATTTATATTTTATTTTATTGGTGATCACATTATAAGCAGATTATATCAAATACATTAGAAAAATTTTAATGTTTGAGTAGTAATTACTTGATTAAAAAATTAACAAACGGAACTATTTATACAGTTGTATATACAGCTTTTACGATGAATATCTTTAAGCAAAGTTACATGTAAACATGCATAACAGCAGCATTTTAATAGTTTGTATTTTATGCAAATGTATTTATTTATACTATTTTATTCATGTTATAAATCCTGAGACTAAAGATAATATATAATGAAAATATTTACTTATTTAGAATAGTTATTAGAATACCATATATTTAATTATTTTCATAATAAACATTCCCTTCATTTAAAATTATTTCTAAAACAATTTCATTTTATTTACCAAAAATGGGCAAATTCTTAATACAAACATAAGCTTAATAATACATTTTTGTGATAACTGTTTATACTACAAACAATTTTATGAATAAAAATTACTTACTTCATATGTACTCCCTAAAATATACTGAAAAGTCCATATCAGGTTATTAAGAACTGTATTTAATAAAGCTTAAAATTTAATTCAAAAAATTACGTTTTGCATGAAGGAAAATTTTCAAAATTAGCAAATTTAAATAAAACGTTTACATTAATAATAAGACAAAAATCATATTATGATTTATAATGTGACTCTTAAAGAAGAGAAAAGGATATATAGATACTTTAATAATTCTAAAGAGAACTAATCGTAAGTTCATCGTGTGATTCAATACTACAATAAAAATAAAGCAAAATGTTAAATTACTGTCAAATTATGAAATTCAACTTAATATATATAATTTTACTCAATAAATTAATTATCAAACAAATTTGTGAATTCAATAATATTTTGTGTTACTTTAAAATATGAGATTGATATTTATTTTTGGAAACGCTTGTTACAGATAAAGAATAATGTATTTGCAGTTTTTTCTTTTATATTTTAAAATTGTTTTCTTTTATTGAAACAATGAATTCTAGATAGTGAAATTATTCATAAAATGAATAAATATATTTTATAATAAATTTAATATTCTGATATGCCTCATTTACGCTAAAATCGAGATAAGAATCAAATTTTAATACTTCTTATTTTATTCGAACTTTTATAATGTATTTATTTTTATTTGATTAAATACTCTTATAAGATCTAGAAATTTGCACGAAACCTGAATAGTTGCGAAATATGTAACTTCCAGGTTAAATGCATAGATTTGGAAAAACGTATACCAACGATTTCAATTTGTATGTTCAATATTACATCTTGCATAAGGATATTGCTGTAAAATTATCTGCAATCAAAAGTAAATTTTGAAATGCATTTTTGAAATGCTAAAAGCAATTGAGTATTCTTAAATTATATTTTATTCAGTACCTTTATAAAATATTTCATTTTATTCAAATGATTATGTAATATGTAAAACTTGTTTTTTAATACTAATAATATATATCACTTTTAAACTCTACAGTATTTCAAATTTTAAAGACTGTATTTAAAATTGGAAGTTGCTTACTATAAACACAAAATTACTTATGTATAACTTAAAGACTATCTATTTCGTATTCCTTCATAAATTTAGATATGGAAATTTTCCATTAAAAAAATGTTTAATAATTTATTTTTCCATGAACGGCTTTTTATGCAATGTTTTGAATTTGTGTTCTTTTCGTATAATTTTTTGAAGAAAAGATATCAGAAAATATATGCATTGCATGAATTGAAAAATAAAGTATACACGTTTAAATATTTTAATAATAAACATTTTTATTCATACATATTTTAAAGGTTAACTATATGGTTACAATTAGAAATTAATATGTTTTCCCAACTAATCATTTACAAAATATGTTAGAGAAATTTAGAGTTTGTTCCTAAAATGAATTTTACCATTGTATTTATTTGTATTTTTTTTAAATTTAAGATATTTGCATATATTTTCAGATTAGTAAATTTTGCTTTCAGGGTAAAATAAAATTAGGTAAATAGATGAAGTTTAGTCAGAATAAAATTGTTTCTTGGAATATAAAAACAATTATTTATATACAACATATAATAATAAAAATAAATATTGATAAACATTCAAAACATTTAATTTAAATTTATCTCTAGTTAATGAATACCTATTTTTAGTTACAGTAAAATTAATTCAGAATAATAAAAAAGTTATAATAATCAGCTAAATGCGTGCAATAAATTAATTTTAAATTAAGGTATTAAATTGGAAGGGGCACCAAGTAAATTTAATTGGAAACATTTATTAAACTTAAAAGAAATTCTGTGTAAAAAATGAAATCTAATGAGTTATTCTGATGTGAAAAAATTAGACACTTATTTTATATTGAAGCGGGAATTTTATAAAATGTTTTTTAAACAGTATACAGGTTTTTTAAATTGTACAGTAATTTAATAATACTACTAAAACCAAAATAATTGTTTGTTTTCTATGACAATGAATTATTTTTTGAATTCAGATAATGAATTTTCTATGCCACAAAATATAAGTTTTATTATTACCTGGAATAAGGATGTTTGTTCAGTCATTCAATTAATTTTAATTAATGTGGCAGGAAACTTATTTAATTTTATATTTTCATATATTTTCGTTTTATATGTTTGTATGCTTTTGTCCTTTTTCTTTTTAGATTTTATTGTACTTATCTAAATTTTTCATATTTTGTCTTATTGCATGAAATGTATTGTTTAACTCCAAAATACATGTTATGTTTCAAATTCACGACAAGTATTTCTACAAATACTTTGATATTCAACAATGTGTGTGTTTGAGTTCTGTGAAATCAAATTTTTAAAAAATATATAATACAAATATCTGTATAATTCTCCTTTTTTCAGTGACAATTTAAGAAAACAATTTATGTAGCAATTATAAAATCATTCATTTACATATTTTAGTTTTGACAGCTTATGTATAAATCCAATTATTAAAATGTTACCAATAACATTCCAACTAGAACAAATAAATTTATAATTAATATTAGAACATTTCCGTAAAAAATACTACATATATATAAATAATGACTTGTGTTTTACTTCTTTAAGCTCCTACTTTATGCATTGATTTATAAGACTCAATTTTTTGTGAAATATTTTAATAAATTTTAGCCTTTTGTCTTATCATCTAAATGAAGTAAAAAGTAACTTAGAGTTGACAAGTTGTCTTCAGATTTATTGGTGACCAGGGAAATACGAAATAATACTCAGAATATCATCAGAAGCTTGCTAATTCACCCACCTATTCAGCGGTAACGAAATTATATTACACCCTAAATAACACTTTGCGCATTCCACCAGGGGAAATTATCCGTTGACATATCTCCTACTGTAGATATAGCTGATTCTATTTCTTGAAAACTTTCTTGTTTTAGAATTTGAAAATGAGTTCTAGAATTGTTCTAATCTTTGCAAAACATTCATATACTTTAAGTTTGATCTGCATTGAAATTTTTATTTTGATTTAATAGAATTAAATCCAGAGATATCACTGGAGGTGACAAATTTAGCTAAATTGAAAAGAAGTTATTTTTGAGGAAAATTATTTAAGAATAACACATTTTTGATAATTTGATAAATGAAATTTTGGATTACAAGCATTACAAGATAAATTCTGAGAAACGTATTTCTTTTAACAAATTACAGTAAAATGTAGTGCATTGACATTTTTAAAATTATAACAGCTGAAATAAAAGTGCTATATTTGAAATAACTGCTTGTGTATGTGAAGAAACGTTAAGAATATCTCTTTCAAAATCTAGATAATCAATTCAAATAATACTCATGAATATCACATATATCATTGCATAAAATTTTAGAAAACATTTATTTAACTAGATTTTCTCACCGTAAAATACTTAAAATTGTTTTGAACAATGTAAACATGGAAGTTCTTGCATTTTCATGTTGACATTGAATCAAGTGAGAATATGTGTGAAAATTAGTGTATGATATGATTGAGACACCGGTCAGTCAAGAGTAGGAATATCTGTCGTTATAAAACAGGTCCACCGTGCACATTCATCAATCGACCTTGTACAGTACCAAAGAGAAATGGATGTTGTAAGTAGATCGTCTAGTGTTGTTTGCTTTATGATTTATTTTATCAAAGCTGCAGAATCAAGTCACCAAATATGTGAAGCGTTTGGTGATAATGCTGCGTAAGGAATTTTTTTAATGAATGCCTTGCCGGACGTACAGCAAGGCATTCATTAAAAAAATTCAAGTTGGGAGATTTCTCCCTCTGCGATGAAGTAGAGGACAGCAGCCCTTATATGACGAAATCCTGCAGGCAGCCATTGTGGAAGATAAAATAGGTTAACGTGGGGTGAGCTTCTCAGACAGTTTAAAGTTTCCGGTGAAACAGTTAGATTTCATCTGTACCGTTTAGGTAATATGTACAGGCTGAGCAAGAGAGTTCCTCACCCGCTATTGGAAGTCCATAAGCAATAACGAATGGCAGGCTGTTAATCATTGGTTTATCACCAGATTAGCACATCCTTATTCAATTAAGTGTTAACTAGTGACAAAAAGTTCTCGAATTCCATAGGAAAAACTAATAATTTACTATCGAAACCCAAGAAAACGAGAATATACATTTTAATTATCTAATTTCTCAAATAAACCTTCTACTTTCGTAATCATCAATTAAAAACAGCTATGCTTCAAGTGACAGTGATGAAATAAACTTTGAACTATTGTTTTATCACAAAGATGGGACTATGCTTCTGTTTCAGCCAATTGTATTTCATTACCGTCTCACTCAAACAGCAATAGTCTGGACTCTGGACAACACGTTTAGGCTCGAAACGTATTGCCAATCAGTCATGTTCTCATAGTGTGGTCAATGGTTCGTGGCAGGAATGTTAATTTAATCACTTGCGCTCTTTATATGTAAATTTGCTTTTTGTTTCCAGATGAATAAGATATTGAAACGATTTATCTTCAACATATTTATGCGTATAATCTGATAAAATCAGTAACAGAATCTGAGAACCGAGTTAACGAAGTACTAATGGTAATTGAACTTTTCGACGTTTTAGATGACTAAATAAAATTTTAAAAAAAATCTTTCCAACCTCGCTTCCTGCATGGTATTTGAAAAAAAGCTAAGAAATGAAGAAAAAAAAACCATGAATTCAATCAGGATTCGATGATGTTGTTTGAATTCATATGCAACTCAGATGACCGTCCCACTTGTCTCATTTGTTATCTAAAACTTATAGACAATTAGAAGTCACATTTGGATAGATACTTCGATACAAAATGTACTCATTTTGTAGGTAAACATCCAACCTGTGACACATGAAGAAAGCTGTTGAACGCCTCCAAATAATAGGCAAGTTCTATGTTTAGTAACTGGGTTCAATTTTCCAATAATGTAAATCCGGCAAGCTTTGCGGTATCACTAGAAATGAGGAAAATCATATACATGTAGTAAGTACATCAAAGAAAGTACATTTCGTAATCTTAAAAAAATCAGAAATCATTAAAAAATCAAAGATATGTCCTAATTTACTAAAACAGCACAAGATAAAACTGCAGAAATACCTTAAAATGTAACACGTATGGAACACATTCATTCTGTCTCTGCCATATCATTTACTGTAGATGAGTTTTGTGACATAAGAGACCCTGCACAAGTTACACTTTTCATTAAGTCCCCAAGGTTTAAAAGAAAAATTGCTACCACTATCAGTTGAAACGTATTGAGATGATGTAGCAAATATTGTTCAAAATTGCTTGGAAGACAATGGAATTTATAATAATTAAATAGTTCCTATAGCAACTGATGGAGACAGAGGCAGGAATTCATAGAGGAATAAAATTTGTATATAGAGAAGTAAAACATTCGGAGTAATTCTTCGAAAAAAAAACTTCGAAATTCTAACGTTTCACTGCAGGAATGTATGAGAAACAGTTTTTGCCCAAACACTTCTGGCCGGAATAGTTTAAGTTAAGGACTTGATAATTAAGATTATTAGCAGCAACTTGGCAATAGCGCTCTACCCTCACCATTTTAAATATTTCATTGATAAAAAAGATAATTTTACTGAACTACTTCCGCACAATAAAGTGCTATTGCTTTCCATTTATATTGTATTGTAACGTTTTGCCTTGTGTTTGAGTGAAATGAAAATGTTCCTCAATGTGAAAAGCATTGACTACTCCGAATCGAAAGAATACAAATGGTTGCAAAGATACAAGTTTATAGTAAGCATCATGATAGAACTAAATAAACTAAGTCTAAAACTGCAAAGAAATTGCAAAACTACCTTCGTTTTGCTTAAAAAAGTAGTTTATTTTGAAAAAAATTACTTTAGTTGTTGAAGACATGGAGAAAAGTAAATTACTTCATTTGAAAAATATGAAGTAATAAATCATGATGAGAACAACGTCACTATTGACATGAATTACTTCATATAGCTTCAAAAATCATGAAGGATGGATTCGAACAATTCAAAACAAATAAAAGTATCACTTTCATAATAACTCTTCTTAACACAAATGCAGAAACCATTTGAAATTGATTCTGGATTCCTTCAAATGCATTTGTTGGATTTGAAAACCAGAGACACGTGGAGTGAATATTCCACAGAATTCAAGAATAAGTTGCAAGAGTTAGATGTTCAGAAATAGCTGCATATTGCACAGCACAAGTGGACCGCTCTAAAAAGAAATTCCACAAGTTGAGGCTCTTATATGCAGCGCAAGGAAGTTTTCCAAAATGCTACATTGAGCTAAAAAAAAGTAAATCTCAAAGCTCTGAGAATCTTCAGATTGACATATTCTTGCCATCAAACGTTCTTTTCCATGGATATAATGAAAAGTAAAGTTAGAAATCAACTAACAAATAAAAATCTAGAGTCATGCTTAAAACTAGTTATAAGATAAATCAAATCAAACTTTCAAAAGACATGAAAAGCCAATTTTTACATTGATGTAACTACCTATATTTGTATTTTTAGGTAAACAATTATTTTTTTTCATATTTAAAACTGTATATTTTAAATAAGAAATAAAAAAATATGTACGGAAATACTATAATATTGAAACGAATTTCTTAGTAGCTCTTTAAAAGTTGTGAAATTTTATAAATTGCAATTTTTAGCTCTTTCGTTTCAATAGATTACTGGCACCTTTTCTATAATGAACTATTAAAGAACCATATAATGGAACTTCAATACATCAAGGGATATTCCTTGGCCATTAAGGCATTTAAGTTAGTCTCATTTATCGTTTAAGTTAATTTTCACCAAAGCTGTCTACATTTTAATACAAAAATTCTTATGTTTAACTCATCAGTGAATAGACATTTTGTGTCAGCTTTAGATATATATTTCCAGATATTAATTCATAGTTTGTGCATTTATGTTGTTCCAGTATTAAATATAAGATCTCAAGCAAAAGTAGAAAATTCGATAACAAAACAATAGTCAGAGTGATTTTTAATATTTTGAGGTTTTTCGCGAAATTTATCAATATCTGTGCCTTTTCTTTCACAGTAAAATCGATCGCGAAGTGATTTCATATAGGTTTAAAATGCCAACTTAATATCTGAATTGGCTTCACTTATACGAGTGATTCTTTATCAGGTTTTTTTTCTTATCATTTAAATATAAATAACTCAATATAATGTAGCAAATCTGAAATATTGGAGCCCTTGCTATTATACCATTGTATGATGCCTTATTAAATTTACCGTTAAAGAAATTATATTTTTTTATTCATACGGTGACAAATAAATGTATTTCAGTGCATGTTTTAAATATTAACATAATAAATCTAATAATTACTGTTTTAATAATTCTAGCATATTAAGCAGATTTCATTTTAATGAGAAAACTATTTAAGCAGATTCAACTTTCAAGTCTTAATCAATGTAATTTAAATATCTAAATATTTAAAGAGTATCACTCTTCTGATTTCATTTATAATCAATCATGCAAAGCTAAGAAAATCTCATTAAACTTCCATTCTTTACATCGTTTCCGGAATGCAATAGTACCTTTGAAACAATTGATGATAATTATATTCCCTTTGCCCAGTGCTAATGGCGGTAGAATAATGGGAATATCCACACCATTTTCATTTGTAAATGAAAGCGCGAAATCAACTTACATTCGGTTCCCCCTACAAGCAATCTCCAGAGACAAATTCATTGCGTAGAGGTGGTGTTCTGCTAAATGAATATCTAAGAGTCAATTTGCTATTCTTCAGAAGTAATTCATACACACTTGTTACGTTTTCATTTTAATCACATTCAACAAATTATGAAAGACACCCAAGAAGAAATGTGCACATATCAGATCACTAATAATGTTTAATAATTGTCTGAAAAACGCAGAAACTGCATTGTTTCTCATAAAAGTATTTATGAACTCATATCTCTGCTTTATTCCAAAGGTTTGCTTTTGTATCATAAGAGTAAATGTAAAAATAAAAAATATTTGACTGTTTTATAAGAAATAGATCAACTACTAATTATCATTCTAATATGACATTTATGGTAAGGTTTTTGCATTGTAATCAAATAGTGTTTTAAATAATTTAATGTGATGAAAGTATGTGAGATTAATTTAAATCAATAAAGTAATAATTACATCTTTTTTTATTGAATAATTATTTATATTCGTAAGTGGTTTCATGATTTTAGAACAATTTAGAAACATCCTCAAACTCATTCTAAAATTTTAGTCGGCAATTGATTTTACGCGTAAATTGTATTATTTGCTATATTTTATTTGAAAGAAAAATTTATTAATTGCAGAGTGAAAAACACGATGCTTATCAAGAGTGTGGATCCTTATATATATTACTTCGAAGACAATTCATTTATCTTATCAACTACAGCTGAAAAAACAATGGCGAGAAACATTTCAGGTTAATTCAACATAGTATTCATAATATATTACAGTAATATCAGAGTTAATTCATCTAGAAGTGCATAGTAATTAATGATGTTGCGTTCCAATTTAGATTCAATATATTCTGCAAATTATTTGACATCATGTAATCTTTCCTAAGGAATTAAAGGGTTTTAAGTAGAATAATAATTCTTAAAGATGCAACAAATGGTAAAAAATGCTATCCACATTCAATTTGTTCGAAGAATTCTTTCAATCAGCAATGATCATTATTTTTCGAGAATATATCCAGTGTTTGCAAAGATCAGTTGGACGAAATCTCTGTTGGATTCGAGGCACGTAGAAGGGCCTGATGAGTGTGAACTGAATTAGAAATCAAGGCACATTCTCAGTTACGGAAGGAAGGATTGATTCAGTATTTTGTTTTAAAAACTAAGAGTTTGAGAATAATATTTTTCATCAATCACGAGAGAAAAATAATAACAGAATGTGTGAAAAGCTGAGTATAACATATTACAAAATAGTAATGATAATTAATTGATGTAATAAAGTTTAAATATATGTGATTGTTAAATTAAGGTAAAGAAATACTTCAGAAATCTTGAATTTACATTTAAATTATATTATTGGAAAATTATTTTTCATTTAATTAAATTATAAAATTATATATATATATATATATATATATATATATATTGTTGAAGGTTATTTATGCATAGAATTGAATACTAGAATGCATAGAATTCAAAACTATACATAGAATACAAACTATATACATATAATTTAAAACTATTTTCATTTTCAAACACTTGCAGTACAGTAACAGTATAGTTTAATATTATTAGGTTTAAATAAATCCATATTCCTTTGACACATTTACATAGAATATATTTTAAGCAAAAAAATCAATTTAAATCAAAATACTTGAATGCAATTATTCTTTTCAAGACCATCATTATAAATGATACTATTATGATAATATAAATTCCCCCCCTCTCTCAATGATAAATAAGTAATTCATATCTGCATGCATATCTATATATCTATATTCATATCTATTTATTTATATAATTACTACATGAGAGAGAAAAATAAAGACCTCATAGAAAATTATGAGGTACATTTTAAGAAACTATAAGCAAAACATATCAGCTATGTATGTTAACGCTGATGAAAGGTTTGCTGACTTTCAGATTATACAATGTAAGACTTAATTTTGAGCAACCCCATCTCATTCTTCTAAAGCTGTTGATCTAATTAAGGAAGGAGTCGGAAAAGATTGGTAAGCAGAAGCAAGGCTATATACCTCTAGGCTTTCGATGCAAAGACAGTGCAAAATTTTAATTTAGAGTTTCGGGCAAACATAATTGACAAAAAGAAAGAAAAACTATTTTTTCACGATAATAATTTCTATGAAAGGAAGTGCATTAGTTGCGTTGGTATAATTCTGAGAAAGAGTTTAGCATGTCAGTAAACAATCCGCTATTCAAGAAAAGATTCCTGCAGAAAGATTTACAATGATCTATTTTCGAAATAGAAAAGATAAATTCTTGTTTCAATAAGAAATGTGTGTTTCAAATATAAATAGAAATAATGAAGAAATTGTGTTCTAAAAGCAATTTCATTTAGTTTAGATGCTAATTAAGTTTTAAAAACCATAATTCAAAAAAAAAATGTATATTAAACCAAAGTCGAATAATTCAAGCAATGGCTATAATTGATTTTCGAGTATTTCACTATCCATTTGTATTCAGTGCTAAATGGGATACTTTTACTGATTATTATGAGATAATCTAATGTATATATATATATATATATATATATATATATATATATATATATATATATATATATATATATATATGACTACGGGAATGTTTGTATTTAATAAAGAAGCAATATTTATAAAGGGAATTTTAATTTTGTTTAAGGAAGTCATTTTTTATCATTGTTGTAATTTAAATATCATCGAATAATAGGTTTTAAGAATATTAATTAAAATCGGTTGCTTAGCTATATTCAGTATCTAAAATTCCTGTATAAAGTTTAAAATATAAAATGATTTTTAAATCACAAAAATAAGGTGTTTTTAAGGACTTTAAAATAAACTGACGAAGATAAGTTTTTAAATTTAGATACATATCTTAGAATTTATATTGAAGATGAAAATTGGTAATATTTTAATTTAAGACTGATAAGATGAATGAATTAAAAGCTTACGAAAAGTATAATTTTACATGATTCAATTCTTATATGATGGAAAGTTATAAATGATAAAAATGGATACTTTTAATTTCAAAATCATTTAGTTTTATCTACAATGTTTTCATATCCTTCATTATTATGCAGTGAATTTATGATAAATGTATTAATTAAAAGTGATCCATTTCATATAAATATAGGTATTTTATAATGATGATTTAAACATTTCAAGTGCAAAACCTTTAGTATAACACCACTAGTTTGAAGAGATTTGCAGTTAAATTTTACAACTAATCTATGTTACTACTAGGAATCTGTTACTAACCAAATTACCGTTTTCCTCAATGAAGGATTAAAAAAATATTGTTAAGAAAATTTAATGAAAGGAGAAATATACTTTTGCTTACATTTAGGTGCAAAGTAGAGCAAATTATGTCTAGAATCATATATATATATATATATATATATATATATATATATATATATATATATATATATATATATATATATATATAAATTAATTAATATTTTTAATCAAAATTTATTTCATTTGGTCAATATATACTTCCAGTCAGAAACTTTTAAGTTCTTGTTAGATTCATCTTGAAGATTTTTAACTGAATAATTAATAATCAAGGCAACATTTTTTATTGTTCCTTATTTTATGTCATAATATTACAAAAATCAATTATTGATAAATCATATAATAAATTACTTTAGTTTTCAGTGAATTATTAATGATACTTTTAATAATTCTGTAAAGTTTTTAACATATTTTTTTTACTGTAGATATTTTTTTTATTTTTATTTATTTTTTTATACATATATATAATGTGAAAAACAGCATCATCATTATTGTAAAGAAATATTTAACGAATAAGAACTTTTGAGATATAAGAATATAGTTGACAAAAATTAAAGGCCGACTGATGTCTGGTTCTTAGTGTTCATGACTCCTTGGCTGTTGATTTGGATTCGAATCCCGGTTCGGGCGTAAATGGTTCTTTCTCTCTGTGTTTCTCTGTCCTTTCTTCTCAGATGATGTATGAATGGGGCCTACCCTATAAACGAGTTTGTGGTTGCAGTGGTAAGACTATTTTCTTCCGTGACTTGATTCAGAAGTACTCTCTGGAAACGATAAATGAGTAGCAGTTTCCGGCCTTGTTGTGGTAAAGGTTTAGCCATCCATTTCTCACCATTATTTAATAAAAATTAATGTTTTCAAAGTGACACGAAATAAGAACTATTAATCATATAATTTTAAATCTAGCAGTAGAAAATGGCGTTTAATTTATAAATGGAAAAATTATCGTTTTGCATCAAACGGCTTCAGGGTAAGTCATGTTGAAGGATTGCTTTATGATTGCGAAAATGTTTAACAAAAATAATGAATGCTTAATAACTGTTGAAAAATTAATACATTATTCGCTCATTTTCATATGTAAAAAATCATCTTTAGTTAATTTTTTCCAAGTAAAATTCCATTATATCAATCTTGTTACGCTTCAATCCATATGATAATTTACTTTTACTTTACAAAGCATTTAATATATTTTTATTCATAGTCTTATTTATATATTTCAGAACATATAACATAAAAAAAGGATTTTAATTTTAAATGAATGATTTAAAGGTTAATAGTTATCAAAGAACAAATTCAACTGGATTTTGACTAAGGTATCTTATTTATATTATTATTATTTTTAGAAAATATTTTTAATTTAGGATTCTATGTATGTAAGACACATTTTTTTTTTGAAAAACAGAGATTTTAAGGCTGTGAAACACCGATAATTCTTCTTATTTAATGCGTCTTTTTTTGAGTTATTTACAATATCAGGGAAATAAAATTTATAAGAAGTCAATGAGAAACCTATAATGAAGTCAATAAATAGTTGTTACTTTAAAAACAATTGCAAAAATTCTATTTCTAAGGCAATCATTTCTCCTTTAAGATTAATTTTACATGCAATAATGCCAATTAATTTTTAACAATAATGTATTATAAAAAGTTTACAACAGAAAAGAACATTATAAAGTATATTTGTGAAATTTAACTTAAAAAATATGTGAAATATATTTTGATCCCTATTTCATAAAATTGAGTTAAAATAAATCAGTAAACGAAGTATCTTTTTATATATTATTTATAAGCGTATTACTTTGTACAATATTTATTTACAAAGTAAAATTTTTTGTACGATTCTTAAAATACATATTTTTTTCGCCATATTAGACCAAGCATTTAACATTCGATTGTACAGGTGCATTTTACTGAAAAAAGTTTAATTTTAGCAAATATAATTTTCTTCATGTTTTAAGAAATGATTTTTTTTTGGGGGGGGGGTAGGCTTTTGTTCCAGAATGCCTAGCTCAATTTTGAAAAGTTTGAAATCTCTTTCAAAGTCATCAAAGTCAGACAGTTTGAAATCTCTATTTTTATCTTTCATGATAATTAAATAAAAATTAATTTAAAATGTTGAATATTTAAGTACCAAAATTTATTTTAAATCATTTAAGGAAAATTAAAAAAGTACGTAATTCCGTTAATTTTGAAAAGATAAATTTTTATATAATTTACATTACACACACACACACACACTTTCCTTCAAACTTGGCAACAGATTTGAAACAACTTGATTACAATGCATGTAATGCATATGTATATGTGTGTATCTATGTATACATATAAGCACAAAATAGTTAGAATAAATGAATGTATATTAATTTAACTCGTTCATATCCTGAATGATATTAATTCCTTTTTGAGCAGTAAATAAAATTTTTGGCAATCCTTATATCTTTTTTGTAATATTTAACGCACTATATGGCACATTGCTTTATGATGGAAATAGTATCGACAAATATACAAAATTCAAAATTCTGTCTAAAGAAACTGTATAATTATATTCCCGCATAATTACTTCATCCTTTCTTTTATTATGAAAACACTAAATTCAATAAAGTGTAGTTAAAGATACAGTTTCTTAATTTTTTATCTTGAAAATGATTTTTGATATTCCTTGTATTTAATAGTCAAATAATTTTTAGAAATAATAATTAATGTCGTTAAATGATATTATAAACAATACAGATGCGGAGGATATATAAATTTCTGTTTCTTACCTTAATTTTTATATGTGTAACGAAAATAAGTAATGATTAATCTTTAACAGTTATTTTTCATCAAATATTTCTTTGCAAAAATCCTATTAATTTAAAAAATGTGAATATTCATATTAATTTTTTATAATTAGAAATTAGAACAAATAATTTCTTGTACGAATAAGATTTGAACTAATTAAGAGTTGCAAAATAATTAAATAATTTTTTCTACGTTTAACAGAAATATTATTTTTATAGCTATACTAATATTTTACAGTTAAGAAGATATGGTTTGTATATTTAATGCGCAAATACTAATTCAATTGTATCTTTATGAAGAAAATTTGAGAACAACCTACTATTATAAGTGAAAAAAAGTGTTACTTAAATTACTCTGTATTATAAAAAATAATAATATAATGGAAAATGTGCTTTAGTTAAATTGTATTATGTACTTGAGTTGTTCCAATTTATATTTAACGATACTAAAGTTGAATAATATTACTAACTACATATTTTGTCTTTGGGTAATTCAAACATTTTATATTTTAAACTAAATTACCAAAGTTATAAATATTTTATATGAAATATTTCTGAACAATAAACGAAATTATTTGGAAAATGAAGCTATTAGTATTTTATTGAGGGAATTATAAATTAAATAGTTTACAAGTAAAAATTTATAAGCGTATCAGAGGAAATTACAATAATGATGCAAATATTAAGGAGTTTATTAAATATGTTTAGAAATTTAATGATAAAATTTGTTAACTTTTCTTAATATTTGTTTCTTAAAAGTTCTTTTTTTTTTTTTTTTTTTTTTTTTTTGAGAAAAGCTAAGAAAATTATTTTATTAATGATTGATTCGACCTAAAGAAAAAACTCTACATACTTTAATAATATTATTTGTTCTACTTCAAAATTAATCTAATTAAATATTACATTACTTAAAAATAGATGCTAAACTGAAGATAACATCAACAAATCTAATAAATGAAAATGCTCGTGAAAATTTTTAATAGTCTCATTATTTCACGGTATGCTCTTCGTTGAAAAATGAAACAGAGGAAACATTTTCTCCGAAAAGTTTTTATTCTATACGATTTTTATAAAATAATTGTACAAAATGAAAGTGATTAAGTTTTCAAATCAAGAATTTAAATTTAAAAAAAGAACAATTTGAAAATTATTTTTTTAGAGTTAACAAAAATAGAAGTAATTTCCTATTTCTATTTTGTTTTCTTTATTATAAATTAGAATAGATTTTACAGAAGTAAACTATGATAAAAGTCGTATACTAGTGTAAAAATCATAAATATATTCAAAAAACCTTTTAAATCGTATCTAATAGCAATAAATTCTATATTTTTTTCAAATTAACTTTTCACTTTTGTTTATGAATTACAGTTAGTTTAATATTGTTCTAATTAACATAAGAAAATTAAACACGCAATTTTTTGACACACAAGAAAAAATAAAAATTTGTAAAAAATTTTTACCATGAAGTTTAAGATGATAAAAATATTGTGTATTAAATTTTAAATTTATATATAACTTTTAAGTAATCTTGAAACTGATACAATGTGCAATAAAACAAATGTAAATATAAATAAAAAGTTTATAATTAATTGATTCTTAGTAAATATTTTTAGTCCCATTTAAATTGAAATAAGTTCTTTAATTTTCTTAACTCAAATAGAAAATCTTTGCAGGTTTTTTTCAAGTAATAAAATGCTTAAAATGTATGGTTAGTTAAAGGAAATATAAATCTTCGAATTCTATTTTGAATCTTTAAATGCTTACACCCATTGTGTAGCTTTCTCAGTAAACACAATTTTTATGCAACTATACACGTTCGAAAAACATCTATATTCTTCAAGATATCTTCAAAATAAAATATGATAGATATAAATACGACATTTTAGCACATACATCTCTTTCCAGTCATGAATGCTTACTGATCTAAGCCGAGTTTTGGTATGATGGTATATATTACCAAAACGTTTCCAATAATAAACGCAAGGCTTATAGTCATGTTGAGTAAAAATCTATAACTTGGAGGATTTAGCACGAATTTACACTTTCGAAAATGTAGCGCAAAAATATCCATATCCAGATGTCATATGAAGAGACCAACACCTTTAAAAGGATTTTAAATTTTCTGTGAGAAAACGGTTTCCATAATCTTTCCAACTCGGCTGTTAGGACGATTTAGGGATGAATTTTAATGGAAAAAAAAGACATGAAACCATAACCTGAACACTCTAATGAATATGTATTTGCATACAGTTACTTAAAACTGGTCACGAAATAAAAAACCATTTTTTCAATATTATTCCATGACATTACTTTATTATAATTGATTCAGTAAATAACAAACTTCATTTATTTCTTATATATTGGTTATAACATTTAACATTTAGGTTTCCAGTTTCTTACAAGTATAAGGGAATACTTACTTCCCTCAAATTAAACTTTAATAATTTAATTACTGTAAGTTAGTCTATTACTCTAATATGTGCATAATTCAAAATAAAAATATTTGAGTTATTTAAATTTCCGAAGATTTTCTTTTGTAAAATGTGTCTAAGTACTGTTTAAAAAGTATTTGTCACTTAAGAAATTAGAGTATGAGAAAAATTGAAAGTTCAATAGAATTAAGTTTTTTACCTTGAATGTGTGCCAAAAGATATTTATGGTAATATTTTATAAATGTGCTTGAATATTATGAAAATATTTAATTAAACATTAATTGAGTTAAGTAATTTTTTATCAGTCACGCTGCAATTAACTAGATTATTTATCAAATTTAAAGTATAAGAGATATTTTAATAAAAATGTTTTTTTTACAAAACTTCATCAATAAAATGTAAAAATTATAAGTGTAGGCTCAAAAAGTATAAAAAATATTACTTCTTATTTAAAATATTCTACTAATATTTATAATTAACTTCAAATGAAAAAAAATTATAAAGGTGCATTTCCAGATTTCTTAACTGAACTAATTAAAAATGTATAATTTATTGGGTCAACGGTTTTAGATATATTAATAATTTATAACTTAAAATGATTATAAGTTAAATTTTAATAATTCTAATTTGATCTAAATTTGATAAAATATTTACAGAAACTTAATTTCTTGTTAATTATTGAATATATTACAATTTATTGGAGGAAACTGCATAGTAATTTTATACAAATTTATATCTTAATGTCAATAATTTATTTTTATAAAAATAATTTTCAGCAAATTTAGTCATTCTGATTTGCATAAAGTTATACTTCATATTGCTTATTAAGTAAAGACTTGCAAGCATATGGTTAAATAACCTTTGATAAATAAATTAAAGTTAAGTTTTTAGTTTCTTTCAAATAAAAGTTAAATTATCCTTGGAATTAATAAACATGCTTTTAACTTTAATTCCAATCCTTCTGTTTGAATGAACTCCAAAAAAAAAAAGAAAAAAAAAAAAAAGAAATATGCAAGAGATATTTTCAAACATTCTTAGAATGTTATTTTGGAAAAGAAAATTCTTAAATAGTTACATGACTAGCTGGAGTTTTCTCAAAAGCAATTCTCATCCTAATCATGTTTACATTTTTAAATTATTGACTTCCAGCAAATAATTAACGTTAGCTGTAATTATTTCACAGGTACAAGTTGGAACATACTTCAAGTAAGAAGGGAATACAATAGGACGAACATTTTTCATCTTAGTAAACTATATTTTTATTTTGAAAAGTAATTATGCTATTAGAAGTTACCTATAATGTGTTAGTAAAAGAATTTATTTCCTTTCTAGTATTTTTGAAAACTAATATGTTAAATAAATTTATATCTTTAAATCAGTATTTGAATTTTCTTATTCTCAATACATGCTCATTTAATAAATCGTATGTTTTATATTTATGCTGCTCCACAAAGCATTCTAGTAAAAAAAATCTATTATTTCTTTGAAAATTTAACTCAGCATTTATTTGTTATAATTACCTGTTTTACTAAAAGGAAATAGAGTCACATTGCTTCTTTTAGTCTTGCTTTTCTCATTAGTAATATATTTTTACTTTTGCTGAGATATAAAAAATTAAATTAAAATGGTTATTTCTGATTATCATAAAACTAAACATACTTCGGAGAAATATATTTAAGTAGAAAAATATATTTATTCAGAATTTGTTTTTTTTATCTTGTATCATTATTTAAATAAATTAATTTGCATGATTAATTGACAAAATATATTCTACTTTTAACCAAACCTTTAAAAGAAACTTATTGTGTATTTGTATTATGTTTTTATTAAGAATTCTCAACTGGAGAGAGCATAATTTTGTGATTTCCTATATATCTATTTGTCCACAGAAAAAAGATTTAATTCCCAAAAATTAAGTTTGCTCTTGTTTTCTATTATTCACACAGAATTTCATTTTAACCAACTACAACACAAACCAATATATTGTTTTACTGAAAGAGACAATAGTTGAAATATATGAATTTTGTAAAACCAGAAATGAGAATAAAACATTTTTAATTGTAGTAATTAAAACGATTGTTATTGTTTAGATATTATGATATATGATTTTGGAAATTTTTGGTTAGCAAACCAGCTAAAAGATTAAACTATCAGGATGATTATATACTTCTTATCGAGAAACAATTCTTATAAACATTTTTTGTATTATTTGTATAAACATTTTTTGTATTTTTGTATTATTAGTTAAAAGCTGTTTTATTCTGGGTTTTCTCAAATTTATATTTGTTCTCACTGAAAAATGTTAATAAAGAAAAAACCATTGTTGCTTTTACCACCATTATACCAAATTACTTTTAATTAACATGAAAGTACATGTACCGTAATTTTGCAAAAATGAATTAAAGTTCATTCTTAGGAATACTATTAATGGGATTATTCAAAAAAAACAATAAGTTATTTTTATTTGTGACTTAGTAATAAATTTTGGAAGCATTTCCTGATTGGTCCTGTAAGAAAAAAATTAATTCACAAGAATACAGCTAATATATAAATAAATCATTTCTCAACTTATCTATAAATTTTGAATGTTAACAGATGACACTTTAGACGAGATTAATGGTTTATATAATGCTTAAAAAATAACTTACCTTTTATGAAATATTTACTGTTAGTTGTAAATATTTATTAACTCAGACAACGGCTTTCTTAAGTTTGATGCCATAAATCCTCATTCATGATATCGAAAGAATATTTTTCTACTTATTTTTAGGGTCAGAATCCTCTTTGTATCGATTCTTACAGTATAATTCATAGTCTTTGTGGTATAATGATGAATATTTTCAACAATTTTAGTTAGTATATTATAATTTGTGGTTATTACCAACTGAAAACATAAATATTTACCTTAAGAATGTTTCAAATGACAGCACTTTTATATTCATCATATTTATCTAGATTCGCTTTTTAGAGAATTTCCTCGAAAATTTATTATTTCACTTCTTTGTATTAATGTGGGAAACGGAAAATAAGGGATGAGAGGTTAGATTTCCGACATTTACTTCAATAGTTTATATGTTCAACTTCAACATCAGGTAATAGAGTTTGATATGATTCGGAATCCTATTTATTGTTTATTTGAGAAGTAAATATCCATTGTTTATTGAGTATTAATTGTGATAGTATTTAAATTATTAAAAGTACGCTTTACATAAAAATATCACTATAGAGCGTTGAATTATTATTATTTTTTTTCACTGAAATATAAAAACTAACGCAAGTGAAGTTACTTAAAAAAGTATAAGCGAAACAATCAATTATAGAATCATAAAGAGATTTAAATAATTAATTTAAGTAAATTGCTTTCAAAATCCTAAAAAAAATGTGAAGAATAATTATACCTTTAAACTTATAAAGGCTACTATTTAATACAAGCAATTACAGAAAAAATCTTAAGCTCACTTTAAAATACGAAATAATACATTTAATGAAAACTGCTGATTCGGAAGAATAATGATGTTTCTTCTTCGTAAAAAATTCCTTTTTTTCTTAATAATTAACAATGATTTTTTCCATTAACTATTAAATGTGATTCACAACGTATGATAGTAATAATACATAATATACTTGTAATGCATCGAAGGCGTTTATCTGTGAATTATCAGTCTAAAATCATTCTGCTCCTTAAGAACTTCATTTCCTTTTTGAAAGTGGAAGAGTAAAATATTTTCAGTAGTCTTATCTCCTTATGAACAACTATGTTTCGTATTAAATCTGATATATTGAGGATAGTTACAGCAATGGGAAAGCTTATTTCCTTTTGTATTTTTAATTCAAGTGGAGAGTATTTTATTTTTTAATTTCTCTTTTCAAAGCAAAATAATTCAATTTAAATAAACATATTTAAACATAAACTGGTAGAGAAAATCAACAGAATATAATTATTTAACTTACATTACTTATATAATTAAATTTATTTGTTTACTGCTGTATTTATGAATAGATAAAGATAATATCGGAAACAAAAGTGTAAATTTTGAGTGTCAGGAGAATCCTTAACGCAATCTGTACTCATATGTATTGATATTATAGATGTATATATATATATATATATATTTATATACATATATATATATATAATATATATATATATATATATATATATATATATATATATATATATATATATATATATATATATATATATATATATATATATATATATATATATATATATATATATATATATATATATATATATATATATATATATATATATATATATATATATATATATATATATATATATATATATATATATATATATACTGATTACCCTCATGCTAGAACTTCCTATCATAAAGTACAAGGGCTAATTTTGTCATATAATATAGTTATTTTTATATTTAATATATATTTAACAAACTGCAAATAAAAATAGTATTTTGTTTATGCTTTATGGAAAAAATATTGCATTTTGGCAGAAAAAACGAAGTTTTAACTTATTTAACTTCTTCCTCATTTCATTGTTTCATGCTTTTTAGCATACTATTTATTTGAATATGTTAAAAATATTTTCAGGTATCACATTCTAGCAATGTGCATACTTCTAATACATATTCATTGAAATCCACATTCCTAATTTTAACAGTTTCTTGCCGGAGAACTATATTCATAGCAAAATATAAACTGCTATAACATATTTCCTTCAATCTGTTATATTCAAACAGTTTTAGTAAATATAATATGATTGTAACAATATATTATATGGAGTAGAAACTAGCATACAAAATGATTTAAAGTTGCGCTTGCTTTTCGGATTTATATTTAGTAATAACTTACATAAAATATATATTCAACTGTGTTTAACCCAGGTCTTTAGGGAACTATATATAATACATACATACATATACACACACACACATATATATATATATATATATATATATATATATATATATATATATATATATATATATATATATATATATATATATATATATATATATATATATATATATATATATATATATATATATATATATATATATATATATATATATATATATATATATATATATATATATATATATATATATATATATATATATATATATATATATATATATATATATATATATATATATATATATATATATATATATATATATATATATATATATATATATATATATATATATATATATGGTGAAAAAGCACCAGAAAGTTTTCATGTATTTTAGACTATTTGTAAAATAAAACTAAAAAATAGCATAATAAAAATAAATAGGCAATAAAAAATAAAAACAAATATTTACGAAAAACACGAAAACTTAAAATGCCTCATATTAATATTAATTTTATCATCTGAATTTGAGCATTTCTTTAATATTAAAATAAATTCAGCATATTATATTTTCATGACACTAATACTTCATGATGAGTGAAATTGTGCGTAGAAGAATTTTCTGCCGATGAATCATTTTACACTTTGTTAGGTTGAAGATTAAGTCCAGTGAATTTAAATATTACTTTTGTGAAACAAAAAGTTGAATAGTGGAAATAAATGAAATTTCTTACATTTGTCTATGATGATTCCATGATAAGTAGTTTAAAGTCATTAGATCATGTTGGAATGTTTCTTAGCTCCAGATGTGTAAAATCAAATAATTTTTTGCGATCTTGCGGTTACACACATATATATATGTATACATTTGTAGTTATATCATATTATATAGACATAATACTTTTCTCAGGGTTTCGAAAAAAATTTAATTTATTATATAAAACATCATCGTTTAATCTTTAAGGTCCTTCATAAAAACTTTCCTCACATCAAAAACATGAACAGCCATTGATTATTGATACCAACAATCAAGAAAATAATTATTTTTTTTAATTACAGTATTAGCCAAATAAATTAAATGTATAAATTTTATATAAGAAATGTCTTTGAGCGAATTATTTTAAGCACACGTATTATGATAACGACACCTTTATGATTGTTTATTCGTATGTAATAATTTTTTAAATATTTTATACAGATATGCTCCAAAGTTAATTTAAATTTGCGATGAAAGAAAAAATTTTATGCATACATTTATAATAAATTCTTTTGAAAAAAATCACAATTCATTTCCATAAATTATTGACACTCTTCTTGACTATGTTGTTAATTTAATAATTAATTTCATAGGAATATTATGAAATTTAATACCAATATATATTTACATATACATATGTATATACATGTAACATATAAGAAATATGTAACAAACTATGCTCAAATTATTTTATAAGATTAAGATCATTATTTTTTTATAAAGATAGCTGAAAATTCAATAATTACATTATTGTATATATATTTTGTTAAGATATAAATCAGTTATCTACAATGAATTTGAATATTAATACAAATTCCTATGCAATTTATATGTAAGGAAAATATAGTGGTTAAAGTTTATATTTATTCTCTTTCTGTGCAAACTGGAATATAAGTATTTTTTTTTATATTTTATATTCTCTTAGCTGACTAAATTTCCCAATTTTCATAATTAAGAATGAAATATTTATGCATACAAACAATTAGCTAAAGAATTTATTTTTGATATACTTTCTAATTAAAAAATACAAGAGTCTATTGCTGATTTTTTTATTTGAAATATAAAATGTGTTTTTTCTTAAATTTCACATTCATTTCTCTACATTTACCTTCCTTTTTGTCAGAAATAGAATTGGAAATAAGAATATTATTGAGAAATGATGTTAATAAATACACAATGTACAATAAATCGAAAAGAAAACACAATAAATTTTAAATAAATTTATTTTATTTCTACAGGCTTGGCGGCTTTTTGTACTTTAGAATTTATCAAAAGAATATATATTTATACAATAAGACTTTAAGCAGGCATCGTGAAAGAAAAATTTTATACGCATTTAAAAAATGAAACCCCTTTATACTAGACGAGGTATTAAATGGTTCGATAGTTAAATGTTCTTTTCATTTCAGGGATTTCAGTATATTCCATTTCTAAAACGAGAGTGGGATTTTAGACTAGCAGTGAAGCTTGGCACTTAAATGTTTTAGTGAGTAAATCTTGTTTGCTTAAAATTCTGCAGAGGTATTCCTCTTTTGTTTTAGTTTGTTTAAAATTGACGTAGAGGTGAAATCATTCTGGTAATGTTTTTCACTTTAGCATTAATTTTGTAAATAGAACATTAAATCCACCAACAGATTTTCTGAACTAGTGAACATACTAATACTGATTTCATGAAGATTTAAAATTTAAATCAATTATCGCAATTATTTTTTAAATAAATGAAAAACATAGGTTTGTGATAAAAAATATTGCGAAATTATAGCAGTAGAATAAGAAAAAATATTTTTTGTTTGACGTTATTAAACTTTATAGTTAGATATACTTGAATGCCTCTTTTTTCATTTCATTTTATTCTGGTAATTGAGGTAGCATGATTAACTCTTTTATCTTCATTCCTACATCTCTTGGATTTGATTACCACTTCAGGGTACATTTTTGCATAGATTAGGAACTTACTTTATATAAGGTAATTTTCGTAATTTTAGGCAGCTATAATAACCTATTTCTCTTTAGAAACACGAAATTTATAAACTGGAATATAAAATTTACTTATATAATTTCATAAAACCTGTATTTTGATTTTCATAATTCAATGGTTTAATATGTTGGTCCCTCATTTCTAATATTTGCGAAGGTCAAATTAGACCAAGACCTACATTTAATTTGGATTTCAAACCTCAACAAATATCCAAGTCGAGATGTAAATCGAACCCACGAACTACAAAACCGAAGACAAGCATACTAACTCTTTTCTTGCAACAGTCTTTGAATTCAATCACTTATTTCTCTAATTTAGAGAAAATCATAAAATTTATAAAATGAAATGGGAAACATTAAATGGATTGTTCTTGTTCCAATTTGAGGACCGGAGAAATCACTGACATTCTAGATTCATTGATACTAATTTTCCTGGTAAGTTTCTGTAGCGTACGTCTCAAATGGTCGCATTAAAAAGGTCTCATTAACCATTTTTTTCAGATTTAAAACCTAATGAAAATCTGAGAAAAGAACAAAGTGAATTTAGCTAAACATTTATAGAGGATATGTTCAAAATACATTAATTTAAATGTTTCAGACTCATAAATTTAAAAGTGTATTTTGTTTTAGATTCTACAACTATATAAATACATTACAAAAATGCATAGTTGATGAGATGTATTACACTGATTTAGGTTTATATATTTGAAAGAGTATTGCAAAATCGTTTTAACTGAAACTTAAAATTCCAATATTTTCAGTAATAGAAAAAGTGATAAAAAAACAAAATACTTCTCTGCATATCAAGTCCTTTTAAAGATCAGGAATTTAAAAGGGACAAATGAAGATAAACAAAATTCACACGACGAGAGGCTGCTGAAAACATAAATAAATTCACAACGTTTAAGAATACATTAAACTCATTTTATTGCGCATAATTTTCTATACTCTCTTGAATATTTTTTAACGTCTTCCTAGAATCTTAACAACTTTCACCAAATTTCCCACGAAATGCTATAACATTAAACTGCAAAATGTTCCGCCTTTGAATAAGAACAATGAAAATTTATTGAATGTTTAATATTAAATGTTCGTAACAAATATAAAGCAGGCTTTTTAACTCTTAAAAATGCATCAAGGTCTAAAATTCTCTTAAAAGACTTTTATGAAGACTAAATGTCTTCTTTTAAGTTTAAAGAAAGTAAAAATAATCTAAAATGTTTTTCTTGCGGTAAATGCGTATGTATAATTTTAGAGCTCCGTGTGATTAACAACGCTCTTCTTTAAATAAAGAAAATAGATCTTCCCATATTAATCTCTTAGAAACGGATACAGAATGACTTATGTGATCATATTACTAGACTTCTATAAAAGGATTTCTATGTGAGATACTTGAGCGCTTTTGGAGTTTCTTTCAGTTAGTGATTAAATGAATGATTATGGTTTTCCTATTATATATATATATATATATATATATATATATATATATATATATATATATATATATATATATATATATATATATATATATATATATATATATATATATATATATATATATATATCTATATATAATTTGCTACATATAAAAATAAAATTTGCTAAAGAAGTGATCATACACCTCTTTGTGCAATATACTTTGATTCCAAGAAAATATATTATGCAGTATATATAATATCAAACCAATGGCTTACTAAAATGAAATAATTAAGAAGTCTTGGATGTGTTTTAATGTTGGTATAGTGTTGATATTCTTAATAATCTTCAATATCAGTATTATTAAACTCTAGTTATAGTGCAAATGACTTACTAACTCCATTTTAATGAACTGTTGATTGATAGAAAAATAGTTTAAGTATTGATTGAGATGACTTCAGCTAGCGTTACTATTCCATAAAAGTTTATTGATATTGGTTTTAGTGATGAATTTGCAAGAATCAAACATTTATTGAAGAAAATTTCTCTAATTTACGTGTTTGTTTTTGTTTTGAGACAAGATATTTCACATGGTTCTCACAGGATACAAAGAAAGTATATAAAGCCTTCTTGGAATTTAAAGCTTTTAAAAATTGCAAAATTTTTATTACCAAGAATCACCAAGAGTTAATATCAATTAATTATTTTCGATCATAGAAACATTGTCATGTTTATTGTGTTCAATATATTTCAGGTTTAACTGCATTAAAGTACTACTTAATTAATGCGCTTAGTGTAAAACAGAAATTATATTCTTTTATTCTATTGGTGTACAAAATCTGTACATATACAAAATCTGCCAAATTTAAGAAAAACCTTTATAAAGTTATATATATTGTTTAAGCTTGTGATTACATGTTATTATATATTGATTTATCAATATATCTAACTTTTATGTTATTTGTTAATAAACTTCAAATATTCTGATTATGAATTATTTGTAGGAGTACTGTCTATTTAATTATTATAAAAAACAATATTACCTAATTATAACAAATTAAATATTTTGTTTTAATTTATTTGAAAAGGATATTCTTTGTTTTTTTTTACAAAGATATCAAGCTACATATATTAAACGTATGCAGCATACAATTTTCAAGGAAATAAGGGAACCATTTTTAAAATTTTATCACTTATAAAAGTAAAATATCTAATTATATGATATGAATTTTTAAAATCTAAACTGGAATTCTTAGTAAAAAATAAATTGTAAAGTAAAACTCTGTTTAGTTGTATTTAATGAAAAAAAAATTCTTAAAATATAAAATTTATGTTAATTTTCAAATTAAAATTATTAAAGATTTCTAAATTTTGTGGAATAGTTTCTAATTAAACAATCAAACCATCGAAATATTTTTTTATTCTATTCTAAAATTTTCTAAATATAAAAAAGGGGAACGAAAGATGCATTTAACATATGTCACAAAGTTTAACTCAAAAACATCTGATAATCTTACAGTATTATTTTATTCGTAATTCTTGCATATAAAAAACAGTTTATAATTCAATGATTCAATGAAAGTAATAAAAAACTGTAATGTTAATCTCTATTTTCCCAATTTGCATTTTAAAAAAAAAAAAAAAAAAAAAAAAAAAAAAAAAACCTTGAAGTAAAAGATGTAGTATTGAAAACAAAATAAAAAATAATTTTCTTCAATTACTTTTGCTTAAAAATAAAAATTAATATTTCGTATACAGATAATAACTTTTGATAATTATTATCATATGTGTTTTCAAGAACCGAAAGTGTAATCAAATTGTTTTTTTTACATAATTTATATAAAATAGAGTATAATATAATGTATTAATGTCATTTATGGAGATTATTTTACTCATCCATATTAAAAAGTATTCCATAACATTCAAATGAACAATTTAATAATCAATTGCTATAGATAAATATAACGCAAATATATTTCAAGTATAAATTTGAAGCTTGCATTAAGCGATTATATATTTATAAAGTTTTTTCACAATTCTGCTCATTAGAAAAAATAGTTTTAATGTTGTGAAAATAATTTAATTATGCATAATAAGATACAACTCACAAGGAATACTTATATCGGAAAATATATCATGATTTTTTAAATATTCTCTCTTGAATAATCATATATAAACTATTTAGGTTGAAAAATATTTTTCACGAACATATGCTTAAGTTGAAAACAAACGCTTAAGTTTAGGAAACAAAAATCGCATTTAAATAATCTAATATATAATAAAAATAGTTAGATATATTTTTTTATTTCTGTAAACTAGTACTGTAATATATTCTTTTCTTTTTCTTCTTTAGAAAAGATATCCAAATTCCCAGATGAATGAATATGATTATATTGAGAATTCCATCAGATATAAAGATTCATTTATAAATATGAAGTTAAATCAGTTTTTATTTGACAAAATGAATTGATTTCCTTACACTTGAAACATAATTTTTACGAAGCGCCTTAAATTAAATTCTCAAAATTTGCAGATTTTATTTTAAAGAAAACTTAACGTCATTTTCTTTTCAAGGAAATCAAAAATTAAACTATACAAATAATGTTATATAATGATGTTAATTCTGCGTCACACATAAAGTATGGTGTGCACTTAAAACTATACAAACTTTTCTAAAATTGAAAAAAAAACAACATTTTAAATATTTGACTTAAAAATATTCACTTTCCAGCAACGCGCATATTTTAATTAATGAATTTAAGAGCTTTAAAAAGTTTCCTGGGACGCGCGAATAGCAACACGTTGAGCGATGAAATTTCCGAATATAAATTTTAAAAACTAATAAACGTCATCAAAAATATAATAGAATTTTTCTCTTTAAATTAAAAAAATCTCTAGGAGTTATAAATACCAAAATAATAATTAGCTCGTTATTTTAATGAAGATATAACTTTCCCACTTACCACGTAATAAAGAGATGAAAAAGATCCACCCAAGCATGGTCAATCCAGCGGCTCCAGCTCCGCTACTGACGAAACCTTTGCTTCTACGAAGGATTTAACGCGTCCGCAGCGCCTCTGTTTCCATTTCGCCGTCCGATGGATGTGGGCTATCGGCTTGATTCGAGGCGCGGATTTTAACTCGTGTTTTAAGAGCCGACACTGATAGAGAAAAGAGGCAGTAAAAAGGAGGTACGCAGTGGGCCACTTGTCACCAAAGGCGTCATTTGTTGTTAAGGGAGTTTTATACTTTAGAAAGCGTCAGAATTTTAATGCTTCACACATGTCATGAAAAAGTGGGTGATCAGAGATCTAAAGGGGAACTCTCGGTTTGATGAGCATGACCACTTCTTAGAGTTTTAGGAATGAAAGAATAAAGTACTGCTTATTGACAAATAACACATTAATTATGATTTAGAATTTTTCTTAAAGTATAACTAAATATAACAAATAATTGAAGCAAGCAATAATTCATATTGAAATGCTTGATATATGCATATCGTTTAAATAATGAAATAGTGTCAGCAAAATATTTATGAAACTCCTATAAAAATATCTGAGGTATGCTTACCCAGTAATATTAATTTACATTTTGATTTTTTGCCTATTTTTATGTATAATTTGGCATCTATGAACACTTTGGCAAATCTTTAATATCTTTAATACATAAGGAATTTAAATTTGTTATAATTATTATAAAACCCAACTTTGTGTGTGTGTGTGTGCGTGTGTGTGTGCACTTTGATACAACCCAAATCTTAGGAATAATTTTGAAACGGATGCAGCTAAGCCTACTCATTTTTATGTATACTTTGGCATTAAATCTTTAATATCATAAATCTTTTTTTAGTTTTTATAAATTTTAGAAAAACGAATAATATTCTTTTTAGTTCAGACTTTACTCATTGCTTCACTTCTTATAAGTAAAGCAATGATTTTTAGAGTTTAGATATGTTAAATACTATGGTAAAAATGTTCCTGTTTCATGAATATTTTTATACAATTTTGAAATAAAAGCTAAATTAATCATCTTGTTTCATATTTTTGGCAACACTGAAAAAGAACAAATTCGTAATGTTTTATCATTACTATGTAAAGTTTCTTGAGGAAGACTTGAATATCAGTTTTACGGATGTGTGTGTGTGTGTGTTTTTTTTATTTAAATTTTGAATTAACCATAAGAATATTAAACTAAAGTGTTTGTGAAAATTATTGTGGATGTCAAAAGCAGCACTTAAATTTTAATAGATTTACGGACCTTTAAAATGAAAACAGTTAAATTAAAAGTGATACAACATTTTATCTAAACTTAAAGAAGATTATTCATAAAAATTTCAATTTTTGTTTGTCTTGTGCCAGCTAGGCTGACAATATGGGGTGCGCTGCTCCACATTTTCATACTGAACCATATTTGGTGTGGAATCCGACTGCTTCATTACCCCGCTTATAGGGTAGGCAACCATTCACACCTCATTCATACACAGAAAGGACGAAGACATGATAGATAGAGAGATAAAGTACATTCATGCCCGAACCGGGGTTCGAACCCATGACTTCCCTATCCGCCGTCGGGCAATCTGACCACAAGACAGTGCGGTCGGCATTAATTTAATACATCATAAAATAAAGAAAATAACTAGAAATTTTGCAAAACAAAAAAAAATTAAAAAAAAAATTACGAGAGGAAGAATCTTGGTATATAAATTTGAAGTATTGAATAATTTAAAACTAAGAGTTAAAATAAACATTATGAATTGAAAGGAAGAAAATAATTCTCTCTAAATAATTTGATTTTTAACCTTGTAATTGCGTGTTTATAGTTCTGTAGCCACAACATATATATTTTTCAGAGAGCGATGAGAAATTTAAACAAATTCTCTCAATAATCATCACAAACAACACTCTTATAACGGGGGATGAACATTATTAAAATTTTTAAAGTACAAGTAATTATAAACAACACAAGAAGATAAAATATTCGGTTTTTTTAACATTTTATTAGACATAACATCTGAATAGTTGCTTTTTGTAAACAATATTTTAAGGAAACAATAATAACGTAATATTAGTACTTATGTATTAGTAGTTCAAAAAATTCTAAAACCCACCAACATGTAGTACATTCCATTTAACAAAATAGACGACTTGTATGTAGTAAATCATGTGGTACTTTCTTACTATTATTCATGAGCTCATAATTGTTTACTTCAATTTTTGGATTATGACTTTTCTACAGATAAAATGTCAAATCTTGCCCAGCTCGAGGATCGAACATCGGACCTGTTCCTTAGGAGCTCTAAGCACTACCACAATGCCACCGGGTATAAGTGTTAGGAAAGCGTGGTAGCTAAAAACTGGGTGTTTCTCGTTTGGCTGATTACCTAAGAGGGGAATATGATTAGAACACCAATCCTAGGCCCAATGTAGGCCTTGTCTTACTTTGGGCTGTCATGCCAAAGATTTAATTTTTATAGCTTAACTATATTGAAAGAATCTATATGCATGTTGAAAAATGTAATAAGAGCAAATTTTAACAATAAAGGGAAAATATAACACCATATATTTTTGGCAAAAAATTCTACTTACACTTTACAAAACTTTCACAAGATATGAAAAAATATGATGAGCTGGAGTTTTGAAAAATATATGAGAGCACGCTGAAGTTGAACATGATAAAATTTGAGAAATGCAGAAAATGTTCGTAATAATTTGACAAGTTGATAACTTAAGAGACGTTAGAATAATTTTACATATTTTAGAGCTTATTGAAGCCGAGTGGTAAGGCATCGCTCTTGGCAAAAGGTCTCGTGTTTCATCGAAGTTACTGTTGAACAACATGAGCGGGATGCTGCATTTCTGCTTTCTGCATGCATATCTGATGGAGTGGATGCTTGGGAGTTTTCCAAATTTTCTCCCTTACAGCATGAGAATACGTCACACTACCTGTCAAAAGCAGTCTGGGATGGCAATAGTGTGATGTACGCTTACAAAATCCTCAGGCCGTTAGATGCTCAACAACGTGGTATCAAATGTACAATTATTATTTTGAAATTCATTACAGTTTTCAACTCTTTCCATATCAGTGGCTTATTATATGAGAAAAGCATATGTTCTCATAATTTTTGGTGCCATACCATAAAGATAAACGGGGATTGATGATAATTTTCATATAATTTGATTTATAATTTTAAAATAATTGATTCTCGAGAAGTGCAATCCCATTTAACTAAACACGTTTATAACAAAAATATTCTAAGAGTTGCAATGTATTTAACTTGCTTCAGTAAAAGATATAAATCATAAGAACTGTATTAGGTTTACTGAAATTTATTTAGTGTGGTAGCATAAAACCTGATTAAAGTAAATTTAAATATTTATTTAATAAATTTATTTGACCAATGACATATTGGTTTTGAAGTTATAGAGAGTCATGTATTTATATATAATCAATGTATCTTTATAAAATGAATGTTTCTGCACTCTCTTTCTCTCTCTTTCATATCTATATTTAATCTATATACAATCGCAGAAATTGCTATCACATAATTCAAAATACTAAAAGAAATAACCATTTCAGTGTTGTCAAAATAAATTATCAAGATTTCCGTTCTAATAATTCCTTTAGATGATGTTTAGGAATGAAAATTCGGCTAGTGTTTTATTGATTTAATATGTTATCAACATTTGTTTATAATGATAACCAAACAGCATTATATTTAAATATATATAGTTGTAATAATTAGTTTAAATGTATGTGTAAATGTTTAGAAAATTATGATTGGAAAAGTTAATATTTACTATCCAGATGACATACATAAGGAAAAATTTATTGGTTAAAAAAGAAAGCCAACTAGTGCTGTATCCAAATGGTTGAAAATTTAAAAATGTTTAATTTATTAAAATATCTATTTTTAGTAAAACAAGGTTTTTATTTGACATTAAAAATAGCACGTGTTGATCAAATTTCATATTGATGTAAAATATTATAAGATATTTTTATGATTAATAAACATAAATTTAATTTCAACAAATGGAATGCAAATATGATGTTTTATGTTATATTAATTTCTTATATTTTTCAACTGGTAAAAGATATAAATTTTGAAGTTTTAAAGATAATATTATTGTACAAAAAGTACTAATTGGAATATGTAAAACATGTGTTACTCTTTTATTAAGACATCTAAAATATGCCTCGTTATGTTGCAGACCTTGCTCTTATAGTATAAAGACCCTGTATAGTTTTCGGCTGAAACTAGTAAACAATAAATTTAAAAAGTTAATATATTTAAAAGTTTTAATATTCTCAATTTTTGTTTTCTGGATTTAATTGCATAGGAAATATTCTAAACGATTCATATTATGAAGGTGCAAGTAATATTTAAATATCACAATTTTTCTCTTTGTATCTTTCTAATCCTGAATTTTGATTTATAAATTATCTAAAACATAAACAATGTTACACATTTATTTCATCTTATAATAAGTAAAAATATTTAATACGACTTTTACTGAAACTATGCACAAAACAAATTTTTGCTTTCATCAATTTTTTCTTTTTTTTTGATAAATAATCAATAAAGAAAAGTAAGGGCATAATCAAAAAGTTTGTAAAAAGAAGTATATTTGCCTCCTAAATTGGCTTCAATAATGAAAGAGTGATGTTAGATATATTTTAGAAAAGCAATAATAATATTGCTTTTCTAAGAAATGTCTTAAGTCACTCTCAACGAAAAATATTATTATAAAAATTGTATTTGCCATTTTAATTACATAGCATAGATTAAAATTGATTTTAAAATAAATGAAATACTAATGTTTTATTGTGAAAGTTTTTGCTTATGAAATATAAAAATTGAATAGATTATATACAATAATCAAAAGTGCCCTGCCTTTATGGAAATTTTGCAGTGTTTTAAAACAAAATTTTTAATATTTTGCATATTAATTACCATAGATCATTTCTAATCAGGTTAAAAATATAAAGATACTAAATGATTTATGACCGCCTTCAAGAATAAACTGAGTGACTGATGTAAGAATTCAAAAGATTTCATTTAATTAGTAGACATTGGGGCATTTGCTACTTGTGTTCAGGCAAAAGTTATATTCGAAGTAAACCTGCGAAAATACTTATAAGCAATAATTATTTTAAGCTCAAATGTTCTTGAAATAATAGTATTCTTTCCGATCGTATGTGAAATCTTTATTTCTCTGCTTTATGTCAGAACTTTCAGTATCACATCCCTTAATGTAATAAATAACTCATTTTAGTTCTTAAAATTACAAAACAAATCTTTCTGCTACACTTGCATTACATAACCAAATATATAAATCATTATATCTTTTCCAGTTGAAGGTAAAAATGGCGTTACTTTTTAGGTAGCAGCAAGTGATAATAGATACATTGAACATTATATTGACAGTTGAAATATCATTTTCAAAATAGTTTTGTATCGAGAGAGAATGGTAAAAACTCCTAAAAATTAATGATAGAATAATAGAAAGTATTTAACTGAAGATAATTTTAATATAAGCAAAGTTTCTGAAAAGATCAATTCACTGGGTTTGGCTTAGTTACGAAGCTATGCATACATACATACATACATACATACATACATACATACATACATACATACATACATACATACATACATACATACATACATACATACATACATACATACACACACACATGCACACACACAAACATATATATATATATATATATGTATGTATATATATTTGTATTACAAAATATCTGGTTCAACAATATATCACATAAATTATTTACAAATTATGATGTACCATTAAAACAGTAGTCCCCCATATTTTTAGAATTATTATTCAATCCATTTTAGTTAAATTAGTAACTTGAACTTAATTATCTATTCCTGAATCAGGATACATGTTATTTTAAGAACTTTAAAAAATCTATAACATTTTAAATGCTTCCGATTATATGTTTATGAAACTGTATTTTTCTAATGATAATTTATCAATTTTTGGTACTTAAAATACACTTTTTTTAATAAGCGTACTTAGTTTAACAACGTAGTAAAGAATTTAATTTAAAATACTTTATGAGAATAATTTGAAAAGGTAAGTAAACTGGAAAGGGTAACTTTTAATATTATAAACTTTAATATTATAATATTTGGTCTCAATGAGAAAGAATTTTCCTCGGTTTGGTCATGATTGATAAAATTAAAAAAAAAAAAAAACAAAATTGAGCTTACATTAAGATTGATTTAATAATATATGAAATAAAGAATGAATATATTAAAACAAGGCAAAAATCAATCATAAATGTGTAATATGTAACCAAATATAAATCATGGGAATTTCAATATTTTAAATGGAATGTATGATGAGGTTAAAGGTGAAAATGCTTGATAAAATTAAAGGAAAATAATAAATGATTAAATATAAACTTACATTTTAATACTATTGGATTTAAAAATATAGATATTTGAGAAAAATACTTATATATGGTATTGTATATGATTGGCTGAATTTTGAAATCTCACAATTACTTCACATTTAGAGTAAACAATAAGCGATAACAATACTAAGACAATTTAGGAAATTCGATTTGTATTTTATGTATTGAGACAGTGTCTTTCAGTGTTACAATAACCGTTTCACATATTAATATATGTCTGAAAATTATTTGTTTTTCAACATACTGAGATTCCCACTATGCTAAAACAGTAGTATTATTTTCCCAAAAAAAATTTCAAAACAATATCCCCCTTATTCATTAAATAGATAACAAATATAAATATTATATTCATCTTAGCTTTCCTTTTCTTTTTTTCTAATAATAGCGTTGAAGTTTATGTAACATCCTCAAACGGAATTATCAAAAAATATTTTTTAACTCGTTTTATTTAAAACAATATTTTTGCCATTAATGCCTTATAATACCTCATAATTGTAAACTTTAATTTAAAAATGCTATTTCAACAGGGATGAACATAAAATTCAGGATTGCATTAAAAAAATACCATTGCAAAATGTTTGAAAATATCAGTCTATACAGCGGACTCGAAATTACATCTCCTTAATTTATAACCAGTTTTTGATTCTGACTCTTTTTACAATGAAATCTTAGACCGCCGTCTTTATTTCACAAGTAATTCAATCACTTATTTATTTCGGAAAAATGAGCAGTATAAAGAAGTAAACAAGTAACGCACCAAGTGAGAGGAACTGTTTGACGAAAAGTAGAAAAATTTTCCCATACTTCAGAGCTATTAGAAAATAGGGGGAGGAATGAGTTGGGGCTCTCTAATCAACGCGATAAAAATAACGAGCTTTTCCAAGATATGTGAAGGGAAATATTTCATACTAAGAACCAACGACTCATGCGATATGGGAATTTCTATTTTTGCTTGAGTCATATAAGACTGTGTTACGCAGTTTCACTTTCCTGTACCAAGTAATCGATTAGAATCGCCGCGGGAGTAAAGTTTTCTTTCTTGGAGTATATTGGTTTCTAAACTTTTTTTCCCCTTGAATAGGAGTTCACTTTATTTTCGCATAGTTTAAAATTTATAAACCAATGGTCTATTGTAGGATATTTTATTGAAGAAATGTAGGTATATGAAATTTTTTGTATGATTCTTGATTATTTGATAAAATATTTACTTCAAATTTTCTTGAAATATATTTTTTTCCAAAGATCTACGAGTAATGATTTTTGCTATACTGCATATGGAAAAGACTTTATACATTGAATATGAATGATGTGCAATCTACATATAATGCAAAAACATCTTTCTCACAATTTATAAGTTTTACATAGATTGAAAGTAAGTTTCATTGTCACACATAGTAATTAACATTTTACTTTCTTAATCAGTTGTTCTAGGATCAACTGTAAAAAGGTTAACCAATTACTTAAAACTATTCTTCAAGAATAAACCAAGGATTTAATCTCAAATGAAGTTCAATAGATCTAATTTTAGTATAATTAACAAAAAAATATTTTTTAAAAAAATTATAATTGCAAAGTTAAATTTTAATATACTATAACTGATTCTTTTGTATAGAAATTTTAAAAATTTACTTAAATTTTCCTAAATTTTTTCTGTTTAATTTCAATATTTGAATCTTCCTATTTTCTTACTAAAAAATTTCATTTCATTTCAAAATTAAAAGAAATTCTAAATTTTTTCTGAATTATAGATTTTGTGAATCCTTAATGAATTTAAACTTTTACTAACATCTAATCAATAAATATGTAAACTTATTTAATTTGAAAATTCATAGTTATTGAAAGTAAATTTTCACCAAAACTTATATAATATGCACTAAAATTCTTTGTATTTCAGATAAATAAGTTCCAAAAAATGATAAAATCCATCGACTATACATCTTAAAAAAATATAATAACTGATCTCTGTTTTATTTAGTTTAAATATTTTTCTAGCATATATTACAATAAAAAAATCGGAATAAACATTTGTCTTTTAAAGGCTTTTATGAACTAAAGCTTAGAAGCTAATTTAGCTCTTTGCTATAGTTTAAAATATAAGACTCTCAGAGTCATTTTGAATATCCACATACGAAATATAAGTTAAAGTTTTAAAATTTGTTTCTACATTAAAAACACCATAATAATCTCCCTTTGTCTAAACTATAAGATGCTATAAAATGTAGAATTAATGTAGAATTTACTACAGAATGTAGAAAGAAGGTTTGCAATAAAATGTAGAATCAATATGTCAAATCCAATAATTTAGTAAAAAGTATTATAACATAATATTGTGTATAATTTTGAGATTATACAAAAATTGTAACTATTATTTTATCCAGTTATAACCATACTTAATTCAAATAGTATTCCTAGAATATCTTATGTGGGAAGTCTATAGTATGTGAAATGCTTTGATTGTATTTGCATGGTTAATATCAAATGAAATATGTAAAATATATTAGTACCATATATTATTTTTTTTTGCTTTCAATATAAAATAATCTGATTAATATATTTCCTGATTAACTTGATTGATGTAATTTCACTTAATTTCATTTTATACTATTAAAAATGACTTACTTTGTAACAATGCATAAATATTTTTTCTCATAAGTGTTTAAAAATACTGTGAAATAAATATTTTTAAGAGGAAAAAGAATAGCGATTTAATATTATGGTTGTGTATTTTACTTAAAGAAAAGATAATGATGAATAGTTACTTGAGATAATAGAAAAAGCTTCTGAATCCATAAAAGTAAATTTTAGCTGTTCCTGATAATCCAGCGGAATTGCTTTTTAAAACATCACAATTAAATTATTTACTTATATTTTATCTTCTCATTTCGCTCTCATATTGAATAAATTTATAAACATATGTTAGTGAACATCTTAGAACATTTATTTTGATGCACTATTGATAGTAAGAAATTTATTCTCAATTTCTAAAAAGATTTAACCCTACTCAGATATTATTAATAAATGTAATTTAAGATATTTTCATAATTTTTTATATATTTAGAAAAAAATGCATGCCTTTGTTTTTAAAAATATGAATACAAATTGTTTGTTTCGTTAATTTAAAACATCTTCAACTACTTATAAATATCACAAGCAAACGTGTGTATGCTGTTTCAAATGTTAGCAATAAATTAAATCATAAATAAAAAATAAATCATAATTTATTTTCAAAAGCATTATCACTCTATTCCATTTACATAAATTATATAAAATTTCTTAATATGTCTGTGGTATGTAATAGATTTAAATACTTATTATTAAAAATCTTGTAATCCTAAAATTTCAGAAATTACTTGAAACGAAAATAAAAGAGAAAATGTTTTTTTATAAACATATTGCTTTGGGATTCTTTCAGTATATACATATATGATATTTTTATTTTCTTTCACTTAAAAAAAAAGGATCGTCTCCAAAAATATAGTATTCAGTTAATATTTCAAAATAAAATAAATAAATGGGTAAAATGTCTTTTGATTAATTTGAAATATCTCTGAAAGCATTTTCAATCAATTTAGTAACACGAAAATTATTTTGTAAAAATCTATATTTGATGTCTCAATAATATTCCGATTTGGCTTACGGAGTTAACATCAAGGCTCATTATAAGGAATTTTGTTTTAGAATTACAACATTATTTTGAACTGTCATACTTAAAATTGTAAACCAAAATAGTCATTAGTTATATGTACACAAGGAATGTATCTATCTTTTATTTAAATATTCCATTTAATATGTGAAAAATAGGTGATTAGCATGTTATTTTTTCAATAAAACATACAATTTTCAAGACATTTTAGAAGTTATTTCTTTATTTTGAGTCTATTTCATTAATATAATTTAATTTATAATTTTTCAGATTAAGTGAATAATCTGGTTGATATAATTAATTTTATACAGTTTATTTTCAACGTAAAATTAGTTAAATTTACTAAGACACTGGAAATTATACGCTTTATAATATTTATACGGATTAATTTTGTTACTATGAAAAATATTTTACAATGAATAAAATAGAAGTTTAAAATTGTTTAAATTGTTTATTTTAAATCTCAATTGAAATGTTTATATAATCAACCTTTCAAATTACGAGTGCACATGCAGTAAATGTCGGGAATATTTTAGAATCCCATGTATAGGAAAAGCTCTACGACACTGGATAAGTATGTACAACTTCCAGAAGTATGTGAATTTTTTCAACCTACTTTAAGGAATTTAAGGATTTTATTTTGCAAGCACAAGTAATAATCACAAAGATATTTAATTTAGTTCTATATTTCTAATTGATGGATTGATATTTCATATATAAATTAGATTAAGAAAATTAGTGGTAGTTAATAGATACCTTAATGATATTAATTAATAGATGAGGCAACTTTAGTAGAGTGGATATATGTTTGTAGGAAAAATGTGTAAATGCTTTTATTACATAACCATATTGATTATTTAGTGATTTAAGAGGCAATGCTATCACTTTTATCCAGTGGTTGCCGCCTTGATTTATTTTAATACTCTTAATTACACTCTGCGAGGGAGTACAAGACATTAATTCTCAATGAAATAAGAAATGGCTCAGGGGAAAAGTACTATTATAAGTAGAATGTTTTGCGTATGGATTGTGTGTGGTAAGTATGTTTCCCGGTCCTGAACCCAATTCAGAATATTTAATTGCATTTTAAGGAGACATATAGCTATGCTTAACCTCTAGCTTTTAGGTTTTCAAGCGCTTTTGAATCAACAATGATCATGTTTTTCAAATGAATTTTTAAATAATTTGATTTTCAATATAGAATTTCTGTAGTTATTATATAACTATTAAGAAACATATTTTTTATATTAAAAATAATATACCCTTCATATTACTATAATTCTATGTATTAATGCGTTAAACTGCATTTTCTGTATTTTCAAAACTTGAAATAAATTCGTTTATGTTTTTCTAATTAGTGAACTACTTTTTGACTAATATTTCTGTTAGGTTTCATTGCATTGAAACGAATAAATGTTTTGAAACCACCATTTTCTGAATTTTTCCTGAAATTCTGAAGTTTTAGGTATACCAATGAATTTTATTATGAGTAGATAAAAATGTGTTGAAGATTCTGTTTATAATAATTTCTTTTCAAATAAAATTATAATTTTGCAACAAATTTATACGCAAAATATAAAACAATCTTTCCTTTTAAACTAAAAAAAACATTTGGGAAACTTATTATTTATGACCTAAAATAGAAAACAAATGATAGAAAAATGAGTCATTAAATATATTGCTCTAGTTTCAAAATATTTTTTTAATAATTTCCCACCTAAAACCATTTTTCTTAAATTCCATTAATTTTTTTTTTGCCCTTCACTCTCCATAAATAAAATACACTGTTACAATTCAGTATTTTTCCCTAAGCAATTGCAAAATGATGTTGTTTTAACGGTGTTAATATACTTTGCGACACTGACTTGATAAATGACGAGTACTAAAATTAATATATCAGTTTACGTTGATAAATGTTACTCTTTAGTACAAATGCTTGTAGACTTTTGAATATTTATTCATTGTATCGGAATAAAATAAAATTCCACGTAATTTATTTTAATCTTCAGTAAAAATCTATATATAAACTTTAATCAAAACATATTTATCAGAAAATATGCATTGGTAGGTACATAATAGTGATATAATTTAGGAACTAGATAAATATCATGCCAAAAACATTGCAAAATTGACTACTTTATTTTGTGGGAGTAATACCTACCCAAAGAAATATTTTCTACCTAATGAAAATAGTTATAGATAGATTGTTCTTTCCAAATACTGTACATCATTATGTCATAGCCTTAAGCACTAGATTACTTGACCACAAACCATGCAATTATCTGTTGTGTTTCTTCGTTTCTACTTGACTTTCATTGCATACTAAACACTATTTTATTATTGAAAAGATATAAATAAAGTTATATAGAAAATAATAAAAAATATCAGAGAATGAAGTATAATATGAAAGCTTGTAAAGAAATATTTCTTGATATTGCTTTATATTCTAACTCTGGAAAATGATTAAAAAGTATTCTTGCTCCATAGATGAATATATTTACTAAAAGCAGTTTTCATTATTTCTTTTGTGTTCTATTCATTATATTTTGTTAGAAATAATTAAGTACATAGTAAATTATTAAAAAATGATCTCATGATAAATTTCTTTAAGGGACAAATTTATAGAGCATTGTAGTAGAAAAATCATTGTGTGATATTATTTTCCATAGTCATATAAATTTGAGAAAGCATAAGTGTTCTTTCAAAAGAAGAGTTTCAACGGATTTAATTGGTTATTATACTGCATTTTTTTAAATTATAAAAATTATACTAGTAAAAAAATTATTTAACTTTGACAATTTAAAATTAAACTAAGCTTCATTACTAAACTTTAATCATAAGGTTCGAATTTAATTTCAACAAGTAATACTGAGAATGGAAATAATAACGACATTTTAATTGATTTTTAAATTTGACAGCAGAAGTGAGAAAGAAAGAAAAAATGTTAAAATTAGAAAAGAATGAAACTTATTATAAGAATGTAATTTTTTTAAATAAAATGTGTAAAAAATATTTAAATTCAATTATTTTAAGTTTATGAAAGAAAATTTGGAATTTGACATTAATCCATTGAGAGGATAGTATTAAAATTTTAGTATATTTTATCCAGCTAATGCCACTTAAGTTTATTAAGTAAAACTTTTAGTGCAAATTGAATTAATAAATTAACATTTTTTGATTATGTTGCCAGACATTATATTATTTGGTAGTACATTAAAATGGCATTGTTGATTGATGATTATTTTTTATCAAAAATTAGGATGTAACATTTTGGGTTGATTTCATTAAGCTTTATCACCTGAATTATTTTGTTAATGATGCACTAAAATTCTGTGATTTTAAAAGTAACAAATGAATAATGTTTTGGTTTTGTTTGTTTTCAGAAGAGCGTTGATTTGTACCTTGTTTCTTCTGCCACAAAAAAATGGATAACATCACTAATCGGATAACATCGGAAAAACATCGGATAACATCACTGAATAACAAATGTTTAAGTTAAAGTTAATTAGCTAAATATTGTGATTCTTATCTTAACTTAATAATATTTAAAGACATTAGTAATATACCGCATGATTTTCTCAATTTGATCATTTTAAATAAATAATATTTATAATAAACTGTAGTTGAAACTAAAAAGAAAAAACATATTATGAGACAAATTTAGAAAAATATTTTTAAAGATTTTGGAGCCATAATTTGCTATATGTTTCGCTGCGAAAAATAGTAAAAGACCGTTGTAAAAAACAATATATATCACCATAAAAATAACATTTAGATTTCAAAAGACAATTATAATGAAACAGTTATTACAGTAGCTAAAAATGTTAAAAACCCAGTATCTATTTAATTTAATTTTATTAAAAATCTAACTATAGACCAGTTTTTAAAACTGTGAAGCTGGACAAAAATCAGAATTGTATATATTCTTTTATATAAGCTGTTGTCATATATAATTTTGATGCATTTCTTTGTGAAAATTATTATATAAAAAGTATTCATTAAAATAATTTTATGCTATCAATTAGGACTATTATTCATTTGTATAATCAATTATCATACACACATTAAAAAGAAAACTCTTTTCTATTTTACTGTATTTTAGTTCATTGATGACTTAAGATTTAACACTTTTATGGACAAAAAAATCTTAATAATTATATAAAAAATCTCTTACAGTTCTTTAACAAGAAATTTTAAATTGGTAATCTGTCTAATCTGAAACAGTTCCTTAAAATCTTTCAAAGATTTTCAAGTTTTTGGAGACTTAAAACTCTGATTAATTTTACTTGAAATGAGATTTGCAAATAAAATTGAACTTTCTATGATTTATAAGATTATTTTATGTTCACATGTCAAAATTATATTTTTTGTCCAAAAATTTTACCTTTTAGTTTACATTTTAATTTGCATTTTCTTCAAAGGAAGCATCTAATCCAAACTACAATGATATATACATGTAATAATTTAAGTTGGTACAGAGGTTTTGACATATATGAAATTCACTTTCAGAAATACAGTTTCTCAAAAAATAATCTTTAGATCAGTCTTTGAGAACCTGTATTTAAAAATGCATTATTTTAATTCATTTAACATAGGAAGAAATTAGCACAGAACACGAAGATCTAAATTCTAAGAAATGATATAAAAATATTTTTATGTCTTATTTGGTAAGCACATTTTAATGTCTTATCCATTAAAATTATTATTTTTTATTTATCTGAATATTTTTTCATTTTAAGGAATAACATGGCATTCTACGGAAAATTTTTTCAATAAATAAATTAAATATTAAAATTAGCAGTTAGATATTTAGATTATGCAGCACGGTATTAAATTTCTGATAGTAAAGATGCCTTAAATCTGTATTTGTTGTAGATATTAATTTAAATAATCTAAAAAGATTATTGAAAATGTTTACAGAATCATTTATATACAAAAGTACCGTAAATCATTTTGTAGACCTTAAGCAAAAATATGATTATATAGAAAAAATATATCACAAAACGTGAACAATAACCGCAATGATAATCAAACTCAATGAAAAATATTATTTTAGATACATACAAGAAAGTAAAATATATTTAAAAACTTTATTTTCCCCATCCGTTAATAAGATTTCCTCCATTTTGATAAATGATTATAATTTGAAACATATATCTTAGGAAACAGATACTTAAAAAACTGCAATTTGAAGAACATATGTAGAAAACTGTATGTAAATTTATAAAGCACATTTCAAATCTATTAATTTTTCACTATTGATTTTAATAAGTTCGCTATAAATGTTATCTTATTGTTTCATGGGATTAATTCGCTTGTAAATATTACCTCATATAGAAAAATTTTCAATTAATCGCTTTGATAAATTTATCTTTAAAAACTTAAATGAATATCATAATCATTCATTAAAATATCATTAAAATATCAGCACGCGAATCCTTTAAGCAATATTGAAGTACGTAGAATTTTACTCTCCAAAAGGTAAATATAATCAAGCTCTGAACATAAATTTAAGTTAATAATGAAAATGCTTTACATAAGATAAAGCTTGAGGCAACAATATCCTTTCCATTGTTTGTTTCTTCTCCGGTTTAATGTTCCCGAGGCAGAAGTTAAAAAGTTGCATAAGAGTAGAACAAACGATCCCTTGTTTTTTTTTTTTTTTTGTTAAAAGTTTTAACAAATGCCAAAACTTACTTGTTACAACAAATTATATACCCGTAAGATTCCCTTGTTCTATGAATAGGGCATTTTAAAAGAGTAACATCATTGAAAATTGATAATATTTGAGGAAAATTTGTTTTCACTTCAAAAGTAATTTTCTTAAATGAATGTCAAAACTGCACTAATTCTCCATTCTATTATTTAATATCACATTGTAATACTTCACTCAAAGTTCTCTTACTAGACAGAAAATTTAAAGGGAAAGAAACAAATATACGTTGCTTTATTCCTTTTTATAATGTTTTCTCATATTTTTCTGAATTACTTATTGTTACTGAAACACAAAAATTTAATTATAGAGTTTTTTATTTAATCTTCACAGAAAAAATTTAAAAAATACGGCGTTGAAATAAATTTTGGTTTAATTTCTATTCGTAAATATTTATTGAAAATATTCAGAATGTTTTTTACGATTTGAATCAGTGTTTATCAAGTAATAAACCTGAGCTTTTCGAGGCCTACTGGTAGAACTCCACTTTTAAAAGCGAATAGTGTCTGGTTCAATCCCAGCCACTGCTATGCAACAAGTAATTGATAGTGAACTTCTGTATCCACATCTGTAAGCTTGGGCACTTGGAGAATTCTTCTATTTCCTCTTGTGCGACAGGTGAATATATAAGTTTAAGAAGAGAGGGGTCGAATATTTTTTAAAAGTCCATGTAGAAGGTCACTTGAGGGATAGTTATTATAAATATTTTACAAATGCCTGAAGTCATCAGGCTGCCCACTGTGTATTGTCAAAACTGCAAATTCTGATCCATTGCTGAGCTGTCAGGTAAAATATTGAGCCTCTAAAATATTTGGAAGAACTTATATTTACAATTTATGGTTCTCCTTGAAATTTCGAAAGCAAGTAAATAGTGTAAATCAAGTGTTAGGAAATAAAATATAAAAACAAAGGACTTTTTTTCTAGAATTAATGTTTTACTGAATCTTCGGAATAAATTCTTAGCAAATAAGTTAAGCAAGTTGTTTTACTTTGAAATTTCAACTGCCTCCAAATCGCATTGATTTACGAATAATGTTGACGGTGAACCATGATTTATTATTCGTACAATAGTATATGAGAATGCACTTTTGTATAATTATTTTAATTAAATTAAGACTAATTAAAGTATCAAACATTTTTAATTAATTAAGAATTTAAGCTAAAGTGGCTTTTAAAACTTACCATTAATTCATTAGTGATTAAACAATTAAATTATTTATAGAAACTTTGAGCTCAATTCTAAATGGAAAACTAAATACCAAATTAGTATTGGTATCCCTGAGTTGAATGTAAGTGTTTAAGTACGAGACAGTTCTCAAAGTTTAAGTAAATAAATCATGTATAAATAAAAAATGTGAAAATTTTAATCTCAAGTACAAATAGATGGTGTTAAAGATTTCTCTCCTCTTTTATAATCAAAATTGACTGGTAATTAAACAAGCCTGAAAATTATAAATTTCATTCGCAAACTTAAATTTATTTAAATAAGTTTTTGCAAATTATTATTATCTGTCTTATAAAGTTTGAATTTAATATATTCAGTGAATTTACATAATACTAATTTTTAATTTTTCTGAACAGTAAAAGTTGTTATACTTTATTATTAGACCAGATAAATTCTCAAAAATTACAAAAAAACACTTAAAGAGTTTAACCAATTGAGTTAAAATTTTACGAAACTCTAATCTAAGCGAATATTACAGCTAAACTTTAAGGAACAATATCCATAATATGTAAATTTACACATACATATGTTAAATTTGACTTACATCTTTTATAATCTTCTATATTATTGTCCTTTTTTAAAAAATATTTAGAAAAGCCAAAATAGCAAATTATTTCAAATAAAAATTGCATATTGATATTTGGTTTGTATTGTCAATTCGTATATGATACATGTTTCTTTATCAAGATATTGAGAATATATCTATGAATATACTTATTCTAAAAATTTAAATAGTAAGAATTGAAATATTAATGAAAATCAAATAATACGTATTTTAAAAAATTGTAGTAGAGAAATTTCATAGTTAGAATACTTATCGGCTCATGTTCTTGAAGACAATCATTTTTTTAAATAGCTATTTCTACGACTCTGAAATATAAAATTAATTACATGATAATACTTTTGACAATATTCTGATGGAAGTTTCAAAAGTAAATATTAAACTGAGTTGAATAATTTTGTAAAATAGATACCAAAACAGATCTTTCAACAAAAAAGATATTTGATTTTTAAATAATGCATTTATTTTAAGTCAAAAAAGAAATGCCACAGAATTACAGAAAACTCAAAATTCAGCATACATTGAATATTAATACAAGAATTCGGTTAAATTCTATTGGAACAATATAAATTAATCGAATATGAAAATGATCTGAATAAGCACTTTGTAAAGTTCCGGGAGCGAAATATTATAACGAAAGTATCATCGCTTCCGAGTAGATAATTCCGCGAAACAAAAAATCAATAGAAACGATCCCTCATAATTCTCTCCTGAAAGAGCAAAATGAACTCTCATTAAAAAATTATTATACATCAAATCACTGCAAATGAAATCATAAATTCTGCATCGCTAGGTTTTTTTTTTTATTGAGTAGCTATTAAAACGTGCTAAGGCCTTCAGGAACTATCTTAACTGGTTAATTTTCACTCATGGGTGATTCCTCATCCAAGAAGGGACAATACATCACTGTCCACTCAGTTGGAAGGACAGCCAAAAGAAGGCAGAACTTGATCAATTAAAAGGGTTGCGAGTAGACCTAGAGCAATACTAGGTCATAATCCCTGTCTTTCACTACTCTCTCAGTTCAGCACCGCGATGTTTAATGCCTCATTTATTCCGTCACACCGCCTTGTGAATAATTAAAGGTACTCATGAGGAGGGGTAGAGCCATTCAGCCACTCAATTCAATAATACTTGGTCTTGTCAAGAAAGGAAGTCAATCTGAATGAGTGTTATTCAATCGATAGACATGGGAGTCTGCCTGTGGGACCGCACGAATCGGACTGGAAATCATTTCTGCTTCGCGGGAGTCGATTTCCTGGAGGCTTTGTGGGAGACTCCCGGCGGGAAGGTACACACATGTCACGGCTTCCGGTGCTAAACAAAGAGAATAAAGAGGGAAAAAAATGAATTTCCAGCAAAAGGGTGGTTGCAGATACTTTATAAAATTCCGATAATAGCTGTTTCGCGGAGAAACACCCAAGAATTATTCATTTTTTTTCTTCTGACAAAGCGGTGATTTATTGAATAGGAAGAATCGAGCATGTACTTCGGAAGGTGAATTTAATTTAGGAATCGGGATTTTGTTTAATGAAGACGAGAACTTCAACATTTTCTTAACTTTTTTTCAGAGAATTTGCTTTTTTTTTTTAAAAGTTTCCTGCCTTTTGTAAATCAAGATAACAATGCATTTTTCATTAAGCCAATAAATTATATTTTGAGAAGAAATAAGTTTTCCTTACAATTAAGGATGTTTATTACAAAGTTTAATTAAATAAATGTTAATATTATAGAAATAAATTATTGAATTTATAAATAAAATATTGTATAAAGAATAAACTATAATAATTATTATTCAATGAAATATATATTTTATGAGAAATGTTTTTTAATTTTAAAAATAGGATATATTTTATTGCAAAATAACTTTCAATACAATTGGATATATATAGTGTTAGATATAAATTTCAACACGTTAATATATCGACATTTTACACACACATTTTATACTTTTTTAAATAAATTTCATTTTAAAGTTAATAAAAAAGTAGGAGATTCTTATAATTAATATATTGCTGCAAAGGATGTTCCATAAGAATGTTAGAATAAAATCAAAAGAAAATCAAGAAACATATTTATTTACATCATATATATATATATATATATATATATATATATATATATATATATATATATATATATATATAATCATTCTTTTCAAATTCTTTTCAAAACAAGTAGCGACGCTTGTTTGGAATCTGCTTCAAAAAGCTTTTCACTTTTGAAATAACATTAAAATTAGTATTAAATTTTTCTCCATGGAGTGTCTACTGTAATGATAATAATGCAATATAATAAATATAATAATGCAATATAAAATTGCAATATAATAATGCAATATAAAATTTTTTATTCATTGCAATTTTCTGAATCACAACATGTTGATATATAATAATTTTATGACCATAGAAAATAATCATCATAATATCTTTAAGGATAATTCTCAGGGAATTACAATCTTTAGGACACTTCGATCATTTTTACAGACTCTGTTACCACTCATAACATTTGTAATTTCCTGTTTTCGTTTTTCTTTCATTTTTAAGATAAAGAGAAACTTTACTGTAACAGGCATGACGAAGATGTAAATTGTTGTCTAGAAATTAAATATCATCGTGATTTTGAAATATCAGTTCACATTGTTATCTTCTCACATGAAGGACATTTGCCAAAATTTCTTCAAGATTCCTCGGACAATGTTAACATTTCCGTCGTGCACAAATCTTGCAAGTGTACTAGGTTTGGGAACAGTTTTGAAGATATACATTTTTTAATATCATTATGCTATTTAAAAATTTTAAACTGTCCAAAACATTTATGCTTGTGAGCTTCTTTCATTAACTTGAGTAGCTCTAGATTTGTTTCGCCCAAATGATACAAAATTAAATTCATTTAATTATTTTCTTATAATTTTACCTCTGAATCATTTACCTTCATTTCTGTAGTAGAAAATATTTATTTAAATGAAAGCAAAGGTGTGAATATGCTATGAATATACTATTTTCTTTGAAAGTGTTTAAAATTCATCTGATTTGTAAACATGCTTAAAATAATTCAATGTTATTTTTTGCACTTGATGACGAGTAACAAACACAGTAAAATCAATTTATGCCAGACTTTAATATGAAAAACTAGAATGATTATTGGAGATATATATATAAATTTTAAAAAAAATATTTAGAATTTATATAATATCTTATTAAAACAATCAAGTATTACACTGATTATTAATAAAACAAGTTATGAAATGCAACAACATGTGTTGTAATAGTTTATATATTATAAGATATTATATGAAATAATTCTTTTTATATATTTTGATGAATAAAATCATTTTTACAAACTGCTTTTTTTAAAAATCTAAATTTAACAAGAAAGGAAAATTTTTGTACAAGAAATAGATATAATCTAGGATTTTCTACAACTTCCAGGATCTACTTTAGAACTCCACACTCACAATAATTGTCTTTTTATCTCTTCTGTTTTATCATTTTTTTCACATAACGTTTTTTAGGATTTTGATTCTATCGGAAGAATCAAATAGATGTCATACTCAAAATTTACAATACTCTATTGTCTTCTGAAGAAATGTATCAAACTTACAAAAAGAGAAAAGCTGGGAGACAAAATGAAACAAGGATTTAACATCTTCCCTCGTAAATCATTTGCCATTCAAATTCAAGAAAAATCACAGTCCCTTCGAAAATCCTTCAAACTATTAAGTTATCGCACTGAAAGCTTCTTTTTCCAATAAAGACATCCCTTTAAGGGGAAAAGGACGGAAAGTTTTGAGTTTTCCTTATCCTAAATAAAAGAGTACCCTAATTATTAATCGATTGATGCCATCTAATTAAGTAATCTGTGACATTTTATCCATTCATTATCTTCGTCTTTGATGATGAGGCTAATAAGCCTTATTTTGAAAGTTGCTTTATTACACCAAATCCTGTCTAATTAAGAATTACTTTTACTTCTCACTTTATTCATTGAAAAGATCTATAAGGCGGAGTGTGAAGATTAAGAGGGTTTTTTTTTCTTCCTGCGAAGATCCTTTCGATACTTTTGATAATTTAGAGATAAATAAATGATATTTTTTAAATTTGTTGCTTCATAACTTCTGATTTAAAAATTTGTTTTCATTTAAGCAGTTTTAATTAATAAATGGTTATTAATTATTCGTAACAAAGATTTATATCATTTTGCTAATTGAGAAAAATTGCTTGTTAAGATATTTCAAAATATTACTTAAGATACTATAATAAAAAAATTGTAAAAATATACAAATATTGTTAATATTGAAATAAATCAGAAAATTTACATTTGTAAAATAACAATATATGTTGACAGGTTTATAATTGAGCTTTATATATTCATTTCAAGAGTTTTTTTATAAATTGGGTTACCCTATTACGGAAGAGAATGTTGCTTTTTCTCGTATAATATTTTTTTCAATGAAAATTCATATTTAATGAATTCAATTAAATACTGCAGCTTACATTTTCTTCAGTTTTAATGTAAAGCATAAAACTTTGCAAAAACTAATGAAAAACATCTTAAATAATGCATGCATAAAATATAAATAATAGTAAATAATAATTATTGAGCATTACGATGTCATTTGAGCTATGTATATGTATAGTATATTCAAGTTGAAAAATGAAATTAAGATACTTAATTTAAAACAGAATGCAGCAGTTAACATTATTTATATATATATATATATATATATATATATATATATATATATATATATATATATAGTCAAATGAACTTAAAATAATTTATTTTATACATTAACAATCACAGGCAAACAATTTTTAGGTTAAAAATAGGAAGAGTTTTCCATTCATTCAAATCTATATTTAATTATTTTATGTGTGTGTTGAAGTTATACTGTTTAATTTGATAATAGTTCTACAAAAACGCACACATGAGATTATTTTTATACATTGCACATTGCATCTTTTCATATGAATTGTAATATTATGTTTATATTTAAATATGATATAGAATTCAGTATATTTTTACACTAATCGTAACTAGAAAAAATTGGAAATCAAAATATATGGTAGTGCTGATCCTCTTTCCTGATAAGCTTGACAAGCGAATGGTTAGAGTTCTTGCCTTTAGTTCAACAGCTCTTCGATTCAAATCCCAGCTTGAGTGTTTGTGATGATAAGGAATCCCTTTCAAACCATAGGTCTAATTACCCCTCAGTTGCAAAAAATTACTGTTGTGAGACAAACCAAAAAACGTACCTCTATAATATTAAGTGGTACATGGTAACATATGAAAAATGCAGAGAAACGTAAACACCAAAACTCTTTTATATATATATATATATACATATATATATATATATATATATATATATATATATATATATATATATATATATATATATATATATATATATATATATATATATATATATATATATATATATATACATATATATATAATCCTGCAATTAGATTGAAATTTCATATAAAATGTTTGATTTTCTTTTGATTTGAATGTTTTTCTAGCTTTATTTCATTATGGTTTAGTATTCATTCTGATTTTGCTTATAGTCATAATGCTTACTGTGATATAATATGCAGAGACAATTTTCTCAGAATTGCTCCATTATGTTATTTTTGAATTTCGTAAGGATATAGATATTTATGCAAGTTTATAGGAGCATAAAATCCACAGAAAATATTGCAAAAACAATACACATAAACCCTTCATTTAGGAAAAATACTGTTAACAATAAAAAAAAGGCAGCGTTAGATTTGAATATTTTTAGTTTAATGATTATTTTCTATAAATTGAATAAAGAGGAACACCACAAACGTGATGAAATGAATGGTCATAAACGTAGAAATGATGATTTGAAAATATTAATAAAACTGAATTTAACAGTATCTATAAGAGAGCATTCTACCAGAATGTTCTCTTATGAGATTATGTTAACCATACAACAATATTGCAACTTCTTTTTAAATTAGCAAAATGAAAAAATAGATATACGTATATATCACAGTTTGGTGAATTATGTCTGCTGAAATCCATTATTCATTCTTTCAAATTAGGGAAATAATTACAAGTGAAAAAAAGAACTGAGAATATATTGAAAATTAAATGCTTTTAACTTTGTAATCGGCATGTCCCAATTCTCTTCAACAATGCTTGGCCGCACACATCGTACAAAACAATTACGAAATTAAAAGAAATAAAATTATATTACATTGATATTTCTCTAGTCGGTTTTCATTTTTAATTCTTAGAACAGATTTTACGGGATAAGCAATACGATAAGGAAGGCAATCTAATTAATCCCAATTCCAAGTTTATTGGTTCTAAACATCAGAACTTTTTTAAAACATGCATCCGTGAATGAAGATTTCATAAAAGAAAGTGTAAGGAAGCAAATGAATCATATTTTGATTAGATGAATATCTTCTGAAGTAATGTGCATAGTTCTATACATTCACTAAAAAATGAGAAATTTTATGTCCACCAATCTAATATTCTGCATGTTTGGAGAGTAGCCTTATGTAATCAAATTACATATAGTGAATAATTCAGATTTAGTTTCAACTCCAAAGCAGTGGTGCTTTAAAGCTAGTTGATTAGCATATCTACCTTCCTTTTTATAGAGTGTGATGCACTATATCTCATAAAATGATTAAAGAAGCTGGTTTTAATTCACACAATACTCTGCTATCCTAAGCAATTGTTTTAGAGGAGTTTCTGAATCAAGTGATCTCCAAATTTTCCATGAGCAAATATTTATAAATTATGATTTGTTTCTGATAACTTTTTCTCCACAGTGCTTTTATCAATATTAACGGAAAACAGATTTCCACTTTAACTGTCATACGACAGAGTAATTTTTGAATCTTACTTACACAATGCAAAACATTCTCTTTATCTTGTTTGTTTGTGTCCTTGATCACTTAGAGATCCTTTTCATATTTGTATCTTTTGTTAACTTATATTCCAATTGATTCCTTAAATCTCCAGTATCATGTAATAATTTTTAAAAATACTGCATACTATAATCACGTAAAAAATCCAGTTAACTCTGTTAACTCTGTTCCGTTGTTTACTCTGTTCAATTAACTCTGTTCCGTTGTTTTCGTAAATTTTAATGAAATATTGATAGAATAGGACTTATGTTTTAGGATACTCATGCAGTTCTTAACATACTGTTTTCAAAATTTATATTCGCAAATTTTGTGGGAATTCAAAATATTTCCATTTACGTAATATGTATAATACAGTAATGGATTTGATTTGAATAATTTAAATTATCAAGTGAATATAAATAATTTAAATACTAATCCAATATTCAATTATGCTATCAATCAAAAATAACTAGGCGCATACATATTCGCTTATATAAACACGTCAGATTTAAGTTATACAATAAAATAAAATTACAAATTGTACTAATATTATTACAACATCTAAGCTTTGCTTAGACCATTGTTCCTAATATAATTACAATTCTACATAGTAGAACTTTTCTTAAATCTCTGTAAGTAGTTAGAGTAGGGTGTAAATACAAAGGAAACTTCTCAAGGGTATCCTAAGGAATTCATATTGGGGTAATTCAGTTTTAGGAATGATTTTGTCTTTCACATCGGGATGATAAAATAATGAATTCACATCAGCAATGTCTTCTCTTTCAAGTTATTCAACGTTCATTAAGCTCACTGGAAATGAACAGCCAATTCTAACATAATGCTACCTTACTTAGGTTTAAAAAAATAGAACCAAATACTTCAGGTGATCTTTAGTAGCTACAGTACCACTTATTAATATGTGTAGGGCTATAGACAAACTCAAAAATTAAAATTCAACAAACGCTTCTATTGCTAGGTTTGTTGAAATAGTTTTCACTACTATTCGGGAAATGTATTTTATTCTTTATTCACAGCTCATTTTCACACTATTATTACTGTAGGTTGTAGAAAAATGTTTACTCATCTATGAATGCAAAATTTAACAATCAGGGGTTTTCCAGTTTATAATCTGGGAACATTCCTTGATCTGTTTTTGCTGTTAGAATAATAATTTCTATAAAAAAACTACACTCGTATTACTTTAAACTTGGTGGCATACATGCTTATGGTAATATGAGTATTGTTCTTTTTTTAGTAATATTTTGTTGTAAGAATTGGGGGCAAATAATTAACTTCCAACAATTTAATAATTATAGTATTTTGAACACATGGGGTAGCATTTACATTATACTAAGTTAATAAGGATCACAGAAATGTGTTTCCTGACAGCTGTTTTAATCAGATAATTTAGTCTTTTAAAGACAAAAATTAACAGTGTGTCTCAATACAAAATAAAAGGAAAATATAATTTAATAATTGTCTTATTCGAAGACATCCAAAAACGTACCACTGTTGAAAATCCCTTATTTTCTATTTTGCAATTATAATTAACTTTACCAAACCTTAAAGTTACCAATGTCATTGCCTTTCACAGACATTTATTATCATTCAAACTAACGCACTTAAATTATTTAGAAAAAGTCTGCTTTCATCAAAACTAAATTTATGACTCTAAAATAAATTTCAAATTGCTCCAATGCACGATGCCTGCATATTACTTTAAACTATTAGAGGAAGTTTTGGCAAAGAAATCAAATCCCGCACTGTCCAAAATATTGAATTTTGCTCACCAAGTTTAGCTTTGGAACAATAATGCATATTAAACATAAGTCACTAATGGATGTGAGTTTAGAGTAAAAACTGAGTTTTATCACTGCATTTTACAATTTCTTGCACACATTTTATATTATTTTTCCTTTCCATTTAACATATTGTTCTCATATATTTCATTTGTATATTTTTCCTTATAATGCACTCATATATATATATATATATATATATATATATATATATATATATATATATATATATATATATATATATATATATATATATATATATACTACATCATATATATACATATATATAACCTTCGATAACAAAATAATCAGTATACACACACCTTATATAAACACTGATTTTTACCTATTTTGAACTAAATTAAACTATTTAATTCCCACTAATATTATGCATACCAGAGAGCGGTTCTTTGTATAGAAATCATTACTTTTCATAAACATGGCTAGAAATTTTTTTTAATTTGCAACTTTCTTGTCCCTTCATCGAGATCATAAACTGGTATTAAGAGAATAAATGTTTTTTTGCTATTTGTTGATAATCGTAGAGTGAATCAATATCAACACAAAAGTTTGCTTCATGTTTCTTTAGTTAGATACATGTGACATTATTTCTAACGATGATGAAGGAAGGTATTTATAGTACGAACGTGTTAATTAAGATTTTATAAAATATTTTCTTTTGGCTTCCTATCCGATGAAAATTCCAGATACCAGCGTATTACTTGGTAGATACTATTCTGCTCCTCAATTGAATCGCCAATATTTCAGAGAGTATGAAGATTATTTTACTTTTTGACCGGAATGTTTAGGATATGATATTTAATTCAATATAAATTGCTGTGTCACACAATGAAAATCTTAAGACATTTTAAATTGTTATATAATTGATGGGGAAATTGTTTTTAATTATTTATAGTAAATTTCTTCATTTATTTATAAATTTCATTCATTAGTTTAGATTTTTTGCATTTAAAGGGAACATATATAAAACAATTATCGATTAATGAAAGTATTTACTTATATATCCAGAAAAGTTAATCACAGGAAAAAAATAAATATTTCTAATTGTGAAGTACAATTAATTACGCTACATATTTACAGTATTTATAGTGTAACTATAAATGCTGTAAATAGTATAACTCTTTATATAAAGAACTAATTTAAAGTAAGAATTTTTACAGAGAAAGAAACATGAGGGATATTTTACATTGTTTCAATTATGTTTATAAATAATTAAAAATATATTTTGAACAAACAGTATTTTTTAAACAGAATTAAGTAATGCTAAACGTTCATATACATATGACTAGTTGACGAATAATCACTCCAATATTATATGACCGAGTGGCAGCCGAATGGTTAGCACTCTTGTTTTAGGTTCAACAGTTCGTGTGTTCGAATCCCACCTTGGGCATGGTTGTTTGTAGTGGTTCGAAATCAACTTTAAACCGTAGGTCTCGGTCTAGTTACTCCTCGTTTGCAGAAAATGACCATTGTGTAACGAACAAACCAAACTCCTATATCATATGATCTTCAAATACATATTATTGGTTTTATAAAAATCATTTTTGGTTTCTAATAAGGGAAAATCATTTTGATATGGGTAAAAGATATGTGATATGATGCACTGGTTGTCACTAAAATAAACTATTCTCAGTGGTAAACCTGTAATTAATGGAGGCATTTGTATAAAATGTTATTTTATAGGAATGTTTTCTAACATTTTGTTAGGTCAATTAAAGGTTTGAATTAAAAATATTTACAATTTAATTTTTTTTAACAACTAAGCTAAAAATTTATGCGAAAGTAATTTTCCACTATTAAATACAAAAACAAAATACTTCTTAAATCATGTAATTAGGGCTATACCTTAAACTTTGCAAAGCACATTATTTTGTATACATATAAAAGCAGATTTCTGAAAAACTTTAAATTTTTAATATTTCAACATATTAATTTTATTTCTAAATCTTACTTTGGCAGATTTCGCTATAAACTTTCATGAGAATAAAAATATGATTGCACTTGTTTAAAAATATTATATAAATTTAGTATTTCTGGGCATTTACAATTTCACTCCAAAACTTACCATTAGCACTGTCCATGTCTCTCATAATTTTTTACCAGAAGTTAGAGATTTCCTTAAAATGATTCTCAGCTTTTATAGCTTCTCTTTATCGCAAAAATAACCAAGTAAAGTTAAAGTTCAGAAGGACGATTATGTTTCAACTACCTCGGGAAAGAATGGATCGTTTGTAGCTGTTTTCCCACTACGCCGCCAGGCTGATTTTCGAACTGTTTTCGTAAGGACGCAAAGGTGTAATAACTTCTCGACTTTCAGGCTTTTATTAAAGTAGTTCCTTTAATTTATTTTATAGCTGTACTATCGGAATTATCTGCCACAGAAATTTGAAATCTTAAGCATTTGAAAAGATTTTTAAAAATGGTAAAATCAATAATGATTAGGATAGTTTGATGTTATAAATGTGTGATACAATGTTACATGTGACAAAATGTTATAAAACCACCTGGTTGTACTTTCTTTGAAATACAACTTTAAAATAAAAATAATAAGTAAAAATTGGTTGCAAATATACCTATACAGTTAATTATGTAGTTAGTACAAATTAATTAAAGAATATTGTTAATTAGTATTTGCATTGCGCTTTTTTTTTAATGCTTTTTACACTGAATGCACTGAATGGAGTGTTATGTTTAACGAATGGAGTGTTAAAATTTTCAATTAGTTTTTTAATTAAGTCAATAGTAATGTTTGTATACGCTGTAAATAAAATTATGGTCTAACTTGAATTCACAAGCAAATTTAGTATCATTTCACGTTTAATTTTTAAATTTTATTTTACAAGTTCAACTATCGCTTATTAAGTGATTTATTTTCATATATTCGCGCATTCAACGTTACCATGCAGTAATTAAACCTTATCACTAAATAATGAATTTCAATGTTAGTTTAGCTCCAAATAAAATACTTTCATTTGTATTTTAGCTTAAGGCAGTTAATTCGATGAACAGTATGAAATTGAGATAAGTATTGTGAAAGTTTAGAAAAGAAAATGTGGCTTTGAATTTATTCTTACCTGTAAAAAGAATCTTTTTCTTATGAAATGTGCATTTTGTAATCAAAAAATGCTTTACTGATTATAATCTACATTCATAGTTTGTTTTTAAATAACATAGGCCAAGATCTGGGTCATATTTTAGTTTACATGTTTGAATCTTTAAAACAGAAGAGCATAAAAAATGAAAAATACTTTTTTTCTAAAAAAAATAGCGAAACAATAGGACATTTAACAATAAGTTATTAAAATATCGTATTTTAATCAACTTAATTTATTAACTTTTATTTATTATTTAAATTAACTTTTATTTAAAGAAAAATAAGGATAGAGGGAACAGCAATTTTGCGCTATTTATGATGTCTTTTACATTCAAAACAAAAGTGCATAGCTTTAGAAATCAAAAATATGATGCAATTTTAGCAAAATATAGCATTCAAATATCACAATATTTATTTTTTGATACTTTTTTATCATGAAAGGACAGGAAATATGAATCTTCTTCAAAGGATGTATTTGCTTTCAAATTTTAAATCATTTTCTTAATTAAATTTAACTCTCTCTACCATATAAGTTTCTTGAATGCTACAAACTGATTAAATGTATCTAAAGATCAAAGCATTTTCACTCACAAACATCATGAAGAACTATATTAATGAAGGTAACTGTAAATGTACATAGCTAATCAAAAGCACTTGCTTTGTTGACTGTGGGGAGCATTGAAGTAGGACAGTCAATCTAAGTTGTTGCTCCTTCCTTCGGCGTTCATCATTCTGTATATTAACGTTTATGGAAACAATTCCAAACCATACGGACAGTTGTCCGAAGGCCTGTAGCCGGTCGCCCAAACCCCGCGGAAGATCAATACATTGGATTTTAGTCGAATGGAATTGCAGAGCGACCTCCACACGTGTGACATCTATGGTTACAGTGTCCATTGGTAAGACGACATCTTCAGCTACTGTACGCCGACTGTTACGTATGAGTGGACTGGGTACCTCAAGTTTGTCTATCCGTCCAATCAAGAAAGGTGCGATTAAAGTGGTGCCGGGAACATGTCAGTTGGAACTGTGTCTGACTGGGGCAATCTCAAGCACATCTGTAAGCGGAATTCTGTAACGGCTGTCCGGTATCGAGATGAAGTCATAGAATCCATTGTGAGATTGCACGCTGCTGCAGTTGGCCCTACATTTGTTTTAAGGGACGATAACGCACATCCCAATAGAGCTGACATCGTCGATGACTATCTGGAGATACTAGGGATTGCGCGTATTGCGTGCTTCCCAACTCCCAGCATATTTGCCCGACCTTAATCCCATTTAAAATCTTAGGGATCCTCTCGGCCTTGCTATATCTTCACGTTTCCCACATGCATCCACTCTTATTGAGCTGGAAACTTCTCTACTAGAAGAATGGCTATTGCTTGATTGTGATGTGGTTGACCAAATGATTGAAAGCATGTTCACAAGCTGTAAAGTTTGTATACTGATGAGGGGGATCACATACCCTATTACTGTCCTTTTTTTCATTTTAGGCTTTTTATTTTCAATTTATGCATAATTCTGTTTAAATCTCTAGTATGTCACTATCTGATAATTTACAAAAATTTATTATTGTTTTTATTTCTCCATATAATTAGTGATTTAATTTTATGCATAAATAAGTATATATATATTTGTTACTTTCCTACCGAATTTTGTGTCAATCAAAGCAGTATTTGTTGATTTTTTTGCATTTTACATCTTTGTTCTTAACTTTTGAAAGTGAATGTATTTCATAGGAAAAGCTTATTAACAGAAATATATGATATTTTTATATTTTGGGCTGTAACAATATGTTTATAAATATATTAATCTTACATTTCTTAAAATTCTTAGAATATTTCATAATTTTTTTGAACTCTATCGACGACGCGATAGAAAAATCAAAATAAACATTTGATTTTCTCCATTTTATACAAAGAAATACATTAATTTTTATACTCTGTTTTTAACAACATAATTGCCGACCACTCTAGTCTAGTGGTCAGAGAGCCTGACTGCGGATAGGGAGGTCCTTTGTTCGAATCCCGGTTCTGGCATGGATGTTCTTTCTCTATCTATCCTGCTTTTGTCCTTTCTGTGTATGAATTAGGTGCGAGTGGTTGCCTACCCTTTAAACGGGTCGCTGTGGCATGTGTGCACTCAAGCAGTTGGACTTCACACTAAATATGGTTCAGTATGGAAAAGTGGAGCAGCGTGCCCTATATTGTTAGCCTAAGCTGGCACAAGACCAAAAAAAATAATAATAATAGCAGTATAATTATCATCATGCGTTAATTTAATATGTTAACTTAAAATGTCAATGCGTTTTCAATTAGAATATCATCAAATATATAATTACTTCTAATTACTATTAATTAATTATAATCATCATCAATTATTATTCATATTTGTTTGATTTTAAAATTTTACGTTTAAAAAATTTATATTAATTTTTATCTTTCAAAGTGAAATAAAAGACGTTATCTCTGAAATTCATTATAAATGTTTTAAATATATGAACAAACAAAGAATGTTTAAAGAGTATCAGAATATGAATTCTAGATTTATATGATCATAGCATATATGAGTTAATGTTAGACATTAGTGAAGATACTCCAGTTAAAAAGATATTAATTAGATTCCAGTTAAACTAGATCCATTAGAATCACTTCCATTAGATCACAGTTAAAAATATAAAACTTTATTTTTTAGAGTCCACAGTTAGATTCAGTCATTAAATATTTTAAATATATGAACAACATGCAAGGTTTAAGGGGTATCAAAGTAAAGATATTAGATAGAAAATAGAAGCATTAGTCTTTTTATTAAAACAAAAAATAATTTCCAAGGGAAATTTAAATCATTTATATTTTTTAAAAAGAAAATAAGGATCTTATTTCAAAATAATTTAACATTAAGCGGATTTTTTTTATTAAATTTAAGAACGTAGTTGTTATTATAATGATACAATTGAATAATTTTGAATTACATTAAATAAAAAAATTAGGATAAAGTTATCCCCTAAAATATATTAATTATAATTTCCTTATCACTAATACAAGAATTATATATATTTTATGTGTGTTCTAATGGTTATATAATCATCATAATGACAATAAATAAATTAGTAAAAGATATTGAAACGGTAATAAATAACGAAAGTGCCATTCTCGTAAATTGAAAAGGCTTAAAGAATTAAAACAGGTTATTTATTAAATACAGGAAAATTGACTTGACAAGTTACAATGAAAAAACGAATGTTAGATCAGATATATTTCTCTTGTGATTATAACTCATCAGAACCTACTAATACGTTTTCTTCTATGAGGAATTTCTGATAGTAAAGATAAAAAAAAATATTTTAAAGTATCAGGAAATTTAGCAGATGAAATTTTAACAGCAAGCAAATTATAATACTAAATTCAAAAGTAATAAAAAATGTAATGACAGATTATGAAAATGGAGTTTTCTAAGATATTGTTGAACAATAAATTATAGAGATTACTGTAAAACTTATCTTCTATTTCTTTCAAATATGTAAAAATGTGATAAAAAATTTAAAGCTAAAGTAGAAATCAGAAGATTCAATAGTTAAAGACTTATATTTGAGTCATAAAAAATATTTGTTTAAAGTCTGTTCTTGAAAACGTATGACTTCGACTGTTGTATTTCAGATTAAATAAATACTTTTGAAGTTTTCTAAGAATATAAGTTACCGAGTATTCTTACAGTAATAAACTAGGATCATTATAGCTTATCGAATGCATTCTATGAAACTTCAAAAATATCCTGTCCTATTTCAATTTTCTCTAATGAGGGTTTTCTACTTGCATTTTGCTCTATAAAAGGAAAAAGGAAACTGCAAAATACATGTAACGTGATGTTTGATAAAATAGAATATTTGATATTGTTTGATAATACAACTGTTCCTTTGTGAGTCGTATGATGGAGTTTAATTAATAGGATAACATTTAGTTATATGATGCTGTTCGAAAGAACTAATGAATTTTTAAATTGATTCTATTCTACATTACATAAGTTTTAGTAAACATCCTACATTTTACTTTGATTTGAACACTCATAAAATTTATGTTAACTTAACCCTACAGAAGGCGCTTTCCTGACAATGACGTTGAATGTAACGTGGGGTGACTGACTCATCGCAGTTTGTTTTATAAAAAAATGCACAATACATTAAAAAGTATTTATTTATAAAAAATAATAATACTGCTTAATTTCAAAGCTATAATTCTATACATAAGCAGCAATTGTTTTATTGTTTAAGAAGAAAAAACATCCATGCATTAAAATAGGAGAAATATTCATTAAAGATTCTAAATGGGCATTCACTTTATGCTAACGTCAGGAGAATGATTTTTGTAAGTTAAATTGCCACATTTTGAGCAAGACATGGTGATTTTATTATCCTTGGTCCTAGAACACATAATATATCGACTTTTATTGGATTTTAGACTTTCTGCTGGACATTGAATCTCATTTGGTTTCTGTGAATTGGATTCATTGATTTTTCGGTAGAGTTTTCTAGGAAGTATGTGTATAGTTCTTGTCATCAAATGTAGTTCTATAAAAGATAACATTTATTTTTTAAAGAATTCTCTTTTATTTGAATATTGATTTGAAGAGTTCTTTATTGACATTAGGACAAGTCTGATATTTATTACTTTGATGTTTAATGAGAAATAACAGCAACTATTAGCTATCTGATGGTTTTTAAACTGTAGAGTATGATACAAACGTTTCAACTTCTGTATCTACACCTATTGTTGTTACTTTATCAAACTGAATAATTTTTAAATCTGTATAACGAGTTTCATCAAATGATTGAATTTTGAGAGAATGTTTCCATATTTTGCTTTGGCCTTTTAGAATTACGAGCTGTTTGATTTTTGCTTACAGATATATTTTTCTAAATTCAGATTCATTCTATTTTCAGCAAACTGATCAAATTAATTACAAATACGATGAGAATAGAATATTTTTTCACCAGAGACAACCTCATTGGATTGATCAAATTCTTTTGCAGAAAATTCATTTTTATTTAATAGGACGTTCTATGTCTTTTACACATTCCGCTGATTTGCGTTTATACATTACTTTTAAAAATAAAGGGCAAACAAATTAACCAGAACACTATGGAAATGGAACATGAAATTTTGAAGTAATAATGGTTGCACGAACCATATAATCATCCCAATGCTATACGAGTTTCAAAAATTTAATTCCTTCAGACTAAAAAAGTAAAGGTAGGTGGAGAATAGCAAAGCCCATTGCAAGTGGAGTGTCAGACAGTAGACCTAGAAATAATTCGCTTGGTGTGTACCATGTATTAGCAAGCATACGCTATTCTTTTTCAAATGGCTAGTAAAATAAAAAATAAAAAACAAAATGTTTGATGGAATCAGATAAGTCATCTGTAATCAGAGCATGACTGAAATTTTGGTATCAGTAAGCCCACGTTCAAGTACAATTCCATTAGGATCTTCATTTTATTGGCATATGCAACGTTGAAAGACAATATGAATTATCAAAACTGAAAATATTGGATCGGTCGGATATCATGTGAGATCTTACATAGTTGTTGGCGGTAATGACGCAATCGAAGATGAAGTGTACTGGTTAACCTTCTTTACAACATGAATATATGAATATTTTACTTCAATCAAATCGTTTTTTTATATGGGACAAAGGGACTGTAGCCAGAAATGCAAGAAATGAGACATGGGTTAGTGGAAAAATGATTTTTTGATACTTCAGAAGAGGAGTGAAAATCCATTGCCCTTGTTTTGCCAAGTATCAATAAATTTGCTATTGATTTAATGTACATTGCTGAAGAAGACTTTTCAGATGAGATTTTGGTCATGGGAATTTAATAAATGAGATGGCATTGTCTATTAATGCTTGTATTTCAAATAAGACTGTCCTTCCCTTTCTTTCGTAGTCCACATGGGACACTGATTCACTTGATACGTTCTTACACTGGTGCTAGCATTCTTAAAGATTATCTTAAACTTTATGCCTTAAATGGGATGCATTATATTGGCTATCTATTGTTTGAATTGCAGAGCCTGACAGGAGAATATTGAAAAAAATAGTGATTACAGATGAAAAATTATCCCATTTTTGTTGATTTTTTAAAGCATGGTGTGACTCTACGATCATCGCACCCTGCAACAGGTTGAAAAATTTATATTTAACTGTAAATCAAAATTGAATTTTTTATTGCTTTATATAAAATAATGTTTTTATTTTGTGATTTACAAAACTGATTTTAATTATGTATATGTTATCAGATTTAATGGAGAAATGTAGAGATATAAATGTTTTTCTTTAAATATAACTTTTGATAACGGAGATTTTGACTGCGGAAATGATTAAATTATTTCAGATTTCACATGTGCTTGCTATATATATATATATATATATATATATATATATATATATATATATATATATATATATATATATATATATATATATATATATATATATATATATATATATATATATATATATATATATATCAGATAAATAATGCAATGTAATAAATTATTTAGCAGTTCATATATAAAGGATATTTTCCTTATTATTAAAATTTTGTATAACTCATTTTCATGCTAGCGATATTTCATTATGTAAAATGGTAGTATAAGTTTTTTGTTTAATCAAAAGTATTCTCCTTTTTCTACAAACACAAACCACATAGAATTATTTTAATAATATTTTAACATAATAACTGTTGAAATCTCTTGTTCTATAATAATGATTTTGAATAATGAAATTAATTATTGTTTTTAAATAAGTTAAGTAAAGTTGTTTATGATATATATATATATATATATATAAATTCTACAACAATACAATACACTTTATAAATTCATGTATAGTTCATAAATTCTAAAAACACATTTAAAAAAAACACATAAGATAGAAAATTATTTTTTTAAAGTATATTTTAAACAAAAAAAAAAAAGCTAAAATCTATAATATTTATTAGTAATTAATAAAATAATGAATAATAAAAAAATCTATATTTACAAATAATACAGCAAAAATTTATTATGTTGTAGAATGACATGACAGTGTTAAATGATGAACACCAAGCTCAAAACGTGAAACCAGTTCATATTAGAAGTATCAGAATCAAAAATTTCAAAATTAAACTAAACCAGGAAATAAAAGTAGACCAACATAAATAGTTAAATTATGAACAGAAAAGGCTAAATGACATCCCAAGATTATCACTTAAAAATAAAAGTATCAAAAAACTAAATTTTTAAAAGAAAAAATTAGTATTTTTTGCAGATACGAATATAAGATTCAAAATAGTATAAAAAAGGAAATGTATGAAATAGAGAATATGAATGAGTGAAAAGAGAAATCCCTATTAATAGTGACAAAAATAAATGTAAGACAGAAGATTATCAAAAGTAAAAATTTTTAGTTAAATAAATGTAAAATACAATGAACCGTCAGTGTAAATAAATACTGATATGGTCTTAGATGAATGTACTCTTCTTTTTTTATTTCATTTACCTGAACATAAATAAGGTTTTCCATTTGCAAAGTAAATGGATTAAAAGGAGATATAGGATTAAATAGAATTTGTTAATCATTTAAAGAAACGATAGAGTTTAAATAAAAAAAAAACTTATTTTTTAAACTGTATTGTATTTTAAAATATAAAAAGCTTAACTGATCAATAATTCTAAAATAATTTGGGTACTTTAAAATTCCAAATAATAGTTCAACTTATCACGTCGAGGATGAAAAATAATTATAATTTCACCTATTATAAAAGAAAGAAAAAATTTCTAAAAGGAGTTTACTAATATAGAGTTTTAAATAGGAAATTCCGATAAATGCTAAAAATTTTGAAAATACAGTAGCTTTAAATAAAGCACAGTTTGGAATTCTAAAGAGAATACTTCTCATTTTTAATCACTTGTTTTTATTGTACCAAATTAATCACAGGGGATGCATATCGTTATCAAGAAACACAATATTATGGAATCAACAAAATAAAAAGAAATACATATTTAATTTTTTAAAAAATGATGATTATTTATGTTCTCACATTGCTTTTACAAGTTATGAGTTGTTAATAAAAAACTTTCCAAGGCAAACACTATGTTTTTCCCATATTTATAACCTTCAGCAAAGAGGTTTACTACTTTTTTCTCATTTATTTGCAAAATGAAGTAGTATCTTCTGAAAATATTTGTTGACAACTATTGATTGTGCCTGTAAATAATCTAAGTTATTTCTATTAAGAATAAATAGGAGTGATTTTGAAGAGTACATAAAGAAGATAGGTCTAAAGAAAACAGAAAAAAAAGCGTGAAGTTGGTTGTAAACAATTCCTGAAAATTATTTAAAGACAATAATATTCCTTTATTTATTACGGAAGACAGAACATGTAGAAAAATAAGTACATAACTCAACAAGGATGACGTGATAACGATCCTGAAATTTATACGAGTATTAACCTTTGCGATAAATTAATTAAAATTTTGGCAACCCATATATTAGTTTTATAAAAAGACATCAAATAAATTAACTAAACTATTTCTTTCGATAATGAACATTTAATTATTAAATACCTTCTCATATTTAATATTTTAAATTCAATACCAAATATCTTTATATTTTTAAATACTTCAAAAATTTAATTACAATTAATGAATGCTTTTGTGAAACAAATTTTTAAATATGAGATTTGGACTGAAACAAAATGAAATTTACGTTTATAAATGATCGTCAATGCCACAAATATTTGAAATTAAATCCATATTTAGACTCGAGAATCAATCAAAATTTCACTTTTTAAAAATATGTTTCACAAAGCTTTCATTAAAAGCAATTGAATAGATGAAATATTAAAGTCCGAAAAAATATTACAGATGAAAGTTGATAATATCTATATTAGTAGAACAATGTACCCTTCATTGTCTGATTCATAGGTTTGTAAAAATTATTTAGTTAATTTAAATGAATGAAAATGCTTTGGCCACAAAGAGGACGTTACTGGAAAAGATATCAAGGCTGAAGTTTCTTGTAAGGCAATAAATGAAAGTCAGAATTATCTGAGGAATATAAAAATGGATTTATTCAAAAGAGAATTTGAAGCAATACTTTAGACAAAAGACATATTTGTCAGTATCTACAATGGCATTTATCAGTACCGGAAAAAAATATATATTTGAAAAATACTATTAAAACAAAATTATGGCTTCCAATGTATTATAACGAATATAAATTTAGGACTTTACACATTTCAAAAACAAAAGTAACACTTTCTAACAAAGAAAAACATTTTGTTGACTTTTTTATTTTATGAAAAATCAATTGAATATTTACACTTTATAGAAAATATATGAATTTTATAGCAATCTAACGAAACATATAATATATATATCAAATGTATCAGAAAATATTTGGAATAATTGTGTTAGTTTGAAACAATAGAAGTTTAAGAAATATGATTATTTTCAAAGTGACCTCTCTGAGTCGTGCAAATTATACAATTTTGTAAAACCCAATAATAGTTTAATATTGGCATAGAATAACAAAAACATAAATATCATGGCAAATTTTTTTTTCCAAAAAGATTATAAGAAATGAAACAGGAGTTTGGTAAAGAATATTGATATGAACATCAAAGTATATATGTGAAAAATAACTATCACATCTGGAGAAGTTAAAAAAATTACTCCAACAGTGATTTTAGCATGAATGTAGCACGTTCTTATGTCGAAGAACTTTAGTGATCATTGAAATATCTTTAAATATTTAAGCCTAAATTAATACATGGATCTTACGAAAATGATTTATTTAAATCATTAAATAATATTTTATGATTAGGTAAATTAAAATTTAGATTAAAATATCTGTGTCATAAACTCTTGATAAATATTTAAGCAAAAGAAGCTAATTATCAAAAATATATAAAGCATATAAAAGCTAACGATGAACATCATTATTTTGAGTGAATTTTGTTAAGGGGAATGTTTGTAATAAATAATTTAAGAAGTTTTCTAATTATTTATTTATTGAGTAATTTAAAAATGTATTAATGAATCAAAAAGTGATTAAATATATGGAAATATTTAACAGGAATTAGAATTTAAAGAGATCAATTAACCAAAAACTTGAATTTAGAAGATTTTGGTTTAATATATGAAGAATTATTTTAATGATTGATTAAGAATATCACAAATATATTGATAAAGTAGCGGTATATATTAATAATTTAATAATTTTATAATAATTCCTTATTCTAGAAAATTTAAAAAATTAAAATAGTAATTACTCTTTTGAAAAAAAAGTTATCGAAATAATTGAATGGGTTACTAAATTAATTCTTTCAGCCTAACTTGTTGTTACATCAGAAAGACTGTAATACTTATATAGATTAACAATTTATTTTTCTTAAACAATCAATTAAATATTTGTCTGCAAATATTAGACTGCCTATCTTATTTTACTGTGATTGAAGAACTCAAAGAAATTATTTTGTGTGTTTATGAGAGTACAACAGATATTTATTGGAATAAAAATGCTGATTTGTTTAGCATGTGCTATCATCACAGTTCAAGTTACAATAATTATGCTAAAGAAAATATTGAATCTCAAAATGTAACTACAAATCAAATTGCACTACTGACCATTAAAATTGCAATGCCAGAAAGAAATGATTTCATAAAACCTCAAAATTACATGAAAAGAATAATAGGTAATAATATGCAAATACTTAGCTATTTAGTGCATTTGAACAATGCAAGATAGACTAATGATATCTGAGGAACTGTATAAACAAAAATTGTTCAGGGATTTCCATTCGAAAATTGCTTTCTCAGAATACCATGTTTATAAAAAATTTTAATAAACCTATTGATGATTTTAATATTTTTTCTCAAAACTAAAACAAATAAAAAATCAAACTTTGCAAAAATTGTGAGTCGAAGTTCTAAATTTCTAGGATCATTTTCTATCGAGTAATCTTTCCGTGCTACTGTCACTCCATTGGTTGAAATTCAATTAATATAGCGAATACATATTTCATAGGTTGAGAAAGGTCATGTGAAATGGTAATCAATATTTTAACGCTCTTCCATGAATAACGTTTTTGAGACAGACATATTGCGAAGTCAACCTTGTGTTTAATATCATAACACCACATCGTAAGCCACCAGTCAGGAAATGAATTTGATTGCAGCTTATTTAGCATCTCTTTGTTCAGTAGGAGGATATTTGAAGCAGAAAGAACTGCCAGCACGTCATCTTTTGACAACACAGTATAGAGACAGGTGGTGACTCTCATGAGTTTAAAGACAAAATTAGGTACAAGATAGCACACAAGCGTCTTTTCAGGTGACTTCTGATTCTGCTTGAAGCATTTTAATGACTGTACATTTGTCTGGAGGTTCCGTGGAGAAGTTCGTTATTTGGTTGCCATTAATTCGTGTATTCGGTCTTTTGGTATCAATATACACTGAATACGCATCACACACAGTTTTATTCATATCTATGGTAAGTGGAATGAGAATCAATAAATTTCTTATAGGCTGTTGCACTAGCATTCTTCCCTGAACTTAGCCGTGAGTTGGGCTCTACCAGTTAGATAAAAGTGGCCGGGTGGAGTTTTCTTGATTTTGAAGCAGGGACCAAGCGGGAGATTCCCAATACTTAGCCTGCAATTGTGGAAACTTCCAGTTTTAACGAGTTACAGCCACCATTTGCGAACCATTTCTTATATGTTAAGGTCAATGGTAGTGTTTTATCTTTGAAGTCAATTAAAAATCATATTTAAAATTATAATGCGAGACGACATGCTGGGTTGTATGCTTGGAAGTGTTCCAGGTTTCTTCTCTTGAGACATGTGGATATGGCTCATAATCTGTGCAAAGCTCTCCAAAAAAGCAATTAGGACTGAATATTAAAATGCCTCACAGCAACAAGAGGCATCTAGGAAGCCCATAAGCGGTTGACATTGGCATTGACACCAGCGAACTACCCTGTACTTAACTCCAAGAAACTTTACCAGTTTAATGGGAGCTGCTAGGAATTTTATTTAAAAATAAATTAAAAAAGACATTATAAATTTTTTTACAATAATTGAACAAGATAATCTTACAACATGTTTTTAAATATACAATAAATTTCCTGTTAATTGCAACAATGAAAACAAGATGACAATATAATGGAGTCTATGATGAATTATATAAAGTTAACATAATAATTATAATTTTGCAAAGTTCCTAATTATAATTAAATTAAAATTTATAAATCATATTAAAAAAGTTTTTGATATTTACAAAAACAGAGCCTTACTTCGGTCAAAACATGTTTTTAGCTAAGTTGTAGAAGAGTTCCCAATCCAACAAACTAAGTGTCAAAAAGAATATGTTGCAAATACTGTTCTGTTCTTCCTCGATACAAAGTGTGTTTGATTGAATTTTTTGATAGAATAGACTTGAAGCATTATGGGATTAGCTTTAAGCTTATATCATTAGAGTCCAGTATGATTCCGTGTCTAATAGTGTAAAGGTCCTTTTAACAGCTGTTGGTGGTGACTGTTAATACTATTATTCATATAAGCTCTCAAATTGATCATAAATTTTATCATTTTGTCTTCACGCCATACTTTTTACATACAATAAATATTTACTTTTACATACAATCAATATTTGTTTTTTCATTGTATTACAATTTAATAGTCACTAGTGCATATGAATGCCAAAAAGACAGTAAGTTATTAAATGGTACTTTGCTGTTATGTATTTTTATTTTAAGTTTACAGAGTCTAAAGTCTAAATCATTCAAAATATGTCATAAAAGAATATAAGTGTTTAAATTAATATTATTGAAAGAGATTATCAATGTGAAAGAGAGAAAGAGTATATATATATATATATATATATATATATATATATATATATATATATATATATATATATATATATATATATATATATATATATTGCCACATAGAGAAAGTCCATCAGCCAGCTCAGTGGCCGAGTGGTCAAAGCTCGAACCAAAGGTTGCGGTTTTGATGTGTTATCCGGCTGTTGAATCCAATGTATGGAATGTTTTGTTTGTTTCCTTAGTTATTGTTTTCTTATGTTCTCCAACATTCTAGATCTTTCTTTGTTATGTTAATAAATTGTTTCTCGACTGACCATCCTATCATTGATTTGATTGAAACTTGTTTAATAGAAATGCAAAGCATTTGGATGCATATTTAATAATGGAGATATTGAATAACTTGTCGTAAATTTTCACTCTCATTTTTCTGTCACTAAAATATAGAGATTAGAAAAAAATGTTGAAAAAATAATTAATAGGTTAATGGGTAACTTAATAATCATCCTGATATTTCTTTCTGCAGTGATATTAATGCAATAAATAATTTGAAAATACAATATCAGAGTGAGAGTCCATTAATTTAATATGGAATTAAAATTAATTGCAGAATCAGCCAGAGATTTTGTTTTTTTAAAGGTCTTTATAACTTCATGGTTTAAGATTATAACAAATATTTTACCTATGAGAGTTATGAGATTGTTTTTTAATTAATATATTTTAAAAAAGACCCTAGCATAGATGCAGCACATTAACATACACTGACCAATTTTAATCAATTTGTTGATATTTTCATACCTCTAGGAACGTTAGGCGGCTGCCTTTGGTTTTAAAAATATTCTTGTAACATCCCTACTAAAAGCATTGAAAACAAGTTAATGACCTAAAACTTTTAAATCAGTAAACTTAGTTAGCATCTAGGGAAAATGTGTGGGGAGAAGAGACCTGAATAGACTTACGTATTACCTTGAATATTTTATTTTTCTCTAAATAGCATGGTTTTTGAAGTATCTTATTAAACCATATATATGGTTGCATATATTACTCTCAAAAAATAAAGTATGTCAAAATCTTAGGCCTAAGAATCTGAGTAAACCTGTCTGTAACATTTTCCAGAGTTTTTTAAAAATGACATTTTTACAATTTCAATCTAGAATAGAAAGCTTTGATGTGGTTTGCCGACTTCTTAAGAGTCAATTCTATTAGAGTAAAGCTTAGAACCAGTGTTTCTGGACAGTAGCTCTCAATTTGTCTAATATAGTTAACATTGGAATCCATTCACAGAATACATAGTGATGTGTTTCAGATTTATACTGAGTGGGGGAACTCAAAGTTATTGAGAAGGTTTGAGTTACCGTATGAATGATAGAGTCGATATAGATATAAATATTCAGTATTTCATTTAATTAACCATATTTTAATTAGCATTATTAGATAATAAACGTTTAAACATAAAGCAATGAATGAGAACGAAAAGTAGGTAAACATTTGTCTGAACTTTTTAATAAATATGTTTTTAGCATATTACGCATTCTTGAGCTTTATATGGCTTTCTGTATATCTAATTATATTCTTTAACAGAAAATATTTTATTTTTGTTCATACATATTAGTTCTTTTAATCGTATATTTCATACTTGTAATCAAAAATGTTAAAAATATTTTCAAATAATCAAGAAATCCTCCGTTGCAAAATTTATTTTGTCGCTGGTACATTTACAATCTTAAATATATTTTCAATTTGTAACTATCATTATTTTTTGGATAAAGTATTAATCTAAAAACTTTTAGAGTCATATTCTTTGGTTTAATAAATAACTACGACTTAATATGTAACAATTTAATGAAAAGAAATATTATTTTTTACATCCAAAAATAATGTAGATATTTTATTATTTTAATGTTTTAAATCATCCTAATTTCTTGAGAATTTAGACTCATTGATCATTTAATTCCATTTTTGGATGAAATAAAACACTTTATTAATATAAAACAAATTTTGCAAATTTTAGTTACCTACACTAATAGATAAATAGAAAAATGTTCATGATTTGATTGATTGAGATAAATTAGTTGTAGTCTGAAAGAGATTTGGATGACTCTCCAGATATGATGATGTATGAAAGATATTGGATGAAAATCACATATTTAAATATCTAAGTGTAAAGATAAAAATATTTCGTTTTCCTATGGAGTAAAATACATCATCAAATATTCGTCAGATAAGGCCAAATAAGAGAATACTCAATATTTCTTTTAGAATTGCTAATAATTTTAATTATTTGCAAAGAGTTTTTATTTTTTCCTAAAATAGTATTGGATACTGTCTCTTAAGTAAATTTTATAGTTGTTTAATTTCTTAATTAAATTCAGAGGAAATAAACTGATAAATTTTCGATAGTCAATTTAAAAATGTAGGACTTTAAAACACTGTTCTCATTTTTCTTATATATACTATTGCTGCTTATTGTTGTTCTATTTAATCCTTATATTTCACTTGTTTGAAAATCTTTTACTAACATTTTTACTCTTATTGTTTGGCTATTCCAAATCATCGGTAATATATGTTTCATTTACTAATGGCAACAAAATTGCATATATATATATATATATATATATATATATATATATATATATATATATATATATATATATATATATATATATATATATATATATATATATATATATATATATATATATATATTTATATATATATATATATTTATATATATTTATATATATATATATATATATTTATATATATATATATATATATATATATATATATATATATATATATATATATATATATATATATATATATATATATATATATATATATATATATATATAGAGAGAGAGAGAGAGAGAGAGAGAGAGAGAGAGAGAGAGAGAGAGAGATCTATAGATCATTGAGATATATATAAGTGATCTTTATATGAACTAAATGTGAATTGTGTGATGATAATAGTAAGATAAGCTTTTCTTTATCTAACTGCTTATTCAGCTTATTCATATAAATTCATATAAAAAGTCCTTTTCAATAGAAGAATACAAATTCTTTCATCATTTTAGGATAAAATTATTGCACTTTATTTCATTAACATTTATAATGATTTCTATATAACTCTGTTTTGATATTTTCTCTTAAAAATAATTTTAAAATGAATCAACTATTTGATAGGGAAATTTTAAATTTAGGAATATTAGAAATTTGCCCAGCTTAGGAGTCCTGGTTCGAATCAGGATTGGAGTATGGATGTTTCTTTTCCTGTGTGCTTTCTTGTCATCTCTGTTAAGAAGATGAATAAATATGTCCCTTCGTATGAACAGTTTTGTAGGAGGTAATGTTTCTCGTTTCCGTGACTTGGTTCACAGGTGCCCACCGGATGACGATAAATATATAGCACAGTTTCCTTCCTTTATACTGGCAAAGGGTTAGTCATTTAGAGTGAAATAATTTTAAAAAATCGCGAATTTCACTTATTAATTAATATAAAGTATTGAATTTTTTTGTTATTTTAATTTTGTCAATTTCTTTTTTATTGCGATACTTTATATGAGAAAACCTTATATCACAACTGTATTAGTTCAAATAACTTTCGCTCAGCTATTACCTTTTCTACTAACTATTTTGACTTTTTGTGTAACTTTTAGCATTTTGACTTCCTAACTGTCGTATTTCATGCCTAACTTATTTTGAAAGTTCCATGTTTTGGACACATTGTTTTAAAAAAATGTTAGCTTTTTTCAGAACATTTAAGTATTAAATATCAATATTTCTAGAAGAATTGAAAATCATTATAAATTTTTATTCGTGAAATTTCTTAACTTCATATATCGGTCTTATTTAATTATATCCTATCTTTAATCTATATGTAACTCTGGATACATGCATACTTTAGGTAGATATTAAAGAATAAAATGATGTTTGCCTTAAAGAAATTTTAAATTATGCTTTATAGGTATAAATTTTTTCCAATTATTTTCATTTAAAATGTTTCATATTCTGATAATTTTTATCAAATTTATAAAAGTGTTTTCTTGATTTTTTTAGTGATTTGATTTTTTATAATTCTTTAAATTAATACCGTATGTGATTTTAATATTTAATTTTTATATAGTTAATAAAAAATTATTTATGAGGGTAAAGTTTATTAAATGTACACTTTATATTAATAATCACGATTCTTATTTTCATTTTGATATAAGAATATGAAAATAAGCAATTCCTAAAATTATAAAGAAATCTAAGATTTAAGCTAAAAAGGAAAAAGAAACTATAATAATACTTCACAACTTTGTTAGGCTTTATTAATGTTATTATTTTGGTAAAGCTATTATGTGCATGAATAAAATATATTTTTATTTTGTTTTATTATTATTGTGTAACAACGTTTAAAAATTATAATTATGGTTTAAGAACTTGACATACCTCATAATATACTAAATGAAATTCTTGTGGTTAAAAAAAGCTTTATTTCAATGAAAAAATAATTTAAAGGAGAAAAGCTTAAACTTCTCTTAAAGTTTTTATTTCTTTGTATTTAAATAAATTTTTCTGTTAAGATATTCAGACAAAAATTTGGAATTTCGTAACAAGAAGTATAACGGCAAAATGTTTTATACAGTAAAAGTTTAAATTTTTACAACTGTGAAATTTTATGGTGCACAAGCTAACTTTCATTTTTCTACGTATACAAAGTTTTACTTTAATAATCTTACCAACTAAGTTTAAAAGCTGTTTTATTGAGAAAGCATAGATAAAACTTCGGAACTAAAACGAACAAAAATAAATTAAAGTTAATGCAAGGAAAACACAGTTAATACAATGAAAAAAATAGTTAATGCAAAGAAAGCACAGTTAATGCAAAAAAAAAAAACATATTTAAAGTAATTCTAATTTATCATTAAATAGCATTTATCTTTAAAAATACTTAAATAAAATTTCTTAAATAGTTTAAAGAAAGGAAAGGATGTCATTAAAAAGTTGTATAAACAATTTATAAATAGTAATGCCTGTAATAGACTGTAATTTATATATTTGAGACATATAATTCAATCTTTATTCTCTTCTGATTTAATACTATGAACCTAAGTAATTTAGGAAACCGTGTATATTATTAAAACCGTGTATATTGCTTAAAGGATTAAAGATGGAAATGCATGTGATACATTTAAAATACAGAAGTAATTCCAAATTTAACATTTCGGGATATAAAATAAAAATGAAAATTGAAACTTTAAAAAAAGACTTACTACTTTGTATAGGTTGAATCTTATAATTTTAAATTTAAAAACATAAACATTTATAATGAAAGAATCATGGAAATTATTATAACAAAGATATTTAATTGGTAAAAGCGAAAATAGGGACACTTTCTTAGCATTATAGAAATCCCAAATTTTAGATACAATAGCCAAAACCTAAATTATATGTATTATGACAAAAAAAAGTCATTGAAGAAGAAATGAGTTAAAAAAAGATAAATAATTTTAAAAATATTTTGAAAAGATGAAGTTAACAATATGCCCTTGAACATTGTTAATTTGGCATTCACAAAATGAATATAATTAGTAAGACAATTTAAAAGAGTTAAATCATATCTAATTAATGACAACTAGTTTATTAGTTCAATAAATTTATTGTAATGAAATTTATTCAATTTAATAATAAAACAATTAAATAAATAAAATTAAGGTGCACTTATTTATAGCTAAGCAAGAAAAATTTGCAAAAAACTCCTAAAATATGATTGGAAAATATCTTGAAAAATCTGTGAATGGATTTCTTTTAAGAAAACGAAAAAGATATATATTTCCATTAACTTAACTTTCATATGGTTTTAAGTAAACAAATATTGAAATTAAATGGTTTGTAGCCAAATATTTTAATCGAATAATTTAAATAAAAATTAAAAAAAATTTTATCATTGATAATTAGAAATTAAAATTTATCTTTCAAATAAAAATCAGGCGCTATTAATTATAATTCCTAATAACATGCATCATTAAAGTACTAAAACAAAGCACTAAGTAATCATTATTCTTGCACACAAAAATTTTAAGGCATTTAATTTCTAAAAATAAATTTTGAGAAATCTAAATTTCAAATCGAAATAAAGTCAAAATTTTCTACAAAAAAATAAGTTTCACAAGACATAATTGTGTATTAAGAAAAAAATAATTATATTAATATAAAAATTATATAAATATGTTCCTTAAAATATGAAGTAAATTTATTTAAATAATGAATTTTAAAAAGAACGAATTAGCAAAGGAATTATTTACATTTATATGTTTAATACATATTTAAATATAATAGGGAATAAATGACACAAAAATTTAATAAAATGGCCAAAGAACCAAAAACATTTAATTCACAAAAATATCCAATTTAAATCAGTGTCTAAGAAAATTTACATTCTTCTGAATTTTTAGCAACAATCACGAAGATTTTCAAGATTAATGATATTAAATAATTTTTACACTTTGAAATAATAGCTAAAATAATTAAATTAATGAAACGCTTTATTAAATGAAATTTTGTTACATATATTATTAAATTTTCTAATTTAATAAGAAATTCTAGAAAGAAAGTAAAAATAAGGAGAAAAACTAAAAAAAACACTTTTCAAAGCTGAAATAATAAATAAAGTTACAACGATAAAAGAAAAAAATTATTAGTTTAAATGAATGATATCATAAAAACAACAATTAATCAAACATTTGTATATATATATATATCAAAAATATAAAGTATTATTTGAATATAACTGGATCAAGATAAACTGAATATAAGCTTAGAAAAACTCAAGAAAAATAGAATAAATTATTAAAAAAATTAGTCTATGCTCATTTTAAGGTTAAATTGAACATAAGAGTAGTATTAAAGAAACTTAATTTGCAATACATCAATAAAATGCTTAGGAAATATTTTTAAGAGAAATCATTTCTGAAAATGAGTTATAAAATTCATCACAGTTAATTATATACAATGCTTTATTTACAATTTATCGCCTCAAACATTTTATAAAAATAATAGTAAATAATCGAGGGACAGGAGTATTAAAATAAATCTCTGTCTACATCGATTGATTTTTGTTGGTAAAAATTTCAAAGATGTTTCGTTCCACTCAGTTCTTGAATTCGCTGAAAGAATTCATTTATAAACACATTATTGTCATAGTTGGAATGAAAACAATATCTACGTATGTTCTCTTTTGATTAAAATGCTATAAAAATTTATACATTGTTATATTTAATGATTATGTATCTTTCGGAAAAAATTTTTTCTATGGGATGTCAACTATTAATCTTGCTGAATCAAAAGATGTAACTCTATGGTGGAGAATGAGTCCTCTCGTGTTCACATCTTGAAGAATTTCTGGAAAGTATTTAGTCATATTCCAACAAGTTACACTGTATTCAATCTTTTTAGCTAGATCACGTTCAAGCCTTGTTTTCGTGAAGAAACGACTTGCAATATTTTTTGCCAATTGAACTTTGAAATTTCAATAGGATTTTTTATATCATACCGATGATCATTATTTGATATATTCAGTAATACAATGCACAATATAATTATATAATGAGGCCTTTCATACTTTCTCATTTCCAATCATGAGGTGAGAGTTTATCTCTGAATGCTAATTTTTGACGTTGAAAGAATATGATTTTATTTATTCCCATTTTCAAAACTTAGAAAAGTATAGCACGGTAATGTTGTTGCATATATTTCCTTTTCCATTTAATTTAAAATTTATTCAACGGTAAACGGCATGCAATTTGTAATTAAATTTGTCTGATGATTTAATATGATTAATATTTTCAAATTTATCTATTCATATTAGATTTCACTTCTCATTGATACATACTTCAAAAAAATTCATGGATTAATAACGAGAAAAAAATGTTATAAATTTTAGATAGTTAGATTTTAAAAAATGTCAAATTTGTTAACTCAGCTATGAAGGTTTTATGATATAAAAATATAGTACGTTATAAAAAAAGAAGAAGGAGGAATAGTGTTTATAAAACATATAGCATATATTCAGAGATAAATTATTTTCTGATGCAAAATATAAATATTTAAAGACCAATGAAGTCATTAAAATATATACATTCAGCCATTATATTAATATTGTTACTTCAGTTCAACGTAACATTGTTAATGTTAAATAATATAATAAAATAATCAAAAATTAATGAGCTTTTTGTTACGACATTATACACTCACAAATTTTGAAAATTACCTAGATAATATACATGTAAATAAAACAGAACTTACAAACAATGATAGTTTGAATAATTTAAATAACAATTTCCAAAAGTTCCTAAGAGCTATACACTTTATATTTTATTATATTATATTATATATATATATATATATATATATATATATATATATATATATATATATATATATATATATATATATATATATATATATATATATTCATTTCATTGTTATTCCGGAAATTTTCAATGATCATTCTAAAGTTTTATTATCAAACTAAGATCACTCTAAAGTAGTGATGGATCTAAAGTAGTTAGATCATTCTAAAGTAATGATTTTAATGTCACCCTACTTCTTTCCCTTTTTTCAAATATTTTTTATAGTTGAACATAACTGTGTAAAGATATAAAAAATTTAAAATTTGTAAACACTGAAGGAAAACTATTATTTTTATGGGATCTTTCGAGTATTTATTTTGAGAAATTAACAATACTGAATGTGAGACTAAAAATAAATATTTAAATTTATAGATTCTGATGTAAATATTGACGAGACTTTTTGATAAGTAAACAAATAAAGACAGCCATTTATCTTTTTAATAATTTAAGGTAGAATAGAAAATAGAAAAAAGTTAAGTAAAGTTTTTAAAAATAGAAAAAGTAACTGCAAAGTTTTAACATTTTAAAAAATAATATAAAGAAATGTGATTATTTACATAATGATATTCTTTTATTTTCAATATTTTAATGATTTTAGTGGAGGTGTTATAATGATAATACAAAATATTATTATTAATATACTAATGTAATAATCAAATTAATATAATAAATGCATACAAGTAAGATAATTATAAACACAAAAATAAACTTAAAGTCAAATTATTAATGAACAAAAATATCAGAATATTTTTATCTCTAATTAATTATAAAAAGAAGGCAAAAATATTCTCTGAGAATAAATTAAAGAAAAAAATATAATTGAAAGGAAACACAATTTAATTTTTTGATTAGTTGATCACTTAAAAAAAAGTAAAAAAAATTCATCTCCCTCTCGTACCCTTTTATTTTTCACTTATTCCGTAACATCTTGATTCCAATTTTATATTTTTAATTCAAATAAAAATACTTAAAACATATAATTTAGTAGTCAAATAATTTAGATTTGTTTTTGTGTAGTTGATATATTTTATTTTAAAAAATGTATAACTCATGAAATTCTTTTAAGAAAAATTTCAAAAACTGGCTTTTTAATTGATCATCATAGTAAAGAATTGCCAAAAGATTTTCCATCACATGACAAAAGTGAATCAAATTAAATTCAAACTGGCCTTTCAAAAAACAATTTAATCATCCCTTTGGAATTGAATCGCAATGATTCCCAATTTAGATTTTCTCCTTTTTCAGAAAAGTTATTTCTTGTAGCTTGTGATACTTCCGAAGTGTATAACACGTGTACTCGTACTTTAATTTTCTTTAATATATTTTAGTAACAAAATATTTTCTGTTTAAAAACATATCTGAAGAGTTTTAAACTAAGAAATTGTTTCATGTGTGTTTTGTTTCAAATAAATGTTTTGTAATATCTTCGAGAATACATTTGATTAAGGACATTCTCTTAAGGATATTTCTGTTTTAAACCTAAAATCATTATTTTTCTCATTAAATATTTTCATCAAAAAGAAGTTATTTTATTTACAAAATTATTTCAAATACAATGCACATTTTTATGGTTTATGCTGACCATTTCAGAAAATAATTAGAAAATAATTTGAAGATAGTTTCCCCACTTAAAGATCATGTAATAAGAGTTTCCAAACGATATATGGAAAATATTATTTAAAATGTGTGCAATAGTAATAAAAATGGTGTAACTTAAATATTGCTTAATATTGTAAGTATGTATTGCTAATGTTATAAATTGCTTGATTAATCCACAATACTACCATAGATATACATAATGAATTTTATTCATATACTAAAAATATGCCCTGAATACATATAATGAATATATTCATTGAAATCATATTGCCAAATTGATAAAAACAGTTTAATTTCTCATAAAGGATTGAAATCGCATTACGTTTTTAAAAGTAAATTTTTTCATCTAAAATTAAAAGTAGATTTATCATTTCTCTAAGCCACATCTTTTTAATAATTAAATGATATGAAACATTGGAATATTATTTAAATTTAATGGAATATAATACATAAACTTTTGAGATTTATGTTAAATCTGAAAGTTATGTTGAAGAATTAAAAAAAATATTTTCGTTTAATCTGATGATTTAAAAAGTGATCAAATAATTCTAAAACTTCAGGAAAATATAGCAAGCATCACGAACGTTTTTTGTTTTTCTATAGACATAAAATACCATATTTTCATAACATATCAAACTCATTCTTACTTGCCAGCAAATAAAGTTGTTAATTTACTTTACATTCTATGGGATTATATGTGACTCATACGTTTTCCAAAGAATATGTTTAACCATCAAAATCTAATAGTCTTTAAATTTCCTTATTATATATTCCAGACAATGCAGAATTATAAGTTTTGATTTTACTCAGACGATGAATAAAATTTTAAAACTGTTAAAACTTTTCTAATCTGTAAATACACTGTTTGTATTATTTAAATTTTTAGCTTCGTTTACATATTATAGTTAGAAAATACAAGCATTATTTTCTAACAAAAATAATATATTAAAATTTATGAATTATGTGTGCAAAAAGCATTTCCCTTAGAGCGCTCCATGTTTTAGCAATCATAAAGTAAGGAATTAAGTTAGAATTAGGATTCGTTTTTAATAATAATGTTTTCAGTTTTCTTAAAAAGTTTACATTTTTAAATAAATCCCCCCTTTTATTTCTTAAAAATTATGAAAACTGAGATTATTTTTAAAAGTAACTATGATATAAATTTCACAAATATTTCCCAAAACACAAATTTATAATTTCAGAACTTTATTTTTAGCATGGAATTCTACAGGAACTAATGTCGAGATTCGAAATAGCATTATGTATCCAGAAACATAAATTAACTTTCAAAAATCAACCAAAATATATCTTGAATTAAATATTATACATTTTAAAATAATCTTGATTTATATTTTTGCATACCTCAAGTTACAAATTTATCAGTTTTGAGATATTTTCCAAGATATTCAAAATAAAATTTTCCTTACATAAAAATATTTAGTAAGAACATATGCTGTTTTAATGAATGAAAAAAGATAAAACGCGAAAAAAAAAACTATTTACCTTAGTGAAGTAATGTTGAATTAAACTCAATAATTCTTATTTGAATTCTTTTTAAACAAATTAGAGATCATGTGAGTTTGAGATAAATTTAAGTAGTAAAATATATATATATATATATATATACATACATACATATATATATATATATATATATATATATATATATATATATATATATATATATATATATATATATATATATATATATATTTACTAATCAAGTGGACAATGATAGCAGTAAAGGTCTCTTTCTCTGGGCATTTGTATGGTAGTAAAATTGTGTTAAATGGTCAGCTATTCTAGCCAATACCTGCGTTATTGCCAAAAACACCTTCTTGTATTTCTCCACCAAATGATTAAAAACACTTTTTTTAAAATTCTTGCTTAGTAATTGATATTTATATAAGGTTTATATCATAAAAATAATGGTTGAGCATTAACATATTTCTTACATTGAATTTCAATATTAGGAACATTTGTTTCTAAATAAATTAAAAATAAGTTAAGGCAAGTGAAAACGAAAATATTACAAATATCCAAACATAGTTCCTTTTCCTTGTAAAATAAAATTGACAAATTTATATCAATGTATTAAGTTTTAAGGAATAAGTATTAGGTTTTTGAACTTCTTTCCGTAAAATTTATAAATGATGAAAAATTAAATGAAAACAGTAAATAAAAATAAGAATAAAATTTTGATACAATAATTGGCTCATGTTAATGAAATCACAAAAACTACTTAAAAGCAATGTTTTTCCAAAAGAAGGTAACTAATTTAAAATAATTTTAAAGGCGAAATAAAGGAGACACTATTGGTAATCTTCAGAAATAGGCATTCACTCACTCAAGGATTATGGAAAAAATGTGTTCCATGAAAATTATTACAAAATATTTTTAAAAAAATTGTCTTTAACAGAAATAAAAAAGTATTATAATTTTATATAACATTCAATAAAATCTCCAGACGAAAATTGCTTTATTTATTGTTTTGCTTTCTTTCTTTAGTTGTTTCTTTTGTTTATTTTATTTGGACGTCTCTCTGAATCCATAAAACGCATTTTCAAAAAGTTTCAGCTGTTTCTCAGAAAGTAATTAAAATAGTAAATTTATTTTAATTTCTTCTGTTTGCAATGAGATTCACCACATTTGCATTTTTCATATCTTTATATATAAAATTATCAACAAATATTAGTTTTTTTTGGTAGTACTTAGATACACTTGGAATTAGACAAAATATTTTGTTACTAAAACGTCTGCACCAGTACCACGCAACACTTTTCCTACATTTATAGACAGCTAAGAAACCAAAGCTCCATTTTTTCAATCCAGTGTAAATCAGATCTGTAAATACAACTGTCAGTTTCAAAATGGTCATGCAAATCCTTCAAACAGAGACATAATATAAAGCGATTAAAATACTCCAGACGAATAAGCTGGACAGTTGACACAATTGAGGACACAATTGAATAAATCAATACGGTTGAAGTTACAGTATAAATAGTAGTAAAAGTTCCTTATATCCTGAAGTACACAGTAAAAATATGACGCGGCAGTTTCACCGACATGGGATTGCTCAACAACTGACATCACTTCCTTATTCTGGCATTAAAAATATAAGTATGTCTGATATAGTCTTAAAAAATTTTTGAAACAGTTTTGCATGCAAAGAAATAAGACAAATGGAGAATACTCACGCTTAATTTTTTTTCTATATATTCTTATGAGGATGAACGTGGACAATGTAGGCTATCACATATCTTGCTAGTATAAGATTTATTTATAATTAGAACTCAAAAAATTATTTTATTCGAGGTTTCACTAATCCAGATGCAATGAAACAGTACATTTTACATTGATAGTATGTTAATATTTAGTCTGAATACTTAACGAGTTTCCCCTTATACTTTCCTGACGGAAATACGCCTCATTCAATAGATTCTTAGATATATAATCACTGTAATACAAATATTTGGGCTATAATATTTGTATAGATTACAGAAAAGAAAGGGGTTATCTTCTGTAGGATTCATTAAAATAGCTCAAGTACTAATACAGTTATATATTGTAAGGATAGATTCCAGATAATTTCTTAAACAGTAGTATCATCTAGTTTACTTTAGGAAGTATAAAGTTAACTAGATAACCATTTTAGAACTTTTGTTATTTTTGATTTTATGACTTTAAAAACATATTACAGTATTATAATAAAAGTATTGTGTGTTTCTTATCTCTAATATAGCATGGTATTTCTCTTTCATATTTATCGGGCATATTTATTTCATGTGAGAGTTGATAGTAAAGAGGCATTCAGAAAACATGTTATTTAGCAACGAAAGAGGAATATTCAGCATGCATGGGCATAAGGTCCACAGTAAATTAACTAAATTCGAGATGCAAAATATTGACGACATAGTGAGCATTATGAAAGAATTTCGTAAGTCAAAACGGTGCTTTTAATGTTTTGTATAATAACAAAAACACTAGTTTTTACAGCAAAGTGTTGGCAATTACGAATACTAGTAAAACCTATAAATTTATTTGCATATGCATAGATTAATTTATATAATATTTTGTAGTAATTTTTAGAGAAAGTTTTATTTAAATTTTCAAGCACTTTTTATTGTAAATTTTACAGCACTTCTTAAAATGAATTTTGCGCCATGTTCTGCTGTACGTTTAACAGGACATTTTGCTGCAGTTATTTATATCACTTACAATAATTTTTTCCATAAATTTTATTGCTATATTCATAAGCTATTTTGTTTCCCTTTCGTCCTAATCCCCAAAATTTTTCTATTAACATTTTTTTTGTCGTTTCCATGAGAGTCGTACTATGTGTCCGTGAATTTTGAAAATTTCCCCTGTGACTTTATTGATGTTATCTCCATACAGATCTATCATAGTCGGCAGCACTCCAATTTTTCTCAGGCTGCCGCTCATAGCCGGACACTGATAGATGAGAGTTAGGCGTAAGCTTTGTTTCAGGACAATGATCACAACTTCTATAGATCTTTTTGCCCTCCCCATCGATATTCATACCCCTATGGTGTCCAGTTCTCAGTCTAGTTATGGTTTTAGTAGTAGATCTGTTTGCAGTTATTTCAGACAGAAGATGTTTGGTCTGAATGGATTTTTCTCTAAGTTTGTATCTGGCCACTGCATTCGCATCCTGAAGAGAAACATCATTGCAACTAGTGTTGAGGTCTCTGCACTCCTTGGGCGATTTATCCGCAGTTTTATTATCTTCTATGTGGACTTGTGAGGAATTCACTGGAAGATACAAATCTTGTTTATAGTCTGAAGATCTTGAAGACCTGAGATGATTTCTTGGGTGGTAGAAGAATATCCTTTTAGTATTGCCTGGAGGGCGGCCTTTGAGTCGCAAAAGATTACTAGGCCTTTTGCTTCCTTGGGAGTGGAAAGGGCCTTATAGATATTAAGTGCCTCCAGAATTGCCCTCAGCTTTCAGGTTAAGTTAGAGGCTATGTTTCCCACACCGTATTTGTCTTGGTGAGAGGCACCATCTATTAACAATGGCATAATGAAATATTATAATGTCTTAGTAATACAAAATCATTTTTCAGTTTACTAGCAGTTTTTTTATACATTTGTATTCAAAAAACAATAAAGAAGATACCATTTTATTATAAAAATATTATTAATATATTAAAATTTTATTAATTAATTACAATTTATTAATTTTTATTAAAAATTAAAAATTTACATTTTTTTACCCTTTGTATCAGTTTAAAGAATTAGGAACCACAAATTATGGAAGAGCGTCTTTCTTGTTTTCTTGAAATAAATATAATATATTGGCCAGCTGTAATGATGAAAGTGAAAATATCAACAATTAATGCTATAATGTAAGCTTTGTTATGTGTTCAACGTAAGATTTATTTTGATTTAATAATTTATAAATCGATATATTGACATGGAACAATTATTACACAGACAATTAATCATATTCTGATGCGTTATACAGAACCACTTTATATTATATGTAAGATACAACATTTTGATATTATATTTCAATGACTATTCAATTATTAACATATGCTGCAATACTAATACATAGTTTTACTATTATCTGTAATGTTAATAATGAATAGTTAAACTAAGGCACGACACTTTTAACAAATTTAGGTTGAGTATCATGAAATATCTCTTGTTGCGGGAGACAGACAATTCTTTCAAATTTTAGCATGAAATATAAAAAAGGAAATGAATATTTATTCCTTAAATTGATAAATGTATTTAAGTTTAAAGCCCACAATTTTTCTTGAGCTTAATTGATTTATTTTAAAAGTACTTACTGTAATTCAGAATTAAAATCAGATTTTCAATTAATTTTTATAATGACTGGCCATAAAATACTAAGTAGAATGCAATTAAGTACACGAGAAAAATTCCTTTTTATATAAATGTAAAATTTTGAAGTGATTTAATCATGAAATTAATCACATTGTATCCTGAATATGATACGTTAGAAGACAAGCTTCATGTAACATGAATACAGCCAACAAAATAATTAGTCATAATTTAAATTCATTTATTTTCATTAGTTGGAAATAATGATTTATTATCATATGACTAAAATTGATGTTATAAAATAAGCGTCAAACATAACCACACATTTATAAATTAGCATATATATTTAAACATTTCCGAATAATAACTTAGTTTTAAGAATCAGGAAGAATCCTTTTTCAGAGACTTATCGTTGAATGTAATAAGCCATTTATATGCATCATAAGTGACACAGACGAGACATCGAAGTAATTTTTTCTCATTGTCTTCGCAAGAGACCGATTTGTCAGCAGTTATTACTGTTATTAAATTGACTATATTCACTTATCTTTCTAAGAAAATATTCTCATTGTTCCAGGGATGTGCAATAAATGGAAAAAACTGATTGAACTCATCATGAGAAATTCTTTAATTTACTATTTTATGAGGTATTAATTAAATATTGAATCTTATTTGCTAATAATATATTTTGTTACACGCTTAAAAATAAGATATTTTTATCTTCATAACATTTTTAGTTTTGTATCATCTCTAAATAAAATAGAATCATTTGAACTTACAAAAATTAAATTTATTCATAGATTAAAATTATATTATTCATATAACATTTTTTGGATGTTATATCTTAACTTATTTTACTAGGATATAAATAATGTTCAAAGTTTATTTTTTCAATAAAAGAAATGTTAGTCCTCTGTTAGTAAGTAATAGAGGATTTCTAGAAAAATACTTAAGTAACAAATTAAATGAAAGTGCTTAAAAATATCCATTTGTTTAAGAATTGTTTTGTATCAAAAACTTTGTTTTTTTTCTTTCAAAAGCATAACAACTACATTCTTAAATTTCAAAACACATTTTAAATCAATAAATTAAAAAAATTTTATGAATTAATATAGCTTTTTCTCTTTCAAATTTTAAATAATTTGAAATTACATATGAAAGAGTACACTCCCTGTAATCAATCAGACAATGATATGAAAAGCTCGTTGTTCAGGATAAAATAAAACTAATTTCTCACTAAACATTAAAGAAAACATTAATGAATAAAGAACAATGAAAATTTAATAAAACAATACGTCACAACATTCCTTATCTAATAAAATATTAAAACTAATTATATATTATTAAAGTATTATTAAAATTAATTTTAACAGAAGTAAAGATATATTAGTTAAATTTAAATATAATTGCAAATATGGATATAATAAATATTCATTAATACTTACTCATACTAAAATTTGCTGACTTTGATCTATAAGTAAAATATTTAATTAGCAAATTTAGTAAATATACTTATTGTTAAATAAATATTTAAAAGAAAATTTATCATTTTAAACATTAAAAATGTAAGTTTATAGTTTAAAATAATTAAATGTAATAACAATTTTTAAGTTAGCTAAAATAGTATAAGAATTACATTAGAAATTCCAATTATATTAGAAAATAAAAGTAAAAGGACTTCTCTTTTCATGCTACTAAAAGACTGCAACATTTGTTTATCTTAAAAATTAATGTCAAATTTTTTAATTTGAATAACTTGCATAAAATATATAGTAAAAACGTTGTAAAATAATATTATAATAAAATGTTTTATTATAAATAATGTTAACTGTACATTTTACAAGGTGAAAAAATGTTTTTTTTTCATTATTATATGGCAATTGAACTAGTGGAAAGATTTACGAAAATTATTCCTTTAAATAGTTTTCTTTTAAAAAACAATAAGATTATTTCCAAAATTTGTACTAACTTCATGAAAAGGATTTTATATCATAAATAATTCATTACATATGCGGATATTTATTAGTATTTACCGAGAGAAAAAAATTAACAGTTTAAATATTAAAAAAATCCAAGGATGGCAATATCAAAGTTTTACGTTGTATATTATTGAAGGATTATTTGTAAAATGTATTTTTTTAAATATAAAAGGTTAGAGTGTAATATCTTTTTATGAATTTCAATCAGTATTTTAAATCTAGATAGTAATTCAGCTCATTTTCTCGCTAGTTTTGAATTAAAATAATGCCTTTCATCTAAAACGGATGAAATTATTTACTCGCAGATGCATTTTGCAAGTATACATTTTATGTGAAATAAATATTTTTTCACTAACTATAATTTTAAGCCTTTCGGTCTTTAATTTTCCAATTATTTCACCATTCTCGAAAAATGCTTTTTTATATTAAATAAGTATTATTGCCTTAATGAATGTTTCACCAATAAAAGTTATTTTTAGTATACGTTCTTCAAACTTATATAGAAACTAATTTCAAAATATCCTTCTAACTCTCAAAAATATGCAGTTAAGCACAATTTAGAAAATTTCATAAAAAACATTTATGATCATTTAAAAGAGAAAAATTATAATATCATCTTTCTGATTTATGTGAATAAAATTTTATGGATATTTTATTTTTTTAAAATGATTGATTTGGAGCGTTTGCAGCGTAAAACGGTATTACTAGCACACATTAGAAAACAAATAAATAGTCCTTAATGGTTCCCGTAACTACAAGCAATCCTTTTGCTCGACTTAACTCCAAGCAAGAGGTTAAGCAACCTGAAATATTGCACTTCCAGATGTGGAAAAATTTCCCCATATTATTGCCAAGTATGGTGAAAAGCACATAGAATTTATTAAAGACTTCAAATACAAAGTTTCAGCCGAATTCGAGGCCAAGACATCAGTTCAACACCTCAAGACTTTTGCAAAAACAACTGATGCCCACAAGGTGCCACCAAATTCTTTGATGAACTAAAAATAGAATATACTTCGATTAAAAACAAAAACGAAAAGCCAAAAAAGTATGTGATACCCCATCACTACTAAAACTTACTATATTGAGGAAAATTTATTGTTAATAGGCTTCAAAATGGCTAGAGTGAGTCAAATGACTCATCCTAAAAAACAAGAAAGCAATGCTCCTCTTTCTCATGAATATTTTTCGACACCAGATAGCTCCACAATGTATGACATTAATTCGTTATGCCATATTTTTAAAGTGATAGTTGAGTACTACAGAGGATACAAATCAGTGACACAGTGCTTCAACTGTCAGAAATTTAACCATACAGCGGATATGTGCCACATGGCTCCTAAATGTGACAAGTGTGCTGGTGCACACAGCACCAAATATCCCCCTCGAGAGGGTAGAAAACCAATTTGTAGCAATAGCCAGAGTAATCACCCAGCTAATTATGTTTGCCCAAACTTTCTTAAACCCAAGGTTTAAAAAAAAAGCCCTCCGGTATTATGGTTATTAAATTCCATCTTAATTCAAACCTAACAAGACATGGAGTATCTTATGCTAGAGTCACTCCACCCACCCATCCCCCTCAAACACTGAAAAAACTCATCTGATCACACCTTCAGTTAACACTGAATAATTTTTAGAATTTATAATGCCTGTTAAGGATATTAAAATTTTTTTAAAGGAATTCAAATCAAAAAATTATCAAACGAACTTAAAGAAATTAAGTCCTTTATGGACAAGCTATTAAAATTAACTGCTTACTTCCAGGTACTTGAAAAATAAATTTCATTTAAATATTTTAATACTACTCTATACTTAACTGTATTTTATCTAAATGTTTAATACTTAACTTCCATTTTATTTAATACTTAACTTCCATTTTAAAAATTAAAATTAACGTAATATTAAGAATTATTGTCAAATGAAACTCCAGTAAATTTTTACCTTAGCCCATCCCTTTAATTTTTAACAACAAATTGTATGCCAGTTATTTTCAGTTAATACCTCGCAAAACAGCAGCAGTTCCAGAAGAGGGTGAAGGCCACATGATCCAGGTACCTCACAACTAAACGTAGCCAGACGAAGTATTGCTAAAATTTCTGATCACTTACTTCATAATTTTGCTTTGTTTTTTCACAAATACAATAATTGTTACTTAATAAATGTTTAATTGAATCAAATAATCCATTGAAAGATGTGAATTCATGTAATATAGACACTAATCACGTAAGAGAAATTAAAAATATTTTTTTTTTACTCTTGGCTTCCGGGGTCGTTATTGTTGATTCCAGTTAATGTAGAGGAAAAAAATTGCTTTTTTATGCAAGTTATCATTATATATTTTGTTAACATATTAATCTTAAAAATTATTTTTAAAACTGTTTCATGATATCTTTGAATAGTTTTTATACAAAATTAATAACACAGTACTGATTTTCTTCGCTAACAAACAATAGAAAAGGAACTTATTTTTCAAAGGTTCCAATAAGTCAAATTTTATATAAAAGTTTACATTTTACCTAACTTTTTCAAATTAGATTCATATGCTTACTTCAGTCCAGAAATAAACTCTTATTTGTTTTTTTATAATGTTATTTCATCAATGATAATAATATGAAGTAATTATTTACTCTTAAAATTCAATTTTTAATTTTAATGATATATATAATTATAAAAATATCCTTAATTTGAAAAAAATAAGTATCATAAAAATAAATCTCTTGTAAAATAAAATTTTAAACTTTAAAATTAGAATGGAAACCCTTACTGCAGCATTGAAACCTTGTGGATTCAATTTTTAACTAAGAAATATATATAAAAAACTGTGCTCAGTACCCACTTAAACTGGAATAACAATAACCTTTTTTATCCAGAAATAAATTAAAATAAATTAATTTTTGTCTTATTCTAGTCAGAAGTAAGAAGATTTATCAAGTTGAATAAACTGAGGCACTGTCACGTTCTCCCAATGAATTCCAAAACACCTGCTGAAAAAACACTGTTCCACAGTAAACAGTAATTATAACATTCAGTTATTTACTCACAGTTTTACTTGGTAGAAACACCATAAGTTTATTACGCTGTTTTTTATTGAAATTATCAATTATAGAATTTTACTAACTGTAAAATTATAAGTTCTTAAGTATTAATGGGATGAACTATTCTAACAGTTATAATAAATCTTTGAATAGTTTAATTAATTATCTTTGAATATGTTCTTCAAAATGTCAGTTGGTTAATAGCTCTATGTCAGGAATGGCGAATCTTTTTTGATATCCATGCCACAAAGTCATAAAATTTTTTTTTAATAGATAACGTGCCAAAATAAAATTTCACTCGAAATGTCAGCGTGTTGTAACTATACGCAAGTATAATTAAATAAACAAATAAAAGCAATTCTTCTTTAAACATTTTTTTATCAATCAATGTTTCACAAAAAGCAATATGCTAGAGACAGTATTCACGTTAAAAACAATTTTTTTAATGGGATTTCTGTTGCTGTACACAAGATGATAAAGATTTAATATCCGGTTCATATTTAGTTAATTTCAACAATACGCATGCAGAGCTCGACTCATTTGTCATTCAATTCCTATATTTATTTTTTATAAAAATTAATTCTAAAAATAGAGATCCACATGCCCATCTCGATGAAAATATTGATAAAATTGCCTTATCTAATATTTTTAAACAATTAAACGTGTCACGAGTTGGATTCCATGTAGTTAGAATTTCATCTTGTGCAATTTTGTTTATTTTATCCAATAATTAATTACTTACAATAATTTCTAAGCCATTTCTTAAATCAATAAATTTTAGTTTCCATATGGTACTTGACTGAAATCCAACTAATTCCATTTCTAATTCCTTAAAATTTAATCACTCAAAGACTTTTAAATTAAATTTTTCAAATTTATATTACTACAAATTTATATCAGAAATTATAAATTAAGCGTAGATTAATAATTTCAATTCATTTCTGTCAATAACTTATAAAAAAAAATTTTTTGCGTGCCATCAAAATTTTCAAACGTGCCACTTGTGGCACGCGTGCCATTGGTTCTCCATTCCTGCTCTATGGTTATGATCTCCAAGCAAAAGTTTTTTAAAGAAAATATGACAAGATAAAAACAAAAGAAACATGCACAACTAAAGTGAGAATTACTTCAATAAAAAAGTTAAAGCGGAAAAGCACAAGCAATAAGCTCAGTTTTATCTTTTTTGAAAATAGATTCTATCAATTTACCATTGAAGGAATGCAAAATATCATGGCAATAAAGAAACATTATAATTTGCATATTTTTTTAAAAAAGTAAAGACAGAATATAAACAAAGCAAAAATGTTTAGTTAAAAGATATAGATAAACACTTTTGATTAGTTAAATCCTGATTTTAATATTTGGTTTAAATAATATTATAAAAAAGATTAACTTATGTAAACTTACGTAAGTCATTTTGCAATATAAATTTTAGGTTTTGATGATGAACTATATGTATATATAATTTGTAACATAATATATAATAGCTGTAAATATATATATATATATATATATATATATATATATATATATATATATATATATATATATACATATATTAATCAGAAAACCGTATTTTTTATTAATATTTTCTTTTATTCAATATCTGTATAACATTTTTATCAAACCAGTATTTTTCCATCAAATTTTTACTTAATTTTTCACTTTGAGCTTCTTTATTTTCCTTCATATTATTCCTTAGAATCAGCTAAAAGTTACCTAATAAGTTAATTTTTCTCAAAAGAATAGGTTTAAAATATTTTACTTGAAGAAAATATTAATTATTATTTAATTTGCAATGGTAGAAAAGTAACAATACACCACATTTTATTAAATTCTAATTTGAAATTCGTTAAATTGTAAAAAATACTTCAGATTTAAAGAAATATTTTAGATACTACTCGTAATATATGTGTTAGAATTTCTTTCTCTGCTTGAGAAAAATACATAAGTACTTGTATGTATAATCGAAATTATATATTTCAGAATTTCCTTCTTGTTTTATTTGTGTTTTTTATTAAGTGGCACTTATATATATATATATATATATATATATATATATATATATATATATATATATATATATATAATAAAGAACTTAATTGAAATGCATTAAGATCAGCATTGTATGTCTTATGACTTATTTATGTTATCATTTTATTAAATTCTAATTAATTTCAATAATTAATTGATAGTAAGTATACACAAATATAATTAAAATTACTATACATGACGATTTGTATATAAGGCTTGAAAAATCGGAAACATACCGAAAAATCATACCTATTATTCCAATTACATGTAAGCATACCATAATTGCATATAATATTTTAATAATTTGGAGAAGAGGTCTCTTTCAAGATCTTTTAATATCATTTATTTTAATATATTTGCTGAGGCATTTTTTTATTAAATGTATTTAAATGACATAAAATGAGCTCATAGAATTATGATTATTCATAGTTTCACACCTCTTCTTAGTTGTGAACATTTTTATATTTATTTTCTAAATTTTCTCAGTGTTTCATGAGAAAAATCAATATTTCTTTATTTCAAATAATCTTAATATTATTATAATTTAAAAATATCTAAACAGACAGCAGATAAATACTATAACAATGATTTACTTAACTTTCAAAGTCAAAATAACGGTAGTGTTTCCTTCTATACGACCAGTCGCATTTCTAAACAGCTAGAGGAAATAATTTTAGTATTTGACAATGAGTGTATGAAGATCGTGCTCAATTGCCTTAGAAGTTATTCATCTGGTCTCAAAATCAGTAAAATTTAATTTCTGAGATTGGTTTGAAAACTTCTATTTTTATTTAGGAAGAAAGTCACGGAAAATATTTAGAGTGCTGACATTAATTTAGACCTCACAAAACCGTTTAAATATACGGCTGAATTCATTTTCATAAAGAATATAATACTTAAATAGTTATATACTTCTCTCAAAAATTTCAATACATGTAAGTGCTTGCAAGATAAACTGACTAGGTTATTCAAATTTATTTAAAAATTATAACTTTGACATCAAAAGATACGTTAGTTTGTTCTCATTATTTTAGCTTCTATTCACATTTCTAAAATAGCTTAATAAAAGTCCTTAAAATTTCACATACATTATAAGATTTCAAGTGCATTTGAAAAATGATAAAGTGACTCAAATTTGTGAGCTAAGTATTTATTGAGAAGTTATTGTTACAAAAGAAAATAAACTAATATGTTAATATAGTTGATTAGTTTGCCGCAAATTTGCTCGATATTTTTGTATATACAAATAAAGTATTTATACCAATTTATAGGAAACATTTAGATAATTTGAATATAGATTGAAGTAAAATCGTAACGATGCAAAGATAAGGAATACATACTTTCTATAATTTAGCTATAATAAATGTTTTATCCATGTGCATTTCAGTAATAAGTAAATTATATCTGTTATCTTAAATATCAATTCACAATAAAAAATTTTTCTACCTGATACTTTTAACCAGACATGAAAATCACGATAAGAAAATTTATCTTCTCAATATACAAATATATGTAGAATAGGACATAGAAATATATGTTTTGAAGAATAAAATTCGCATTATGTAAAGTCAACATTAAACATGCTTTTCTATTCAACTCAACCTGTATTTACAAGGGAATCAAGTTTGGCTTTTCGAAACAAGCACACTCATTAACTTTGCTGTAATGTATTTATTATATTTTTATATTATTATAAAAATTCTGAAATCTCTTTCTTTCTCTTTCAGTGTTTCATTCATTAAAAATATTCTTAAAAAGAGTAATCAAAATTGTATGTTGTTATTTTCAGTGTATAAGTGAAGTAAAGATAGATTCGATTATAATTTGTCTGACATTAAAAGCTATAATTTGTCGACATGAAAGTCTGCTCTGATACTAACTATTTTAGTATGTCAGTACTATGCATTTGCATAAATTCTACAAATTCAAAAATTCAAATTTCTTGTTGAATGTCATCAAAAAGGTATCTTATACATTTATAAGTTTGTTAGTTATCAATACAGCATGGGCTTTTTTTTTTATCTCTTAAGTTAAGCTCTTTTTTGTTCCTTTATTTTTATCGAAGATGATATCTTTTTAAATTAAAATATTAAAATAAATTACTTTTTATTTCCTCGTACAAAATAATCACTTTTTTAAAATCCTGTAATACAAACACGCAAGTGTTATTTTGTAAAGAATTATTCTAATTTAATCACATTATCATAATATTTGTTAAAATTATTCAAAAAATATTAACACAATTAACTTTATGCGCAAAAAATTGAAAAATTCACCACATAATAATTTGATAAAATCAAATTATAATTTGATTTTATCAAACTATTCTAGTCGTTATGTTTAGAATTTAAATTTGGGATTACATTTTGAAGCTAAAAGTGGCAAACCAAAAGCAATAGTATTTAAGGCTCTTGATTGATGCCAGAAAATATAAATAAAGGAATTGTGCTCATCACACACACTTAAAAGCGTTCACATGAAATATAATTTAAATATAAAAACATTAAATAAGGAACAAAACATTTAAAATAATAGTCGTAATAAAAGTACAAAAACAGTTCATATAATATTTCAGAAATATTGCATAAAACAATTTATTTTTATACAGGTGAAAAAAAATTGTAAGATTTTGTGATATATTTGTTAAAACTATTCAATACTTTTTTTTACCAAAAATTAAGAGAAATGATAGAAATTTTTAAAAACAGTAATATTAAGATGTCTTCAAAACCATAAACTTTCATTTATTTGTCAGAAAATTTTCATATTTTATTTATAAGAATACGTTGGTACAAAATAATATCTAAGAGTCTTGGAAAATTAGTAAAAATATCATACATTACTGAATATAATTTCTGAGTACTATGAAAGTTAGAAATTAAATAATTATTGAGAATTTTTAATATAAGACCTTTAAAACTCATTAAAAGTTTAACAAACATATAGTTGTGTATAAATACATCAGTGTTAAAATACCGTTTCAAACTGCATAACATTAACAATAAACATAATTAAGAAATTGTTAAGAAATATTAAAAAACTCCCTGACTTCGTTATAAGAGAATATTTGAAAGAAAAATATTTTATATTAGAATATTTAACAATCCTCATGCATCAAAGTAAATAACATATATTTACAAAAAATTTAGTTGTTTTCAGATCAAAGTATATTTTATGATCTAAATAATGCTAAGAGGTGAATTTTATAGTCGAAACAAAGAGTAATATAAATTTATTTAGTGTGAAGTATAAACTATAACTTTTTTATCTATAATATTAAAATACATAAAACTCACTGTTACTGATTCATATAAATTATTTAATTGAACTATAATTCCAAAGTAAGTTTAGCATTTACACTATTGGATATAAGAATGGAAATCGGAAATGTAATTTATGAACTAAAAATATAACGATAATTGCAATTAAAACTCTCACTTTTTTAGAAAAAGTCGAAGAAAGCAAATTAGAAAAGAATTATAAAGTATACTTAGCTCAGTAAAATTAACAAAGAAATAAAAATTTTATGCATACTTGATAAACCACATGATTATCTAAATCGCTTAGGAGTGAAAGACTGCCGTCAATTTGGGACTGACCGATTCTAATCCCGGTTCATTTTCCGCTACAGTGAGAATGATTCCTAGTCCCGTCTATATGCTTTGATTTCTTCTTACAAAAAAAAAAAAAAAAAAAAAAAAAAAAACACTATTAATAAAAATAAAAATTTTACCACAAGTCAATGTCAATGAGAAGAAAACTTAGAAATACCCTTTCAAAATGATACACCCAAATATATATATATATATAAATATATATATATATATATCAAAATACTTCTTGTAAGATTTACTTAAACTTTAATCTCTTAATCTTAATTTAACTCGATTATATTTTAAACTGCCAAGATGAAAAAAAGTTACTCTAAGAAAAGCAAAATTATTTAAATTTATGCAATTAATTATTCAATTATTAATTACTGTTTCTGCAAAATAAAATTTTATTTTGTTTTTTGAATCATAAAACGTTGCCAAAGTAATATGGATAAAAAATAAATTTGCTACTTAACTTAAAACTCAATAACAGTCTAAAGTGATTTTAACAAGAAAAAAATGCAATTATTGTGATATATTTAGTATGTTGCTTGAAAGATATACAATTGCTTGATAATATTTAATTTTAATTTAATAAAAAAAATGGTCAAACTTGCAAGAAATAAGTTTTTTAAATAAAGGTAAAGTATTTTTAGAAAAATAGAATTGTTCTTTTGGAATTTTAATTTCATATTTGACACTTAAATCAGTTCTGCAAGATAACGAAAAGTTCATAAAAGAAAGCAACCATAACAAAAAAAAAACTATAGTTTATTTTCTAAGCTATTAATCATTCTATGCTTTAATATATTTTAAATTTTGCTCAAAAACTAATTACACTAGCTTTATTAGACATGATAATTGATAAAATGAATGTAATAGTAAAATATTTGTTATTTGTATATTTTTAATTTTTAAAAAAATATATTTGCATTTATATATTTATCTATATCTATATGCCTGCCAACTTGTCTAATGGTAACTAGAAGAAAAATATCAATAAAATTTAATCAGATACTACCATTATGTACGATCGAGCAATTATCAAAAATAAATTGGACATAAAATTCTAACCGTAAAAAACTACATTTTTAAACTTGGATATAGAAGCTAATAAGATTCCACTCGAAAAAGTTAGAAATTCTAATAATTTTCAAATTTTAGTAAGAAAGTTCCATAAATGTACACCCATTTTTAAAACGTGTAGTTGTTCACAGTTTTAATATATTCTAATCCGATAAAAATTTTAATATATGCACATTGATTAGATCTAATTTATTAATTTGATGTTCCCAAAAATAAAATAGTTTAAAAACTATTTTTAAAATTTAAACTCATATTCTATATATTTGTAATGTTATAAAACAGCTTAAACTCTTCATGGGTATTTTTATTTTGATTTATGTTAATAAAACATATCAATAAGTTATCACGTTAAGAAAAATTTAATAATTTTTTTATTTTTATTTTTGTGAAACGTTCAGTAAAATCTTTTCTTTTAATTGCATATTTATAACACGCAGTAGTTTCTTCAGAATATTTGTTACTTTCTGGGATTGCTTTTGTGGTTTATCTATTCTATTTGTTTTTGTATTACTTGGTACGTAATTTATTAAATTAGATACAAATTACGTCTTATTTACTTAAAAAAAAACATAATGCTGTTTGCGGCATAATTTTCTCATATAAGTTATCAAGCTTGTTTTTCTGCACATAAGTGATATAATTCCATTGAAAATTTCATTAAAATACTTCTTCTTTTTTTCTAAGTTCAAATACATATGTATTCCTATTGTTCGTTATAATTCAATTAATCTTGTTCGAAATCAAGTTTGAAAACATTTTTTACTCAAGGCGACATCTTCGAACTTATCTTTAAGCGCTGTCACTTTGTTGCATCCACGTAATCGATTTTGCATGATTGGGCTAATTCCAAGAAGTGAGCCATCAACTGTAACAATCGCAATTCTAATCATTTCACACTTATCTGAAGTCACATGGACTCACTAATTAGATTCAAACTCAATTATTCAAGTAAATGATAATTTATGAAAAGTTGCTGTGGAAAACGTTTTTTTTATTAGAAAAATGATTTAAGATAAAAATCATACTTTTGAGAATAAGGAATGCATTTTCGAAAATATTTTAAGGATGATATGTAATCACATATTTTAATATGTTTAGTTTGAAAATTTGATTGTGATTTGGATATATTTAATTAGTCTAATGAAACGATACTGCTTCAGAAATAGGAATGTAAATAAATTCATTCACAAGTATTTAACACTTCATTTTACTTAGTTAAATGGTGTAGTAAATAATATTCAATAAACTGTTGTAAATAATGTTAGAAATGAATTTTCCTAGTTTTGCATTATATTAGTTATTTGAAATGAATCATTTTGAGATTCGTAATTGTTTATCGATTTCTTAACACAATAAATTTAGCAGGAAACAGACAGGTGTAAAAATATATTTTATGGTTATATTTCATTAATTAAATACATATATGGGGCAATTTAAAAATATCAGATATATTTTTCACAATAAACAAGTATCATTTATCAATTTGTGAAATGCTTGTCAAAATAATAGAAGTTATACTTTTTTTTAAAAAAAGCCACTCGTATTTTACATTTGATTAAAAATTCAAATTAAAGTAAAAAAGTGTAAGAGAAAGAGCAAAGAACAGAGCATATTGGAAGACAGAAAAAAAAAATAACTAAGACGAAAAAGTAATTAAAATTTTAATTTAGTGAAGTTGTTATAGAAATGTTTCACAAACAGCATTATATAAGGAAATCCAATGTATTATGAATTAAGGATACATGAAAAATTATAAACAATATAATATGTCTATTTTTCACTCATCTACGTTACAATTGTACTAGTACAACACTAAAAATAGTAAAATTTTGTGGGAATAAACTTTTGATTTTCCTAAAAGAAGACAAAAATTAATATGTAATTACATAATTGTATGATAAACATAAAATATGTACATATGAAATTAAATTTAATACACAAGTCACACAGAAAGATTTGAAAAATAAAATATAATTTTAGCATTTTCTTTAATGAAATCTTATTAAGAACTTTTTCCTATATTCTTATAATTTATGAAATTTATCTGAAGAATGTACTATATATATATATATATATATATATATATATATATATATATATATATATATATATATATATATATATATATATATATATATATATATATATATATATATATACAAAAAAATGCATTTTACCTATAAATTGTAGGAGTAATTACTTCTTTAACTTCCTCTAAAGTAAAGAAACATTAAAATCCTTAATTGCTTTGCTCATATTCGTATAGAAGCCGAATTTATTTCTCTTTGGAAAAGTTTTTATGAGAATCTTATTGAAACATTTTGTAATAATTTTCATGTTTTAACTGAATGAGTTTTAAAAAATTCTATACATTTTCGTTTCACTCTATAGTAATATTTTATAATAAAAATTGAAACTTCATTGTTAAAATATATGTGTCTGTTCTGGGAATGAAGAATGCCGAGACAAAAAAGACAAGAAGAAATAACATGTTTTATAACATAAGTTGAAATGATATAGACACCGAAATTTATTATTTTGTTTGAATTTAATATTTTATAGTGTTTTTGTTGATTGACTATAAAAGGTTTTGTTGAAATGTGTCAGAAAACATGAAAAACTCTTCAAGTTTTCCAATGGATAATATATCTCCAGTTTTCTATAAAAAAAAGTAATAATCGGATTCGATTCCATCTAGTAAATTAAAAAGACTGCTTGAGTTGTCTGACAAAATAGTATAAGATGTAAGTTAAAATCAAAAAAATATTTAAGAATATTTATATACATACATATATATGTATGTATGTATATAAATATACTTAAATATTTTTATATATATATATATATATATATATATATATATATATATATATATATATATATATATATGTATATATATATATATATATATTATATATATATATATATATATATATATATATATATATATATATATATATATATATATATATATATATATATATATATTATATATATATATATATATATATATATATATATATATATATATATATATATATATATATATATATATATATATATATATATATATATATATATAAATGCACTTCTGCTTAGTATTTTGCATAGCAATATACCATAAGCATTGTTATACTGAGATTTTCTGCTTATTTGGAATTTATTATATAATATAAAACTAGATTCATAAATTTAAATTACAAAAGATTGAGAAATATCAGTTTTCTAAAGAAAAAGATCCGAGGAAAATTTAACGATCGTACCTCTTTCTCTCTCTCATTGTATTCCAAATCAATGAAAATTGATGTTATAATCTCTTATGAATTTGTATCCCATATTATGTTTTCATGTTGATTGAAATGTATTATTAAACTCAAAATAAAATTAAAGTAATAATTTAAGTTGTAAAGAGACCAAGATCATATAACATACATTTATTAATAATTTCAATAAATTGAAAATAATTAAACCCTGAAATCTGACTACATGTCTAGCTGTTGCAGCTTTTATTTTTTGTAGACTGAAAAAGTAATTTTGAGGTATTTAAAATATTTTCGAAATTAAAAGCTGTTTTGTAAATTGTTCTTCATGTAAAATCAAAACAAAAAACAATCAGCGGAAGTTATTGAAAATATTTTATTGTAATTATTTTATAAATAAAATAACACAATATAGTTTAATTATTATTGCAAATGAGGAGAATTAAATGAATGTATATCTTTTCAGATTTCTTTTACAAACAATTTGTATTTTATAAACAAAATTTTTGATTCCATTTTAAATGCATTAAACTTAATGTTGCTATTGTAGTACTGATATAAAAATTTATAATCAATAATAACTTTTACAGTGGTGTTTAAAAATGTCTCAATCTAATTTTCCAGATGACCGTGCAGATAAGATGCTATTAAGAATTAGTTATAAATCTCAAAAGTTTAAATTAATATTTAATAATAAACTAAAAATATCATATTATTTGTCAATTGACGAATTAATGCTTAAAATAATTTTAGGTTACTTACTGTCACATCATTAATCTGTTGAATCTTTGTCGACTACTGATAGTAACAATAAAACTTTTCAATTTAATGTATATTAATATTTATGAAAAGAAAATTATTTACTCTAGCTTTCATTTATCTAGTGGATTGCATAATAATAATCTGTATAAATTAATATTCCAGTATTAAAGTTCGCATATAACAGAAATAAAGTACTAGGAGAGAATTAGCACTAAGAGGAAATAGGTAATATTTTTTCAACTGAAAGAAAAACAGCAGTTATGAAAATATTGAACTATAAATACTGAATTGTAACAGTCAAAGCTTGTAGTATACTTCTTACATTACAATAATTATAAATATTAAAGTGCTACAAATTTCAGCTGCAAAATAAAGATTGTTATTGGGACTTGCATAATAAATGGATTCAAAAAATCTTAAGTAAATTTAAATTAATTCATTAATTCTATCATACTAAAAATTCTTGGAAATTAACAAAAAAATAAATAATTAAACTTAATAAGTTTAATACAAAAATAATATAAGATCAGCTTTACTAATACAATTATTTTGATGCAGAATTTTGTTACTAAGAATGAGATAATCCTATAGTATTAGATAAATCAACCGGAAAATTAGAATTATTAGAAATTATAATTATTTAGAAAAGTCATATTAAACTAATAGTATCTTTGCTTTATAAATTATATAATATAAATAAATTATCTTAAAAATTATATAAAATTATTATACTTTAAGATTATACTTTTTTATATTTCCTATTGCTGATAAATGATTGCAAATATTTCATAATTGATGACTAAAAATTAAGTTAGTAAATTAATTAATTATTAATAAAAATCATCGCGCAGAACAAATTATTGTTCAAGATTAAATTGAGATATATGAAAATAACTCTGATGATAACTGTTTACGAAACTTTAAAGAAGCTGTTAAGTAAATGCTGAGAGAAATTCTCAGATTTATCACTGAGAAATGAAGGGCTTATTGGGATATTTCCCTTAAATTTACAAATATATCAATTTTAAAAATAATTAATGGTTGTTTTCTAGCTTAAAATCTAAATTTTTGGAGTCGTTAATAATGTATTGAAACCTTAATAACGTTTCGAAAATGTGGTTAAGAATATTATTTTTACATTGAGTGGAAATTTAATTTTATAGGAACAAAGAGCCACCCAACTTATCTAGAGGTCAGCATGCCTGTCTGCGGATAGGGGGTCCTGGGTTCCAAATCAGGAAAGTATGGATGTACTTTCTCTCTATCTATCCAGTCTAAATGATTCATTGTTCCTATGTTAAGGCTGGCATAATGACACGACAACATCAACATCATAGGAACAACGAATAACTTAAATGATAATACTAAAAGTGAATTGTAAATTTAACAAAGGAATTAACGTCCCCTTTTTCCAAATTTTATGAGCCATTTATTTTACAGTGTATTTTATTTTAAACTCTTTAAAGACAAATTATTTGAAAATTTTAATCGCGTTTAATATCTTAAAAGTTTTTGATGAAATCTATAAATAAATGTGAATCTTTAGAATAAAATGTACACACTTTTTCTGTATTTATTTTAGATTAAAGCTACACATTCAATTTAAAGATTTATAAACAGGCATTTAATTGCATTACTATGGTGGAAACATTTTCAGACACAATGAGAAGAATATAAACTGAAATTTAACAACTGGGCTTGAACTAAGAATTCTTTGCTGAAAATATTTAGATATACGTATAAGGGGTTATAAATAAATGTTGAAAAGATCTTAATGTAAACTGAGAATGACTAATAAATTTCACTGTATTTTAAACACAATTAATATTAAACATAAAGGATTTCTTTTATTTAAATGCATTTATATATCTAACCTCTATATAGCTTAAAAAATCTTAGATGATCATAAATTTTTTAATAATGGAATTTATTTCCTTACCTTTTAACGATAGCAGGAAAAAACCTTTAAATAATAAACTGAAAATATTTAGTTTTTCCCCACGAAACTATCACAAACATCAGACACACATCAAATTAAAAAAAATTTTTTTTTCGTTTTTAGTTAGAATTATGTTAATCATTTTTGCCATAATAATGGGATAGAAATTAAGGATTTATTCGTTTCTATATTGTTCTTAGCAATATAATTTGTTTTTAAAATTTTATCATAAGTTATCGACTTTCAAAATACTAATTCCATTCTTTGGAAGTAAGGCTGTATCCTTTATTTCCCTGGAAAGCTAATTGCTACAAATGTTTACATAATTTATGATACAATATTTTTATAATTGGCAAAATTACACAACATAAATATTTATCCGTATTTATCTTGCTCGTATTCTATGAAATATATCTCCCAATGTATTGTTAAAGTTTTTTTTCTTTTAGAATACATAATTCATGTATTTTTTTAAATTTTCAGTTAAATGTAATTGTGCATAAAATGTATAACACAGATGAATCCAAAATTGAAATACTTTTACATTGTTATAGAAGAAAAAAGCAAATTTATTAATAAAATTTAACTCTAATGTTAGTAAATTATATTTGACTTTTCTTAGGGAATGTTAAATGTATCACCATTTTTAAATCTGGTGGCAAGCTGAAGAGCTATCATCTTTCATAAGTTTTGGTTGAATTTTTTTTATAAGTGCAATTTATTGAATACCGCACACATTCTAGTTAAATTGAGAAATCAATTATTCATTTCTTTATTCAAATGCTATGTTTTACATGTTGGTCTTTTTGAAAGGAGAAAGAAAAAACTCTCCTCTTTTTCAATTATTCTCTATCGATTACCTTATTTATAATGAGGTATCATTAATAAAGATTCAAGTCTCAAATACTGATAATGAAGCTTCATCAAATAATATTATATGTAACTCTTTTATGAACGATGAGATCATAAAATAAAAGTTAATTAAAAATAATAACATCAAAAATTAAATATATAACAATTTACTTTCAAATGAGTTAATTAATGTTACAATGAAGTAATAATTGTATTAATATGATTCATTACGATAAATATAATTCCTTCATTCGCATGCTTCAAACGTGACACATTCATTATGATTTTCGTAAACAATTTTAATAATTTTTCATATCTATATACTGCATTTACATAGAAATATAAAGGGTACAATCAGTTTTATATGTCACTTAAATTTATTAGACTATTAGTAATTTACATGTATTTTTAATACTATATTTTTCACTAAAATATAAATAATATGACCCATTTTGTTCGAATAAAATTTATATTTAAGTCAAAAAATTTAAATTTTGATATACAGAATAATGTATAATTTATGTAAGAGGGAACATTTTATGTAAACAGTAACGTACATAAAATTTAATTCACCATTTTTAAAATGGATCATATTTATCTATTTACAAAAAGGAATATTTATTTTAAAATTTCTAATTTTTTACATTATTTGTTGATTTTTTTATAGTAAAAGACAAAAGGATTTTTTCAAGTATATATATATATATATATATATATATATATATATATATATATATATATATATATATGTCTATATATATATATATATATATATATATATATATATATATATATATATATATATATATATATATATATATATATATATATATATATATATATATATATATATATATATATATATATATACATATATAGATATACATATATATATATGTATATACATATATATAAAGAGATACAATTATCGATATTTTTATATGAAGAAAGAAACCATTTAAAAGGGTTGCATTTATTCATTATATAAAATTCTAAATGAAATGTCAAACATAATTATTTTTGACAAGTACTACCAATTAGGAAAAACAACCTTATTATTATCAACACCAGAAGGATATTATTTTACAATTGCCAGGATCACATGGAAGATAGAAACAGTTGAAATATGCAAATGATTAGAATTTCACCACATTTGAAAGATGCAAGATGGCTTTTTTTACTTTTCCAAACAAAAATAATAAAATATTAACAAATGTTCATAATATTAAAGGTTTTCATGCTCGAAATTTACGGAATGTTAATTCCAATGCATTTTCACAGTTGCTCTTAATTTTTTCTTATCCATTACGCACTAATATTAACCTAATCATGATATTTTTGCATTGACACGTAACTTATTTAACTCAAATAGAATAACCAAGCATTTCTTTTCTTTCTTATAAATGATCGCTTTATATATATATATATATATATATTATTCGATTATTCGTCCGGAAAGGCGGGGTTCGATTGTTCAATTCCCAATGCCTCCAAAGACCCACCGAGTATATATCATATACCAGCTCGTTAAATCTGTGGAATTGAAAATCATATGGTCTATCATTGAGCAGTTACCATGAGTGCAATGGTCTGGAGAAAATTTCCTCTGCATTTTTAATTTTTAGGTTGGGATTAGGGAAAAAGATAAATATATATGAATAAAATTTGCCAAATAAATTCTTAGTAAAAATATATTTTTAACAGAAATGAATTTTACATAGATTTTAAATTATGAAACGAAAACATTACAGGAAAAAATTCCCATTGCAATGGTAAAACTATTGAAAAAAAATTTGGCAGTTAAATATTTCAAAGAAATATTTCAATATTTTTTTCTGGAAAGCAACAACCCAATAATTATATTTGTGAGAAATTGCTTTATTCTGTCTTAAGAAAATTATTATTTGCCCAAATTTTATCGTTAAAGTTAGATAAAAAATTATATATTAAGAATTACAAAAGAATAAATAAAGTTTCTATAATTTCATTGAATACTATAAGCTATATACAGAATATTTATTATAATGTTCAAATTACTGAAGAAAATATTGCAACAATAAATAAAATAATATTATGCGATACTAAAATACAATATTAAAAATTATCGATTCATATGTATAGAAATTATATGTATTTATGACAGTCATTTATAAATTTGAGTAAAGCTATATTGAGCAAGTTATATTGGAATATCTCGGTTATAAAAATTGAAATGAATTTCGAATTACAACACATATAAAGTGTCTTAAAATGTTTGAGTGTTCTAGATACACTTTATTGTGTTAGTGATAAAATTATAATTCCTGTTTCATAAAAAGAAAGAAATTACTAGAGTGACAAAAATGTATTTATTTAGTGAACATTAATGCCTATAAGAGCAGTTCATATTTTACCCCAATTTTTACTGAAAAAGTTTAAACTTTCTGCAGGAAAATAGAAAAAATATTTTTTGATGAAATAATGTTATAGAAATACATTTTGAGCAGTTTTGATTTCATTTAATAAGTAAATGGTGTAATCTCTTCTATTTTCTAGCATTTGAATTTGAATATAAATCAAAGTTTATTAAAGGTGTAAAACATTATCATACAGCCAACTATTTAAAAAGATCCATATATTTTTTATAGATTTAGCCAAGGATATGATAATATATGATAAATTAATAAAATATAATTGATCATCAAAACCTCAAATATTATCTTATTAAAATTATTGTAAAAGGTAATTAATGAAGTGTCATTTAATATTCATAAAAATAAATCTTTTGAGATAACAAAAGGAAATACTCTTTTTTAAAAAATGGTAAAACAGCTGTCATTATATATTTAGAAATATCAATAGAGCAAGTTGTTAGAGAAAAACTAGTGAAATTATCAAAATTCAAAAAGAAATAACAATTTAAATTATTTAATAAAAAGCACTCAACATCAATATAAATCTATTTTACGCATGGAACACTGTAAATTGCAAGAAATAACAGCAGCATTTTGCACTTATTAATACATTAGATTTACAGATTTATTAAAATATCAAAAACTTAGCAACAAGCTGATGTTGAATCTTTAATAAGTTATTTTAAATGCTATTATATATATAATTTTAAATTAAATTATGTACTAATTCTACCTCATGAGAAATAGACATGCTTAGAGACGCATCTATCTTGTTCACACACACACACACACACACACACACACACACACACACACACACACACACACACACACACACACACACACACACACACACACACACACACACACACACACACACACACACAGCGAGGTTATTTAAATACAACTTTTGATAAAACATAACGCAAATAAAAACCTATATTTTTATATTTTAATATTATTTATGTTATGCCCACAATGGGTTATTAGATAAAAAATAATGATAATTATTTTTCTAGTGTCTCATTCACCCGAATTTTCTATAATTTTTATAGCAAAAGTTAAAAAAAATTGAAAAGATTTATGATTGTTCAAATATTAATATGTATTTATTCCTATTAAATACCATTTTTAATATGCTACTTTCAATATTCAAGATACTTGACGTTTATTTACAATCTATGACACATGCACACACACGCACACATATACACTAGCATGTGTATGTGTGTTTAAAGAGCGCGCTTGTGTAAAACTTCCTAATATTGCACTTCCTAACAATGAATACTGAAAAACAAAATGAGAAAAACGATACTATACAGTTCAAATTCTTTCAAAATGCCTTCTTGGGTTTGCTGTTTAAAAATGCTTAGTTTGAATTCAATTCATAGATTATGACTAAATTATTTTTTGTAGTCATTATTATCTCAGATTTTTATACGTTACTATTAGCTAACTTTATTGCTACTAATGCTTTAATGTTTTCAAAAAAAATTAAATCTTACACTGAAATTAATTTGAAATATTTGATATTTTTTTAAATTTTGGACAGAATGAAATTTATAATTTTTTGGTGATTTGTGTGTGTGCCATGGGTTGGATTATACAATAAAGTAATTTGTTAGTTTAGAGCCCCATAAAAGCAATAGAGCTTAACTGAAATATGTTATTTCTTATTATGTTACGAAATTTTCATTTCGTTTTTGTCAACGCCAACGAAATATATAGAAATTAAATTTTTTACTATTTCATGAAATGGTAAAAAAATATTAACAATTTTTCTTTATTTTTAAAATGCATTTAGAAGCCGAAAAGTGAAACTTGTTTTTCTTTTAAAAAAAGAAAATTTTAAAATTTAAAGTTCCTTTTTTCATAACGTAAAAATAATTTTTTGTAAGTAAATATTTCATTCAAAACTATGGTGAAATTTGTAACAAACAATATAATAATATATGTACTTAAAAGAAAGTGCTGTTATTTGTCGTATTATAAAACGAATGATGATTTTAAATATATATATATATATATATATATATATGCATATATATAAAGATTTTTTGTGAATATCAAATACTTCTTTAAGATCATTTAAGGTTTTATTTATTTGAACAAATGTCATTAAATCAAATACTACCCTTTTAATCTATGTAAAATTGTAAATAATTGGCTTAAACAATGTTTAAGATTATTTTTGAGTACTTTTTTTATAATATCCAGTTTGAAGCTACTTGATCATAGCGTTGTTTCTTAAAAAAAAAGATATTTATTCTCTTAAACAGGAATAGAAGATGATGTTTAATATTTCATAAGTGGTTCTTGTGATGTTATTTATAAGACGGCATCCATACCAATTTCTCAACTTGTGCATACACTTCGTAACTGTGAAGTCCCACGCTTTTCGAGATTGCCTTTTTAAGTTAAATATATTGTTACAGTTATGAAGAAAGAGCGATCTCCCAAGCTGAGCGATGCTATTTCCCACCACTTCATCATTTTTTTTCCGCGCGTGATGAATCTTTCTTAGCAGAATGATGAATATGGAGCAGGAGCGAAACTGGTGATGCAAATCCTGTCCACCATTGCCATCCAATTACCGGGATCTTTGGAAGTCTGTCTCCGTTTTTAGAGGGGATTTGAGACTCGGCTGAATAATCTTCCACTGATTGAAAGTTCGTTTCTAAAAGATTCACGGACCTGATAGAAACTGTGTCCTTTTCTTTCTGTGATCAGCAGCACTTAAATCGCTGGACCGTTGCGTCAAGTACTTGAATGAATTCTTTCTAACCTAAGTTCCAGCACACGCGTCAGGTACTTTGACACTCTTTGGGGTTAACTGGAACCACCAGTGTAAGCTCTTGAAAAGCAGATCTTTTTTGGAGTGGAGGAGAAAAATAATAAAAGATAGAAAAGAAAAGAGGATGTGAAAGAGAAAAAAAGCCCTCTACTTTAAGAAAAAAAAGCTGGATTGAATTGCGGAAAGACTGTGTTGAAAAGAAGTCCAGTTTTAGAGTTTCGAGAAAAATAAATTACAAAATACACGAAGGTTCGCTTGGAATTTCTCTCTAAAACTCATTTCAAAGAATTTGTCAGAGTTGGGGGTTTGGGAAAATGTGTTTCTATTATTTTTATTGCTAAAAATAATTATGATAAATTGAATACCTGAAAAAATTAATTAATATGGATTTGAATTTTTTTTTAAATTAAGTGAATACAGTAGCTTTTATTGGAAAGGACAATTTGAAATTATTTTAAAATAAAAAATACATTAATAATAGCTAAAGACTCAGACTTTTGCAATTCCTAAAAAATATTCATATAAATTTTATTCTTGTATTAACTTCCCCTTTAAGCAGATAGCAAAGTTTGTCAATTCACTAAAAGTATTTAAAACTTTTGTTCAAATATGGTGAAGTCAAAGTAAATTTGTATTATATAATTTCTCTTTTTCTGTTGTTCAGCAAAATAAAATTCAAGTAAAATATCAAAAAGAGTTATTTCTCAGCTTTAGAATCTGCCATAATAAATTATATCTTAAGAATATATTAATAACTTATGAAATCCGCATATTTCTATTATAACTATTGAGTAAAGACTATTAAGGCTGAATTAGACGTAATTCTGTAATGAGAAAAACTTTCTATATCTAAAGTGGTTTCTCCAATGGTCTGTGAACATCTTTTACAGTGCATACTTATTTTCTCAAAACTAAAATTAAATTAGTATTGAAAATAGCATAAACTGAGGAATTGCTGTTTTATTTTTAGAAATTAAATTAAAAAATAATGGAATATTTAAGATAATTGGATTCTATGCATATTAATTAATAGAAACTAAAAGACTCTATTTGATTTAGACTTGTCAAAAGACCTTTGCATTGATGAAATATATTTAAACTATTTATTCGATATATTTGCATTATAATAGCTTATAATTCAAAGTAAAAAAAGTTACCTGATAAGAATAAGATTTTGAAATTCTCATAGGAAAATATGACGGGTATTTTTTCATTTTACTGTAAAATGCGTTTTACATAAATCCTTTCTGTATTTCTATTAAGACATAAATTTATAAAAAAAGCTGATTAATTTATTGCTTCCGTAATCTTAATTTTTCATGTCAAACTAAACAATAGTTTTAGAATGTAATAAAATGCTAAAATCTTCCCTTAAATTGTTATATAAATAATATTTACTGATAGATATATCATTTATATATTTCATAATAATTCATACCTTCGAAAGAAGATAATGATTACTTAATAATATTTGTTTCTCAAACAACAGTAATTTTATTTCAGTTATTGTTTCTTGCTACAAAATTAAATAATAAAGAAAATACACATAAAATTATAAATATTTTACATATTCAGATGGATAATGTTTGTGAAATTTTTAAAAAATATTGTGTTACTTTTAAGAGGCACTAAATTCAGTAAATCAATTTTCATTTTTTAATAATTTATTGAACGAATTCCCAAATCAATACATAATATTTAGTGAGCTTTACATTTTAAATTTATTAGAATCACTATTATACATATACATTCTATTTTTTACCTACTACTATTCAAAAATTAATATTAAACATAAAGATTCAAGATTCATGTAAAAAGAAAATATTCACCCCCAGAGAATTTTTATCTGAGATTGTATCTCTTTAATATCTTTTTTCTATTTTGACTATAGTCTAAAATAATTAATACTTATTTTTTGAGTTCTTTGTAGGGCATCATATAATTTTGCAATAAAAGGACAGAAGTATAAACGATTGTTTAGTATGTATGCATCTAAATAGTTAAAATGATCATGACAGAAGTACACACTACACACATAAAGAAAACTATTTACACAGATTTGAAAGCAATAAAAATAAACTGATAAAGTAGAACATAATGTTTCATTCTATTTTTCAACTATTCTTTCAATTATAAGCTGGATTATAAGAACTTTGTTCAACAAGATGAAAGTTAATACTTAGAGTAGATTCATGAGGACGATTTTGGATTGAAGATCAAGCCTTTTATATATCAAAATTATTAATGTCTATTCTAGATAAATGAGCTATTTTGAAGTATTATTATTATTCGTTGATGAATGAATACTTTTATTGTTAATATTTATTTTGTTTAACATTATAAAAATTCAAAATGGAGAGATTAATAAAATAACTTTTCTGAATATTGTTTCCAATTTTACGTTATAGATCAAATTAAGCAATATTTTAACATTTAATAATTTAATTGGTAAAAATTAAAAAAAATAACAACCATAAAATTAAAACAAATTGTATTTTCAATTTTATTTTATTTTTAATAATACTTTAATAAACTAAAGTCAAGATGCTTAGGAAAAAATAATTTTCAGGAAAAAGCTGTATTGACAAATTTAAATGTAGAAATTGAAATAAATTTTTCATACGATTAAAAAAATGAATTATGGCAACGTTGTTCAAGAGACATGTCATTTATATAAATAAATACATTTCTGATAATCTGTGCCATTTCAAAAATAAAATTATCTTAATTTAAATATAAATAGTAATTATTTGCGTTACAAGTTTTATGTAATTCATAAGAACAAAATTTTCTTTGAAAAAAACTTTCCCCAAAAGATCAAAATTTCATCCTTTGATCAGTATCATTATTATAAATCTTAATATTTTGATCAATTACATGAGGGATGAAATATACATTGTCTTAGTGATAAAACTCAATTTAAACAGATAAGGTTATTATATTAGATAAGGTTATGATATAAGGTTATTTAAAAAGAAAGTATGAAATGTGTTTTGTAGAGCTCTCACAGCATAATTACACTTAACACTTGTGGTTGAATTATCATTGTCTTAAAATTCTACGCTAATGTTCTTAAGTTCAACTCACATCTGAGTTGTGAATGTTAAATCTGTTCTATAATTCCCTTATGTAACACCAGCTGAATGTTGAATACTTTACTCGATACAAAAAATTTATTCCCGGAATACAAACCAAGCAATCAAATGTCTGTCTTTCTCTTTACGTTATTTATCGAGTTCATTTTTAAGAATCTTTATTTCAAAGTCACAATTCTTTTGTCAAAGTCACAATTCTTTTCAAAGTCACAATTTTTCTTGGTTATGCTATGAATACATTTATTTTAGAAAAGTTAAATTATTAGGGAAAACATGTCTGATAAATATGACGAAGAAATTGCACATTCCATTTTTGTGAATAATAAGCTCTAAGGGCGTAAAAAATTTATAAACTAACTAACAAAATATAATTACAGAGATGACTTTTTGAGTTTTAAAAATACTTATTCTAATTTTCAATTATATATATATATATATATATATATATATATATATATATATATATATATATATATATATATATATATATATATATATATATATATATATATATATATATATATATATATATATATATATATATATATATATATATATATATATATATATATATATATATATATATATATATATATATATATAGAATATTATGGTAGTCATTTTTGTTATTTTTCTACAAAATTGTGCTACTTTTCCATAATATTAAATTATATATTCCTGATACTAGTGTAGTGAATAAAATAGAAATTTAGAACTTAATGTCTTTTAATAATCAAACAACCTAAATATTTAAATTTATTTTGTCTGGGTACAAAAAGTTAAAAAATATAAGATTTGAGTTGTCAAAATTTATGTTTTAAGTTATTTTTATGTATTCACTGTTAATATACAATAACAAACTTAATTCAGCAAAGAAATGGGTTTACTTTGTATTTGAGTTAAGCCATTAATATATATAAAGTAGCAGAAAATAATTCTGTGGAATCAGTATTATTATTTATTATCCTAATACACATTCTGATGTGAAGTATCTATATTTAGATGGAAATATTTGAATCATATAACTCAGCAAATACTTCGTACAAGCAAAATTTTAATTGTGTGTGAATATGGGAAAATCCAAAACAATGAGAAAGTATTTAACAGAAATAGAATTGATTTCTCTTTACTTAATGCCCTTATGTAACGTCAATTTTTCTCACAAATTTACTGACTTTGAAGCTCTAAATGCTTCTCTAGAGGGCAATTACTGAAATGACTTAAATTTCGTGTACCATGTGCAAATTGAAATTAAATTCATGAACCAAATAAAAGTTATTTTGAAAAAGTACACATCTCCATAATTTTGGTTTATGTTTCAATCAGTGCACGTCTCATTGTTCCCTTATTTCAAGTATTCTATAAAAATAATAAATATTTCTGTTGAGAAAAAGTTCTATTAAAAGGAATAGAGCATTTTTTTCAAGAAATCGTGCTGAGATTTAGGAATGTGTTCACACTCCAGTTGGGGGAGTGTGCGCACGTGGAGTGTCATCAGAATTTACAAACACTGAAAAAAAACAATGTTTCAGTGAAGCGGTGTTTCTCCTCCTATTCAAAGCTGCGCTTTCAAGACTAACTTCTCTCGCCACCGCTCCACCCCCAAAGCGCGCGCAATTTAACTGACTCTCTAAAGAAAATATTTTGCTAGTTAAGAATACACAACACGAAGCCAGTCGTATTCGAGCATTCCTCCACACTGCTGGCATCTTCTTGCTGAGGGTTTACTTGTTCTTATCTATCTATTTATTTATATTTTTTTATCTTCCCTTGTTGTCCTTATCTCCCCCTAAGCCGTTCCGCCTATGAATAACCGTGCACGGTGGAATAAAGAAGAGGGAATCGCGCTTTGCATGCTAATGCCAAAGACCGAGTCTCCGAGACGAGAAATATTATAGCTTAGTATTGTGGTCCAGCATGCATAAGTGTAAAGATAGGGGGGTTGCCGCTTGAAATTCCGAGTTCAAAAAAAGTGAAGAGATAGAGAAAAAGAAATGCAGCTAGCTGAATCATGTCGGTTTCTTCAAGTTTTTAAAAACCTCTCCGTCTAGAATAAAAGTACTCCAAGAAAAGAGAAGTGGAAGATGCGTTTCTGTCTTACCGCTATTGTGTGTCCATCGTATTCCCCGGCGTTATGTTCCGACTTTTTTTTCTGTACCCCATTTTTTTCTGTTTTGTCATATGAGTGTAATAGAAGTTCTTCCGTAGAAAAATGCAGACTTAGCTCTTTTACTTTAAAATGTTGTTTCCACATTCATTCACGCGACTTGTGGTAGTGATGCGGTTGTTTCACTCCGGGCAATTCAACTCTTTGTCCGTCAATGTAACTTCTAGAGTTATTCCCGCCACACCAATTTCATAACATACGTGTTTTTATTATCTGTGATGTGACTTTTGGGAAGATTTTAATGCGATAAAAATAGCAACTTCGGCTTTAGTATGACATTACAATTTCATTTCCCTCATTTGTTATTCACTTCATGAATTCGCAAAATTTAGAAGATGTGTTTTACTTATATTTTACTGTTCGGAGTTTTATAAAAACTTTTTAAGCTTTGCAATTTAACATGAAAATATAGTTCTATATTTCCAATTTTAATGATTTACACGACAATGGGATATTTGAAGATGTTTCCAAAGTGATATATTTCCTAAAATTTTTAATAAACATGAAGAGAGTTCCTCGAGAAATGTGATGCAAGAGAAGTTAAATCTAGTTTCATATTTAAATAATGTCCTTATATAAATTAAAGTTAACGTATAAATTGAAATGTGAAAGTATGTATACACCGAAAAATTTTATTAATCGCACAGATTTAGTAAAATTGGAAATAAAATTCATAAAGAATTTCTAATTGACTAAATATTATTGTTTATAAGAATGTATATTTTCAAAAAAACTTTTAGAGGACATTTGGTAAAGTGAAATGAATACATACTGCATTCCTAGCAGTTTTCTCAAATATTTTCTTTATTAAAACAAAACTACAGTGAATTCTAATATTTAATATCATCAAGTATTTATTTTAAACGCATTTCCTTACTTTATAAATAAATAAATATACGCAGTGAGTATTATAAATACAGAATGTGCAATATGTATATTTAAAGGACAGTTTAAAAATGGTATAAAAGTTATTCGGTACATTATTGAATAAATTAGTTAAAGAAAGACATGTGACAGGAATATTCATAAGTTATATCACTTTCTCAAAAACAATATTCTTCATAAGTGATAACTCCAAAAATTTTTCCCACAAGTAAATTTATCAAATTGTATAGTGATTCACTTTAAATTCAATATATAGATATAAGCAGTTTAAGTTTCTTAATTTATTTAAAGTTAATTATTTTTTATTTCGACAATTTATTTTAAATTTTTATTCAATGTTATAACTAAGTTATCTTTATTTAATTAACTCTAATAATATGACCGAATAATTAAAAATTGATTTAATAACGAATTTAGATAAAAATCATGAAATATCATTCATGTTTTCTCAGAGTTTCTAAAGGAAGCTAATCGAATATTCTTATAAAATTAGAACTTATTATAATTATTTTCTTTTTCTACTAAACCCCGAAGTTGTTGGAAAATTTATTTTTTACATGATTATTTCCTTTTGGATTGAATTATTCAAAATATTTATTTTTTTAACTAAATCAGTCAAATAGAATATGTTCTCTAATTACTAATATATTAATTCATCATTTAAGGCTTAGTATTTTTATAACTTCCATTTATTGATCTAATTCAGCAACTCACTTTTAAAATTATATTCTGAAGTAGATGTATCAAATAATTTTCAAATATTATTAACATTTGCAAAAGAAATTTTGAGTATTAAATGTACTTATTATATTAGCAGCTATATTGATGGGCAGTTATTAATTAATAATCGATATTTAACATCTATTAGCAGTTTTATATCTATTAATAATTCTGAAAGAAATGCTTTTTGCTCCGATATATTTCTAATTAATTCAAACCTTTTTATTTTTTTAATTTTTAATGCCTTACTATTGTATTTACAGTAAAATCGAATGACTCCATGTTTACAAGTCTTTTTCATTCTTAAGAAAATTTATATATATATATATATATATAAATATATATATATATATATATATATATATATATATATATATATATATATATATATATATATATATATATATATATATATATATATATATATATATATATATATATATATATATATATATATATATATATATATTCCGTTCTTATTTTTCCCTCAATACTTATGGATATTAATTTTTGTAATTTTTTTCATTTTAAATAATTTAATTTAATGAAATTTATAATGTATAAAAATATATCAACATTGCAGAATATTACATAATTCTTTCCTAATTTGTTTCATACACGTATTTATAATATTAAAATACTTTTGAGACGTAAAATCACTCATTTTCTGAAACTTAATCTGAAACACAATAACATCTGCGGACATTAAAATATTTATATTTACAAAATATATTCTTTACATTATAAATGTATAATTCAGATTAATTTAACACGTTACATTTAGCTTAAAACATAAATGAAAATTTTTTCTCATAAAAAAGTGATTTAAATGTAAACCTGTAAGCATTTGTTTACATTAATAAAATGTAATTCCTTCAGTTTCATTTTGTTATGATTTTTAAACAAAAGGAATTTTAAGTTGATACATTAAAACAAGTTTGCACAAAAGAGTATCTTTATGAATATAATTTATAAGCGGGGTTGAAACTTCTTCTATTCTGGCTTTTTGACTAGTAGCAACATTCAGATTTCATTAAAGTTTAAAATGCATGGTATACAGAAAATATGTTTGTTTAGAACATTTGTTAGAAACGTGTAGATCCTGTAGTGCTTTTGAGCTGGAAGTAGGAGCTCTTCTCGTTCATGAGAGAGTTCAATTATTTCACAGAAGAGCGACTATTGAAGAGACAAGTAGGTTTTAAAAATTATTCAACGCATGACGAACCTTTCCAGTGAATGGCGACTGCTATCTGACGATGCATAAATCAAACAAGGACGGAACCCAGCTAAAAATAATGAAATTACAGGGGGAATGGTTTATTTCAATGAATAGTCAAAACTCTTTTGGGTGAAGAATTCCGGAAATTTAGGATCGAGCAACAGCTTCGGGATTTCTCACGAAAACGGGAATTTTAATTCGTTTACGACGAGCAGGAACGCGGTTTTTACTTCGATATTGAACTTCCTTTTGTAAAATTGGACCTTAATCTGGAGCAGCTTAAGAAGCAATTACTGATGGGAATTTTTATTTCCGGAAGTGCCGGATGTGTTATCATTCAGCATCTAAAGCCAATGATCCAGGTCTTCTCTTAGGGGAAATCACGGAAAGGAATCAACTGACACAGTTCATTTATTTTCCCTCGGAATTCAGTTCATTTATCTGTTCATTATCCTAAGCGCAGTTTGCTCGTAATTTGGAAACTAATTGGTAAAGCTCTCAAGTTCACTCTGCAGCTCTCTATCCTTCCATCTACTTTTCTTTTTCAAGCGCTAATTACACTAGCATTGAGAAGAATGGGGAAGTACTTATTGATTATCAGCAAAGACGTAACACGTTTACAAAGGAAGGAGGCGATATTTGCATACCATCTCGGAGAGTTATATAGCCTACGCTTGCCCATAATGCATTTCAGAGCATCTCAGTTCATTGTTAACGAAATGCATCAGATTCAACACTATAGTAGATTGAATTGATGAATCATTACGTTAATGCTTTAATCAGAAAATAAATTATATTTTACCTCATGATTGTTGATCGCAATTAGTGATTCAAATTCAATAGATATTTAGGGAATTATTTTTAGTTATTATAAACCCATTAGAGTTATTAGCTTATTAAAATTGCCAATCTACTAAATATGAAATGAATTAAGCTTTAAAAGATAAATTCAAAGAATTTTTAAGGACAAAAATGCATTTTTTTAAAATAAAAAGCATATATTTTTGTGATGAATCTTTTACTTGTAAAATTTCAAGGATTTTTTAATACCTGATATAATAAGAACAAATAGATTTATTAAATTAATGATGAATTCAAAAATCATAAACAGTTAACAACTAGGTTTTCATTTTAAATTTTTAAACTCACATAAAATTGTTAGGTGATAATCTTGCTTATAAATTATCCTAAAAAATCGCATTGCTGAATTTCATGCACAAATACTGAAATATCATTTAATATATTATATGACGCTTCTTTCTTGTTTAATTTGGAATCAGTGAAAATGTTCTGTTCAAGAGTTTTATTAAATGCCTTCTTCTATCCAAGAATAATTATGAAATATAATTTTTTTTCCTCATTATAAAGAGAAAATTTGAAACGTATGTTATGTATGTATAGATATTAAGTTTTTGGTACTCTCAATACTGATTGAACAATTATAATAAACTTTTGTTGTAATGAAGCATTCTAACATCTTACTCGCCAATTATACAAATGAAATGTTACTTTTGAGATTTAAAACAAAGACAAACAACGTAAGATGAGGTAAAGTTAGATTTACTTGTTATTTCATATAATCACGATTTGTACTTTGGACAGATACTTACTTTAAATAATTGATCTATAATCTCTATAAACAATAAAGTTTGAGGTAGGAATTGAACCTAGAACATGCGCGAAGGAATGTCAGAACGCTAATCACATGATAATAAGGAAGTTTCAATTGAACTGCTTTTACTTTTTCGTAATTACGATTTTATACTAACATCAGTTTTATAAAGAACAGAATATAGAATGAATTTTGAATATTTTAAAATTTTCATATATATTTTTTCTCAGAAAGATACGTTTAAAAATATTAAAGATTTAATTAACTGAATTTGTTTTTAATTTTATATCTCAGTATCAGTGAATATGAGTTAATTCTTTGATAATTATCAATCAATTCAATGATACATTTAAATAACTATTATTAAAATAATATAAACTACATTTAGAAGTTATAATTGAAAAATTATGTGAAATTAAAATTAATGTTATAAGATACCATACAATTGGTATTAAAATGAGACTAAATTGATATTGATTCTCAATTAAAAATTAATATAATTACTTTATATTATTTTATAAAACTCTTCACATATCCTGAATAATATGCAAAGATACATTTCCTGTAAATTATAAATTTATTTTTTTATAAACAATTAACAGTTTCCATGATCATAGATCATTTCTTTTAACTAATTAGGACAGTAGTCTGCAACATTTTGGAGACCAATTTAGCGATATCTTAACCAAATACCAAAAGGTCAAATCAAATATTAATGAGGTAAGCTGTTACACTCCAATTTATTTGGAGTAGTAAAGTACTATAACTAATATAGATAGCTATATCTATTTCATGAAATGAAAGTTTTGAAAATTAATGAGATGCTTGTTGAGTTCAATTAAAGACATTGAGTTCAAATCAAATTATTAATAAAAGTAAAATAGTTTGATTCGTCATCTATTAATTTAGACGTCATTAAATAAGAGCAATTTATGCATTCATATAATGAGTACTAGTCAAAATAAAGCAAATAATATATTAACAAATTTAAATGATTTTCAATCAATTACTTCTTGACAGAAAAGAAATAATGGCTATAAATAAGTTTGTTCATATTACAACTTTATTTAAAACATAATAAACTTCATCTCTCTAAATAAATGATTTTATTCGCATTTACTAAACTATTCATTGTTAAAAAAAGTAGTATATTTCACTAAATTCTGTACTCTGAAAATGTTTTACAATTTGATTGAATAATGCTCTGATCATTTTAAATATTATCCGTTAATTGGATTGCTAATTATTACTTTTTAATGAATAATGAATAATTTTTCTTCAAATAGAGTAACTTTAATTAAAATGTCAATATTGAAAGAGATTAACATAAGTAAAACTATTTCTCATATATTTTCTAGCCCACATACAACAAAACAATATGTCTGACGCATATAATATGGAAGAATTTTCTAATGGTATAACGGATACTTTTAAGATAATTTTATATTAAATTAAATGCATATTTTTATATATGAATGTGTACTAATTTAATTAAATTTTATACATATTTTAAAAGACCAGGCGCAAAATTTAATAATTTAATAATAAAGATTTCAGCCTAATACTGAGAGTTAGAATATTATTGTAGAATTAAAAATCTATTTTTTCCAACTCTCGTCTTATCCTTTACACGCGAGGACTATTTACTCCTAATCTGAAGTTATTGATAGGATTTTGATATGTTTTTGACACGGCTGAAGATGGATGTAAGCCATGACTTGTTGCAAACTAGGCCAAAGTCTAGTCATGTCTTATATATTCATTTAGCATGCATGATATATTTAATCAATGCATGTATGTAGACAGGAAGTGTTTAACTTTCTTTTTTATTTAAGAAATATTTCATTTCCACAATTTGATGTAATTTACAAATTAATTTTTATACAATGAATATGTTGCCAAATAGGGGAAAACTGTATGAATGAATATTTCAAATTATTGAATGTACGTAGTTTTGAAATGTGCATACGTTAAAAATATTTTTAAAAAAACGAAAAAAGATATACTTAAAAGTGGCAAAAAGTAAATAGCTTTAAAATTTTACAAATTAAAAAAATGAATGAATCATAAAAATGTTCAGTAGAAAAAAATAATCATGACAGAATTTTTACAGTTTTTATTCATTAAATAAGGGAAGTTCATTATTAGTAATAAATATCTTCCAAAGTGATGTTAAAGTATAAAAATGCCTATAATATTGAAGTAGGATATATATTACAAATGAAACAAAGGTATATTAAACATTAAAAATTCACATAAATTAACAATCATAAAGATATATCTCATATTTTCATCTCGAAATTTAAACTAAATCGAAGAATTCCTCATAAAATTTAGGAGATGTTTCACATAAGATTCTTTTTTCGGAGTGAAATTTCATATTATAAAGCAATTGAGGTTAAACTATTTGATATTAAAAAATCCATAAGAAATTATTTTAAAAAAACAATGAAATGGCTATGCTAGTTATAGTGAGATTTGAATTAGATATTTCAGTTTACAGATTAGGTATCAATGGAATTTTTAAATTATGTTGAATGTATGTAACTTTGAAGTGCATATAGGATTCTAAGCAAAAGTTTCCTTTTGTTTCTAATCCTATAAAATAAGGTACTCAAAACCGACAAAAAATAGTTTTAAAATATATATATTTTATCACTTAAAAAATTCAGCTATTTATAACCCATTTTAAGCAGGCATAACTTGGTGTGATGAAGCTTTTATATTTTGTATACATTAAATAAAAGAAGTTTAATGAACTTTTAAAAAAGTATGATAAATGATGAATATTTTTCAAGAGAGAGAAAATGGATATTCAAATAAACTAATAGATTTATTACCATTTAAATATTTTTTATAATTTATTAATTTTTGATCTAGAAATTCTTAATTAATTTAAAAATTTAAGGTCATTAATATAATATTTTAAAATAATCAAACTTTGAAATTAATAGAAGAAATCAATTTGCCAGACTCTTATTTTTGTCATTACAAATATTTAAATTGATTTTCTCAGTAAATATAATCCATTGAATTACACAAATTTTATTTTGGATATTAAAGCTGTACTTTTTTAAAAGTGTTTTCATTCATTTAAATATGTAATTAGATTGATCATGCGCTATTCCTAATCCCAAGACAAAGTTAAGGTTCTTTTTATAAATTATTTTGATTTACTAACTTAATTTTTGTAAAATAACTTTTAAAAATGAGGTTTCATTTCGTTGAAAATTGCTCCAGTATTTTAAAATGTTACCTAAAATTATCTGAAATAAGTTTAATTTATTTATATATTAAAATACTCTACATAATAAATTAGATTTTATTGGGGCTTGCTTGTTTAAGGAATAATGTATTTTAGATGGGAGTTTTATTAAAACAAGCCTAATTTAAGGTTATTTTTCATCAATGTTTTTTAGAAAATGATTTCAGTAATCTTATCTTGAAAAATAATAATTTTATAATTTAAATAATTAATGAGAATAACATAGACTTTCTGCTTGGTATACTTTGATAAAAGTTGAATGCATATTTGTAAAAATCACTATAAAATATCAAATACTGAAAAAATATATATTAATGAATAATGTTCAGACTATTTATTAACATTGTTCTTTCTTTCCGAAAATGAAGAAATAATTAAATCTTAATTCCAAACTTTATTTTGCGAATGCACTTACAAATAATTCAAGCATACAATAATAAGCAGAATCATTTAACATTTTAGAGTAATGCAACACAACATGTTTATAAATGGCAAAGTGGATAGAATATTAACAGAATCTGATGTTGTCAGTAATAGAATTTTTGTGAAAATAAAAGGTTAAATTTATGAAATTTATGAAGATCCTTTTCCGTATCGAGAAAAAAATTACCTTTTTTTGTGTGTGTGGACAATTAATACATAACGAGTTTCAAAGAGGTTAATTAGTCAAACAGATAAATCGACAAGCATATTACTGGGATTGGATTTATTTCTGAGCTGAATTTGAGTTGCGCAGAAAAATTTATTGTAGTTATTAGTTGTAGTGATTCTAGATACTCATTGTAAACTATAATATAAGATAAAATAGAAAGTTCTTGACGTATTTCCTTTGCCATTAAACGAAGTGAAAACAAGTATACACATTAGTGCATGACGTGGTTGAGACACAGTCTGTAGAAATTAGGAATATCAGTCATTATAAAAACAGATCTCCTGCGCTCATTCATCAATCGTAACTCATACAGTAGAGAAGGGAAATGCAATTGTCGAAGTAGCTCGTTCATTGCTGTTTGCGTTACGACTTCAAAGTGGGTTTATCATCCACTGCATCGAGTCACCGAATATATCAAGCACTTGGGGATAGTGCTGTGTATGACTGTAAGACAAGGCACTGTTTCACAGATCCAAGTGTGGCGATATGTTCCTCTATCACGAAGCTGGTGGATTAGTTGTCAAGGATTCATCTTGAGATGCTACCAATGGGTCAAACGGTCACTGTGAATCTGTAGTCACAGCAATTAGAGCTTGTGAAATAGGCATTGTAGCAGAAGGATCCATCACTGGTTAATCGCAAGGGTCATTGTTCTTGGCTGATAACACAAAATCGCGGGTGTTCAAGAATATCACACAGCGACTTCAGACTTTGTACCATTTTCCTTACTCACCTGACCTTACACCATCAGATTATCCCCTCTTCAATTCCCTGGACAATCAACTTCGATAAAAATCCTTCACAAATAAAACAAACTTGCGTCAAGCACTCTCAAACTTCTTTTGCTTCCCAAATCTCTGAGTTTTACCGCAATGTTATTGTGATTTCTATAAAGTGATTTCACACCTGGAGACACATTGGCAAAAGGAGACGCTGAGAATTACTTCGAGGACTTTCTATATTCTACATTTTCTGTCGGTCATCTTCTTTTGGGTCATTAAAAACAGAAAGAACTTTCTTTTTCAACTTCTACAACAGCGTAATTAGTTTGTTCCATACCATTTGTTCCAACTTCTCAAGATTTAGGGAATGCAAGGAATACAATTAGAAGATTTTCATGCTTAATCGATTTTCTATGACATTATTGTGATTTCTTTAAAAATATCATTAAAAACGTTTTAAAATGATGTTGCCAAATATCAAGTTTAACCGATTAGTTATCAGATTAGATGAATGCAAATTTGATCAATCCTTCTCTTTACGATGCTGATGAATGTCATTTTGCGTGTTATATTTATCATTGAATTTTTACAGAATATTTTACACACAAGTACATAATTTTATATTAATTCTATTAGAAACAAATTATCATTTTATTAACGACCTTGGTATGTTAGATTGAAAGAATGACCTTTATTCTAGTCAAATTGGAAATTCAAAAAAAAATGGTTCAAAATATCCTTTATTTTAACTTTTTATATAGATTAATTGTTTCTATGTTGACAAAAAATTAATTGGTATTATTGTATTTGAAAATAAGACACACACACAATAATTTTATTGCTTTTTACTATATCATTCATTAGATATACATAACTTAATGCATTTTTTGCTTATAATAGCAAAGAGGTTTTGAATTGAAATTAAGTAATAAGTGATATATATATATATATATATATATATATATATATATATATATATATATATATATATATATATATATATATATTTAAATATAAATATAAACATTTTTATAAAAAGTTTTCTTCATGGGAAGAATCAAATCAGCCAGTTCAGAAATAAATAAGGTTGAAATTTAACATTAATTTAAACTATACTTATTATAGTAAAGTTTCCAATTTAATATGAAGAATTGATTTGAAACTGAAAACTTTTCTTTATATTAAGTTGAGTTTTTTATTGAATTGTATAATACTGTGTTTTATTTAAATATCATATAGTCGTATTTTTTAAATATGACATTTTAACGGTTTCGCTTTTTTTAGCTCTTAAACTACCAAAAGAATTTACTTTCTATGTTTTAAATCCTTTAAGCCACTTACCTTGTGGAATAAAATTTTGTAGTATTTAAAAAATAGTGAGATGAAGTTGATTTTATTTCAGAGGGATAAAATAAATCTTATTTTAGGCATTTCTATTTAGGCATAGAAGTTCTCCAAAATTGCCGAAAACAGTATTTCTTAAACATCATTAAAATTGAAAAAAAGCAGTTTTTAAATACTATATGAGTGAACTTTAGTTAATGATTTCTTATATATTAATCAATAATATTATTAGAGATTATTCTTTATTATTGTAAATTATATTTGATAATTCTTGTAATTTTTACATGATCTTCATTTTATGTGCTTCACATAAGTACTTTTATTATAAACTAATATGAAGCTTTTCCTTGAATTGAATTTTTTGTTTGATTAGAGATATTCTATTACATAAAACTATTTTTGCAATATGTATTTTTAGTGCAAATAACTACTAATTATTTAAGAAGAAATAAGGGCTTCAGGTCTTCACATTTCACATATTTTCTTTACATATGTTCAGGTTTGGTTGGTTTGTTTGTCGCTCAACGGTCATTTTTTGCACACGAGGGCTAATTAGACCGGGACCTACCGTTTAAAGTGGATTCCGAACCACTACAGACATCCATGACCAAGGTGGGATTCGAGCCCACGATCTATTGAACCGAATGCAAGAGCTACAACTGTTCAGAATGAATCAAAGGAGAAGATATTGTATGTGCATGAAATTAAATCTCATTTACAAATAATTTTGGTAAAATTTTTGGTTAAATTTAAAATAGAATTTAAGAAAAGTTATTGCTATAGCTACGATTGTTTTATATCAATTTTAATTTTTGTCTTATCAACTGGGTTGAGTAATTTCTTCACAATGTCACAAAACTCATTTCGTATGTCAACATTTTTGTATAGTACTATTGAGATAATATTAACAGTATACAAAATACTACCAAGATCAAATTTCATTAAAATATTTATTAATTAAAGACTTTGAAAATATATTATTGAAAAATTTATTTTTCTAAATTTTATTAAATGACTGATGTTCTTAATACATTCTATTATTGCTCAGCTGGAAAGTATTTAACATGTACAAAATCTGACAAAATTTTTGCCCTAAAATTGTTAAAATAAACACTACATAAAAATTAATTTTTTTTATTATAATACTTTTAAAAGGGTTAACAATTTCTTCTTAGTTGCACTTTGCCCTATCAATTTAGATACCAGACCTTGATTCGGTGGATAAAATAAAAATTTGTATTTCGTTGCAAACAAACGTTTCTTGATCTGATACTTTGTTAAGATCACTTTAAAAGATTGGAAAAGGTGCAAAAACAACATAAGGTCATTAAGTTTCCATCTTAGGCAATTTATTTTTAATCGAAATTCTTTTGTAGTGGCGCATCCTTTAATCTTATTGACTTGTTTTACAGCGGAAGAAAAATCCTAATGAGCTCCATTACACTGATTTAGAAAGAAATTTTTTACGACGATTGAATACCAACGTAGAATTCGCTAGCTGCTCGATTTCGTTTTATTTTAATTTTTCACTATTTTTTCCCTTTGCCAATCTTGGTTTGATTTGTCTTTTTTCGTGGTACCGACCTGAAGAATTGCTCTTTTGTAACCACAGGAGCGTAAAAGCAATTTGCATGTTATTATAGAAGCAATGTATTCAAAAGACAAGCTGCAAGCTCACTTCCTTTAGAATTTTTTTCTTGATTTAATAGAATTGATATTGTCTTCGGTCAAAATTTTCTTCCCCGTTATCCATGTGAAAATAATGGGGATTCTCGCGGTTGACCATCACTATGTAGAACTTTGTTTCACTTTATCTTAAAGCAATTTATTAAGAGCCATAATAAACCAATTGGAACGATGAAGTTGTATTTAAAATAAGAAAGACAAACATATATTATGGTTCTTAAATTATTTTAAAAATTAACATAAACACAACTTTATTCTTAATTCAACATTATATTCACTTTAAAACTTTAGAATTCCTAAAATGAGAAGCGAAAACAATGAGATTATTAGTAATTGAAATAAATTACTTAAATATACTTTAATCTTTTTTTCCATTATTCAGTACTAAAATTATATATTATATATTTGCTTATACATTTTTACATAATATTTATACACTTTAAATGATTTTAATTATAGCAAGATTCCAGTTTTAATTTTTAAAGTTCATCAAAGATTTCCAAGTGTTTTCTTATAAATATTTTCCTTTATGGGAAAGAAAACTTAATTTTTAACCAAAACTACTGTATAAATATTTGTAGAAAATTAAATGTTCGCATATTTTCAAATAGTTTTTGACATTTTATTCTATGAATCAGTTAAATAATATTTAAATATAGTCTAAATAGTAAAAATGACATTCATTAATTCACATTTTTATGGAAATAGGTTGTAAAAAGTCTTTTCTGCTGTACTTAATATTACAAATTATTTTTATTCAGCCATGGCTTTTTTTTACTCCGAAAAAATAAAATAGATGAAAATAATATTCACACTTAAATGCTGCGAATTTTTATAAGAAACTTGATAATTTCTTAAAAAAAAAAATAAATAAATTTTGAACTCACAAAAAATGCTTGACAAGTACCGAAACAAATAAAAGTTTCTCAAAATTTTAAAAATATTAAATTCACCATAAATCTTGAAGAATTAAAAATGAAATTTTCTATTTCCATTAAATGTTTTCGGTAATGTTGATTGAATGTGTTCTAAAATATGAGTGTTTATTAATTGCTTTGCATTATTTCTAAATTTAGCATATATTAAAATCAATAAAAGAATGTTAATGCGTCATGAAGGCATATTTAAAGTAGAATTTTCCTTTTGAATATTTTGAAATAATCCTTACGCTAAGAATTTAAACAATGAGCTACAAAAATTCAGTCAATAAATTTAATAAATAGTTAACCTTGATATACAACAAGTACTATAAAACTCTAGAAGAAATTGAATAATACAGCAATCTAACAAATTACAATAGCTATTAAACGAAATAATTAAGAAGGAAGAGGAAGTTTTCTATACAGGTAAAATTTTATTTTAGTTTATCTTTCTTAATGGCTTGGATATAAATTTCCTATTTTCTAAGGATGGTATTAAGTTAAATAAAAACTTCAGTTAAAAAAATAAATTTAGATTATATTTATTGGAAATAAGTTTACAATATAAATTAACTTATAAATATATTTTCAAAAAAGAATCAATGTGTGATAATTATTTATATTATCTGATAAAGAAATAAAGTACTTATATATATTTCTATTAATATTTACTCCAAACTATAACACTAATTAATTTTGTTCATGATGATATGTTGCCTGTAGCTAAATTTTATATAAGTAAGCTAGATATCCACAATTTTAATGAAAGTTACAAAATTTCATTATATCGAAATATTTGAACATATTAAAAAGCATGAACTCTTTTCATCCTGTGGGAATTTTGTTTTATTATTTATGTGTTATTATTTATTTTGTGTTATTATATTTTGTGTTATTATATTAACACAAATAATTGTGTTAAGCAGTACTTATGAATTATGACAATGGAAACTTCCAGCTTATTGTTCAAGTTTCTTTTATTTAAGTATTCTTACCTAAAATTTTGATTTTTAAAACTGAAAATCATAAGAATTAAAACAAACTATGGTTTTCATTCCATTAAAAATAAAACATAAAATTATATTCTCTAAGGATGATGCGAAAAGCCTATACAATATTTAAAAAAAATAAATTTAAGTGTTTAGTTACTTAATTTAATTTTCAAAATTTAATATTATTTGTGTGGTAAGATCTACGTATAATTTTAATAAAATAAAAATAAATTTAAGTGTTTAGTTACTTAATTTAATTTTCAAAATTTAATATTATTTGTGTGGTAAGATCTACGTATAATTTATCACAACAAATATGGGATTAACAAATTAAGACAAGTAATGCCATTTTTAATAGTGCTAAATAAAGCAGTTAACAAAACACATAGAAATATTTATCTTAGATAAATAAGGAATTACTATGAAAATAAAACTGTTAATGTAATGAACTAACAGGATTCTTAAAAAGTAATGTTTTGATTCCTTATTTTTTTGAAGCCAAACAAAATCATAGCTCTACAGATGGAGATGGTGTGAAGCAATGCGAAAATATAGAAGCCTTTCTTTGTTTACTGTCAGCATTCTAAAGTAGTTTTCCGTGTTCAAAATCGCTTTCACATGAACAAAAATAACTCAGCTAGTGTATCAATCTAACAAAGAAACTTTTCTATTCATTTTTTGCTTTGTCTCATAACGGGAATTTCTTAATATCATTTTTTTCTAGAAAGGTTGAATTAGAATAAATAATTCTCTATCACGTTTAATTGATATTTTATGCATTGATAATTTTATCACAAATAGATATTGTAAATATTTCAAAATATTTAAATTAATACCTCCTAATTTCTAAATGTTCGTATTTAAATTTTTGTATTTTTAAATGCATTTCATATAAATATGTATTTAAAAAAGGCTGTTGAAACAAATGAGATAAATGAAGATGAAAAATGAAGACCTCCGAAACATATTTCTCCTTTATTTCGTATTGGTGATATTTTTTAGAGTTTATATTCTGCGAAAGTTTCCATTTTTGTGATTTTATTATTTAAAATAATTTAAATTTCAATTCACTATTGTTTTAAATTGAATAAAACCAAAATTATGTCATCAGACATGTTGTTATTGAAGATAATTTTATAAAATTAAAGCATTTCTTTAAAACAATTTTGTAACATCATCACCAAGAATTTAAAATATTACCATACTCAAAGTATCAGGAATGTATATTTTTTAAAGTTGGATTGCAATATTGAAATTTAATCTTACATGATTAAAAACAATTTTTCTGGGGATTCCCATTTACAAAACTTAAAATTTTTAAGTTTCTAAAGTTTATTTTATATTTTAAATGAAAAATAAACGTATATTAATGAAAATACATTGGAAGTTTGAATAGCACAATGTGAGATCTTCCAGTCAAATTCTATAGCATTAAAAAAAACAATCTAAGTGTATTTAAATCTTATTTTTGTTAAAATAAATTATAGGCTAAACTAATAGGGAAATAAAAATTTCTAAATTTATAATATCGATTTATATATGTTTTATACTTTATTGAAATTGCCAATGTTTTATAAATACAAAAATGTGGCTTTCAACTTATTAATTACTTAACTATTTATTTCAAATCGCAATTTTTCGAAAATATGAATCAATAAGGCAATGAATAATATAGTTATCATAAACTGTATACATAAGTCCTCCCTTAAGTTAGTAAACACTGTAAGAATTTTTAACAGCAGAATGTATAAGAATATGTGAGAATGGGGTAAGCATCAAACGTTTATCGAACAAAAAGAGAGACTGTTTTGGGAGAGAAAAAAATCAACTCAAATTTCTGTAGAGGAAGGTTTGTACATTTAAATCAAAATGAACGTAATGTTAGCCTAATGGTTAGGGCATCGGCTTTCAGTCCGAAAGGGCTGATTTTTAATTCCCAAAGCCACGGAAGACCCACCGAGTGCATGCCCACCGAGTCATGGGATTACCATGGGTGCAAAGGTCTAGAGAAAATTTTTTCCTTCTACAGATAAAAGTCAAATGTGATAGAGGGTATCTTCTGGTAGTGTCATCTATTGAAGAAGTCTTAAAGCAAAAGACTCACGTTCACCTTCGTGGTGCTCTAGTTAAACGAAAGATCCGCTTTTCGGACTTAATTTCACATAGCCGTTGGCTAACGAGCTTGACTTGTCAAAGTATAATAAATAACAACTATAAAAAGGAATACATGAACGAAAATTCAAAAAATTGCTAGTTATAAGTCAAGTTCACATTGTGATGGTGACAATAGTTTATCTTTCTTACCACAGACATGAATCACTTTAAGAAGACATACTCAGAGTTCACTAAATAATAATAATGTTTAATCACTGCTGCCAAAGAACTCAGCCTAGTAAGACGTTTAAAAAAAAAGGTTGTTTGCGTGATCTCTCTTCCAGGGGTGCAGTGAGTTCATTAGAGGACCGTGTCTCAGCTGTGGCTTTCCAAATGGATACACTATGGGAAGAGTTCACGAAAGAATCAGTAAGCGCATGACAAATGACATGACTGATAGGCATACTAAAGACATCGGTATTAAGTTTTTTTCACGATGTGTCACACTTTTAGTGCTAGAAGTTGCTATCATTTTTCAGCTTTTACAGAGCAACACAGATATGACATATGAAGTAGAGAGATAGGACTTTAAAATATAGCAAGAGATCATAATAGCTGTACAAGATTTTTTGTCTGATGAGGATTATTTTCATTGGATAGGTCAGGCAATGCCTATAACTATCAAATCTGGGCAAATGAGAGCTCGAGTGCCTTAAATAAAAAGCGACTACATTCCCCACGTGCGATAGTTTGTTGGGACTTCACTGCTTACAGAATTGTGGCTCGTTTTTAGAAGGAACTTGTGAGAAAGTAGGTTGTGTGCAGGAATATGTGTAAAATTAATCCAGAACTATACTTAAAATGCTACAGATGAAAGTGATGCCGGCCTTATTGGAATAAAATCTCTTTCACCGAGTATCACTCATGTAAAACGTGAAACTACCTCATATTGCACCGTATGTGAAGAGGTTTTTGATCAGCTAATATATTGAGGAAAGACTATTCACCCGATGGTATAAAAATGAATAACGCCCTTGCTTGCCGAAGTTGGTTGTTGTTGGTTTTTTTCTGTGGAGTCATGTAATATCCATAGTGTTCTACAGTATGCTATATTCTTTAATGGAGTTAAAAGAAGAGTCATATAATAATTAACATACAAACAATCATACACACACAAACACACACACACACATATATATATATATATATATATATATATATATATATATATATATATATATATATATATATATGATTTATATAACTCTTCCAATTTTATATTTTTTTATTGATATTTGTGAATTTTTTTGTTCAAAAATATTTGGATATTTACAATACAATTATTTGTAGTTTTGAGACTCCAAAAGAATAATAACAATAATGAGACTAAAAGAATATCTGAGACTGCAAAAGATTTCTAAAAATCTTCAAATTATTTGGTTTAATTTGTATTTAAGAATAAGATTATAATAAAATAAAGGGGAAATAAATAAGTGTTAGCTACCAAGTGTAATATATGATGTATTTTTCCTGCAAAAATTTCTATATAGAAAGGAAATATAATATCGTTCTTATTACGATAATATCTGTAAAGAATAATCTTGGCACAATTACATTGATTATATCTAACGTGTCATTCATGTAAACAATGTGGTTAGTTGTGCGTTAATTAATTGATTACTTTATCATTTCTCAATTTGTTTTTCTACTTAATGATTTTTTAAAAGCAGGTAATTTTCCAGAAAGCTAATTTTGAATATTTGTATTACAAATAATTATATATATATATATATATATATATATATATATATATATATTTAATATATAATATATTTTGATATGTTAAACTTATATTTTATCTGAATACTAGCCTATTGTCTGTAAAGATCTAGAAATGGATCTGAAAAAGAAATATAGATCATAACTACGTTGATTCAAAGCCTATTAAAATACATTACTTAACTGAATTTCAAATCATGGATGAATTGAAATACATCCCTTGATCAGCACTTACAGGAAAATAAGTAGTATGGTAAATTAATGAGAAAAATATCTCCAGTTTAAATGCATTCAATTCCTTTAAATTAAATTTGTAAATAGAAAATATATAACAGAGAGAAAGGAATCCATTAATTGTCATAATGTTTACGAGAATCGAATTGAAACTTTAAATAATGCCATTACATGTTAAGAAAATTTCTTAATGCAATTCAGAATCACCCTTTAAAATTGGAAGCTATTAATTGGCTACCAATAAAACCCTCATTTAAACAGTGGAAGTACAGAGTGTGTCTTTTGGAATGCAAAAAAGAAAACATAATTTGCTACTCTCTCTCTTCCTCTCCGCATTTCCATCTTTTGCTCCTCATCTGATGGCGAAGAGCTGGAAGAAGGGTCTTCTCTAAAGTATACTTCACCGGAGAACCTTCTGCGTGACCAAGTACCCGGCTGAATATCGAGATAGTGATGTGTGATACACTATGTTAAATGTGGAGAGGCATATAATTAGGATCCTTGGTTGTCAGACCATATCCCTTTCAAGCGTAACAACCTCATTAATGCTATGATTTTATTCCGTCCGTTCTCTGCCTATAATCGAAACAATGAAATTATTCCATCTAGTTAAACTGCATGTTTTACTATAATGTTTTCCTCAGGTATTATATTACAAATTATAATATTTCGCAAGATCCTCATTAAATTCAGCAGTTGTTACTATTGTGTAGTTAATTTAATATTATAATGAAGGATAGGTATAGGTATTCTGAAAGGAAAATAATTTGCCTTTTTATTTTAATTGCATTTACATTTTCAATAAAGAGGGTTAATTGCAGGTTTTTCCATTTATCAAAATATTATTAGTTTATAGTTATATTTTCTGGGGAATTTTTGTATGTTTTAAATAGCATTATGATGTTAATCATTTTTTATTCAATATCACTATAATTTGTTACATTTCATTTTCAATATCTCGTTCTCTCTTTGCATGAGAAACTGTTTTTCAATTGCAGATAATAATGTTAAACTTAATTTTTAGTATTTCGTTGTTCTTGTGCTGTTTCAGTTGAGGTGCTCAATAATTCTCTCATCTCTGGAAAAAAAATAAGTAATTTTATACTGACATAGAAACAAATTATCAAAGGTTGTAATTTGATAAATTATTTTTATAACTGCATTTTAACTATTTACATCCATTTTATGGTTCTCCCCATAAACTATTAACATCATAACTTAGCAATAAATGTATAAAATATTCATTTTTATCTTAAAATTCAATTTATAAACACAAAAAGAAATAAAATAATTTTGAGTATTGAACGTATTGATTAAATATCAGAAATATATATAGTAATAATAAAAAAATTAATATGTGTGTACCTAAAATAAAAAAAAATGTTTTAAGTGTAAATATTAATAATCAATCAAAGGTTTAAAATAAGTTTAAACTCTAGAGAGTTTTATAATTTTAATAATTATCAAAAACACAAAATGTTTTCAATAAAATAATTTTTCATAAAGACGGAAATAGTTCAAATGAAAATTCATAATGATAAATACTTCATAATGATAATTACTAAATATTATGACATTCCACATTGCTTCTGAAATGGAAATATATTAAAGTCAATAAAACTGATATAAAATACAAAAAACAGATTAACTTTATTCATAAAAATCTACTGTCAGGTATGTAATTCATATGTAAGCAATAATTTAATTTGTGTACATAAATAAATTTTTCCCAAATACATATTTTCTATAAATTAGTTAACATATAAATGCACTCTAATTTTTACCCACAAATATATCAAATTACAATTCCAATTTTAACAATGCTAATGTAATCTTTTCGTTTTAATTTTGACTGAACCTCTCAAACCCTTTAGAAATAAAATAACCTTGTATTAATCAGGAAATAAATTTTACAATGCATAAATAAAAAAATAAAATTTAATTTTATACTTTAAGAAAAAATATGTTATAATTACAAAATTAAACTAGTTTAAAAATGTTTTAACTTAGATATATCTATAATTTTCTTCAGAAATTATTATAAGACAATTTTGATTTTCGAAACAATGTGCCTTAAATATCCTCAAGAAGGGAGATTTCAGAATTTAACTGTAGACAAAGCTAAATAAACACCAGAAAAATAAATCTAAGTAATCCGGCCAAATAGTTTATTGAGAGTAAAAGAAGGAAACTATATTGATGGACCGATATTACTTATTTATTATGTAAGTAATTAGTATGATGGGAATTCGTTTCTCAGTTGTGTATATTTTATATGATTCTTTGTCTCTCTTTATTCAGTCTTACTTCAATGTATATTGTTTTATTACTCTTTTTTGATATTGTTTTTCTCCATTTACCTTTTAAACTTAACTATAATAATTATATTTAAGTAATTCCAGAGCTTGTCAATCAATTATTTGAACTTCGCAAATTTTCTGCATTTATTCAATAAATTATGAAATTTTCTTTCCAGTAAAAAGTATATTGGTTTTTACAAAATGAATATTTTTAGAACTTGTTTAGACAAATAAGTTTGAAAGTATTTTCTTGTATATTTTGAGTATTAGTATTACTGGTTTATTATTTAAATTATTGTGTTTCCAATTATGCTTTAATTGTAAGTATAATGTGTCTTGCCATTGACATCAGGATGAAATTAAGATAAACAATTAATCTAACAAAATTAATTTTCCATAGTATATAAATGCGTTCTAATAGCATTGTAATGAAGATACTCTAATATATTTTGAAATATAATACAATTTTCAAACTAATTATTAATGGAATTAAGTTCTAGTGATAAATTTTGATGTTCTACATGGAAATATTCGTGTAAAATATTTCTTAGCATTCTCAAACTTTATGAACTTCTTTGAGAAGTTGTAATCAGACTATCTGATTGATGCCTGAGTATTTTAGAAATAAATAGCAATTTCTCAAAAATTATGAATATTAACAGTTTTCACAAAAAAAGATGGTCAAAGTAATGCAAATATAAAGGATTTCAAAACTAAGGATCTTTTTGATTTTATTGCATAAAAATTTAAAAATATAAATAATCAGTAATGTTGGAACTTAGCTCAAAAGTGAACAAAGAATTGTCTAATGGAATGGAATGAAACTAAATTACTGAACAATTTAAATGAATACGCCTTAAGGTTCTCTTTTGGTAAATAAAGTTTCTGTATAAATATCTGTAAAAATATAGATAATTCTATATCTGAATTAACAAGAATTTTCTTGCCTTTTACGTGTTTTTTAGAATATCTCTTGATGTTAAAATATCTCAATGACCTATGAATGCTTATGACTCTACAAGAGTTATGCAAAAATAAATACCATGATCTAAGGGAAAAATATTAAAAAATGTGTGCTTTCGTTTTAGTTTTAGATACAAATAAAATTTAAACATCTTAAAATTTCAAAATGTAATTGGATTATCTGAAACTGATAAGGTAAATAAGTTATATGTTAGTACAGATTTAACCAAGTATTCCTTTATCTGATTCAAACTAAAAACAAAATAATTGACAGTTAAGTTTATAATTTTATTGGATTTAAAACCAAATTTTTTTCCGAATGAAAATTAACTTTAATTTAAATCTACATAATTAATCGCAAGTATTCATTAATTTTTAAAGAAATTGGTATTGAGGCATTCAGTGAATGCTAAAATTTCAATTTACTATGGTTTTTAAAATATATATTTCAATTATTCTATGCTCAGAGAGTTTTAATTACCAATTTCTTAAAAGAAAACATTAAATTTTGAAAAGAAAAACTGTTTTTTAGATCTAAATTTATAATGGAAAAATAAAATATTTTATCTAAGTTACAATTTAGAGGGAAGAAACACTAATAAATTATAAATTTTTTGCGTGCCATTTGAGAAACAAAATATTAATAATGTGTGCTTGATTCACGTATTAAATATATTTTGCCTATTATTTTATTAATGTAATTAGCGTAACTACCTGTTACATTTTTTTGACTTTTAGCTTATTATATTTTATCATTACAATAGAGATAAACTTACGCAGATAATACGCATTTGCGACTGAAAAATGTTAATTAAATTTCTTTTTTTTACGTTTGATGATTATTTTTCATGAAATATCAATTTTTAAATTATTATACTTTTAATATGCAGCATGTAAATGAGGTAAAGAAATACTTACCTTATATATATGCTGCAAATTAAACTAATATAATTTTTAATGAAAAATAATATGATATTTTTATATTTTATGTAATAAATTAAACTATTTTTAGAATAACATGTAAAAAATAAGAATTTTAAATTCTTTGTTAAAATTATACAGTTTTATTTCGTTTTAGTGTTTATAATGTTATACAAGATTCATTTCATATTTTTATCAACAGGAATTAATTTTTTTAAATTACTAATTTTAAATATATATATATAGGATAATTCTTCAAAGTTATAAATTTTCATCAATTAATACTATTTCATTACAATTATTTATTTAAAGTTTATTAATTCGCTAATTATATTTGAATAAATTAATTTTTTAAATTACTTACTTTTAAGTATAAGCTAATGCTTCAGTTATAATTTTTCATCAATTAATGATATTTCATTAAAACTTATTTACCTTTGAAACTAAAATACTGTGAAAAAAATTGATTTCAGTGCTACATATAACATTTAATTTCTATGACAATGAAAGCATTAACTCATTTGATTTTAAAGCAAAACTGTGGTAAATAGTAAGGGGAATAGTTTCAATTTTTGTATGACTAATGTAGTTTTATATACCAATTTGATTATTTTTATTAAAAATCAATTGTCTTTATTAATGATCATTAAATTAAATTAAAAATTATTGATCATTAAAAACCAATTCATAGAGTTCCCTTACTAAATTATTTCTGGTTGTTTTCATCAAATACCTCTCGCATATAAAAAACGCAAGATATTTTTAAACTGTTAGCTTTGATCATATATTTATAATTTTCCTTACATTAGAAACATTTAAAGTAAATAAAATGCACAATAAGGACATAGGAAGAAAGATACTTTGAATGAATGTTTGATCAAATTTTTTAAACAGATTAAAATCTATTTTTTAATCTGATTACTTAAGCTAATAGTATTACAAGCATTTTGTATTTTGAAATAAAATATTGTGGAAACTTTTTAGAAACGTTATATTTATTAAGCTTTTGTCAAAATTTCTTTCAAAGTTTTTTATTTCTAAAATCTCTTTTCAAAGTTTCTAAAATTAATATAGTTATAATAATTATAATTCTAAAATTTATAGTGAAATTAATAGTTATTAAATAAATAGTAATTCTAAAATTTCTTTTCAAAATTATTTTTTTAATGGTGTGTCTTTTTCCTTGTGTATATGTGTTTGTGTGTGAAGAATTAGTTTCAACGCGTCTTTCAGAATTGAAATATATAAAAGACACTCCAGAGGAAACTTTGGAATCTTTGAATCATTTAACGAAGCAATGATTTTTATTTCACTCAGTTAGAATTATGAAAGCGATGCTGAAAACTAAACTTTGTAAAAACAGAAATTTGTTTGGATTTTTTGCTATGTTTCAGTATAAATTATAAAAACCTACAATGTCTAAGAACTTTCCATCAGGAGAATAATTCATCGAATAAAACTTGAGTTGATCTGCAATATTAATTTCGGAGATAAAAGGATACTTTTATAATAAAAACTTATATCACTTTCTTTAAAAGTCATTATTAGTGTTACATTTTACACCAAAATTTATGAAATTAACATTTGCTGCATTAATAACATACATCATCATTAATAGTAATTATGAGTAGTATTAGAATTCAGTGTCTAATTTTTAGAAAAACGTAAAGATTGTAACGCACTTTACATATATACTTTTAAAAGCAAAGAATGTTTATGTGTACATGAAGAATTGATTAAATTTGAATAAAAACACAAAATTCTAAATATATTACCTAGTTCACTTTTATTTAAAAATATAACAATTGTAAATTAGACTTGAAGCTGCATAATAAGTTTTGTTATTTATATAAAATTATTCATTTTCAATTATTAAAATATTTAAATGCTACGTATTAACTATGAATGCATGAAATAGGAAAGTTACTTTAATATTGTGTGTGCAAAGTTAAATATTTTGCAAAGTTTATAAAATTCTCCATAATTTCTGACACACTCTTTACAATAATATATATATTTATTACATTTAAAATGTACTCAAATCTACTGCAGGGATAAATTTTTATAGCATATTTATAAAAATATATTTTAATAAAGGAATGTTTTGATAAATCATATTTTTAGTCAATATAAACTAAATTTGGTTCGATGAAACTGCAATCAAAAATTAAATGTTTATTTATGAATAAAAACTAAAAAGTAAACTTATTGTATAAAAGTGTTTGCTTAAGCTATTTTCATTGAATTGCATTTGCAATTTATTTAAAGTTGATAAATAGATATATAAACGAATTTAATTCTTTGATGCTTAAGATTATTAATGTTGACTAATATTAAGAAACAAAAATTAAAGAGGTAAATAATCGTTTATTTACGTTACGTTTATGCAATTAGCTTTGAATTATGCATTCGAAAAAATTTATTAAAAAATTAATTTTGCATGAAAGCCGAAGTGTAAATATAAAATTTAAATAAATGTAGTTAGAAATAAAATTAAACTTGAAATAAGCCAAATAGGCACAATTGTTTATGTAAAGATTTTATATAGAAAAGAGATACGCAAACTTAACATAATATAATGAAAAAGGAAAAAAAAACGCACTTAGAAGTTTAACATGAATTATTATACAATTTAAGCATAATTTGAAAGAGAAACAACAGTTTCCAAAAATATCAAAAATTATATCATAAAAATTGAACGCTTTGCCATAATTACTCTAAAAAAATGCAATACTACTTAAAAAAATTAGTTTTACTGATAACAATTAAAAAGTATAAACAAATGGCATGAATATGCTCTTAAAATCAAATATTTTGAAAAGAATATACAATAAAATTATAAAATATATAAAAATTGGAACAAAATTGAATGGACTTTATCAAAATCAATTACTAAATATTTGAATAATAATAGGATTATAAGTCTATGTATACACACACACAGACATATCTATCTCTGTCTTATGTATGTGTAATATGTTAATGTATATATATATATATATATATATATATATATATATATATATATATATATATATATATATATATATATATATATATATATATATATATATATATATATATATATATATATATATATATATATATATATATATATATATATATATATATATATATATTATTTATTAGAAATTAATAATGAAAATAGTTTTCCCTTCCCTTCAAAAATGGATACAAAGAAAGAAAATTTATTCAATCTTCATTGAAAAAATACATTATTTATGCTTAAATATTCAAAAATAAACACTTCATAATTTGTGTTTAAGGAAATAAACATAACTTTACAATTTTAATTCCACGTGTAATTTGTTAAATAGAAGAAATCTATCATTTTTATTTTAAAAAATACAACTTTAATAATATTTTTTTAATAAATGTAAGAACTATAACACTAAAAATTTTTAATTTTACACATTAATACCAAAGTTTAATTTATGATCATTTATATACAAAATAAATGAAATCCAACTTCATTTTTCCGCAGTCATTGACAAAAGTCATTGCCATTTATTTCTCTCTTTTAGAAGAGCAATTCAACTTATTGTTATTTATTTCATTATCTTAAAATTTTAAGTACACACAATTCAATGAAAATTTCAGGTTAATAATTTTGTAGGCAATTGCTTTTAAATTATTAAAAAATACTATAATATGCATATTTTTGGAATAAAATAATGTTCATTTGATTATATTCATAGATTCCTTTGGAAGATATTTGAACTCTCGTTAATGTACTAAACTACATTACGTTTTTCTAAAATGCGGTCAATTAACACATAGTTATTTGTTTTATTCTTCATATTTGAAAAACATATCAATTTCAACAATATGCACTTACAAAATATTGAAGGAATTATAACATATGTGTTTAAAATAGAATTTCAAGTCAACGGTTTTATTGTAAGCAATGTTAGAAAAACTAAATAAAAAGGATAAGCCTTCTGCAGAGTTTTAAAATTAGAAAATAATTTTGATGGGTTGCATTAAATTTAAATTCATAAAAAATGTAAATCAATCAGCTTAATTGTACATTTATATTTTTTATATCCGTTCCTTAATTTGTTAAAGATAGCAGGAGAGAGAGAGAGAGAGAGAGAATCACATATTCTTTTCTTTTAGTCCATTTCAACAGATATATCTTGAAAATTACACTGTCTTTAAAGTTAAAAAGTCATAAATGGACATTAATTTAGTGTTTTGGTTTAAACGTAGTTTATAGCTATTGACTATAGATAGTTGTAAAATTTTTTATTTGTTTTAAAAAAATTCTCTATTCTGTTAGTTGCTTTCAAATGATTTTTTCTTAGTTTTTTACTAATCATTTATTGAAAATTAAGCTTGATGCGTCATCTTATGGAAAAAAATCTATCATTTTAACATGCAAATAAAAACTTTTTTTTACAAAATATTAAAATGTAAAACATAAGGATTACAAACAGATATGTTACTACTAAGTTCATTTAAACAAAATCTTAAAATACGAACTTACACTAGCCATTGATAAAGATAATTTGAATTTGAACAAAACAAGCTATAATTTGAGTTAAAAAAAATTATGATTAAAAATTTATATTTTTTAATGAGAAGTGTAAGTTTTTTTAAGCTAAAAAATTCTCACAGATTGCAATCTTTGTTATAAACGTATATTCTATGTGCCATTTAAATTTATAAAAATTCGGTCCTTGCAACATTAAATTTAATCGCTGTACAGGTTACATGATGTAATAAATAATTTGCATTAAAATAGACTTTTAATAGTTTGTTTCTTAAATCATCAACATAAGGTTTATTTTATTGATTTTAAATAAAAAAAATAATAACAATGCATAAAATATAATTTTATACACAAAAAATGCCATAAAAGAAGATTTAGATATAAAATGGCATTTTACGAATAGTTAGATTGTAAAAAAGTTAAATAGTTTCTAACATTAAAAATAAAAATAAAATTGAATAACTATATGGCAAAAAATTAGCATGATACAGAAAACTTTAAAAATCGACAATAATAATAAATCAATACAAGTTCTATCTTACATATATAAATAAATATTTTTTATACTTCGACAGGCATGATAAAATTTATATGTATATATATATATATATATACATACATATATATATATATATATATATATATATATATATATATATATATATATATATATATATATATATATATATATATATATATATATATATTAGACAAAATTAACTACAGAATTTACTTAATAATAAATAATTATTCAATTTAAAAATAGGTGATTATTATGTATTTGCAATCACTTTTTAAAAGGAATCTATTGAGATTATGTAACATTAATTATATTTCTAGAAAATTTAATGAACTAAAACAATTATTAACGTTCCTTTATGTTTAATTTTAAACTACACTTAATTTGCTTCAGTACATAATTCTGATTCATTATGAATTTCAGAATTTCAGTTTCAATCATTGACAAAACACACACAGACAACACACACATATAGGCATACATGTGTATTACACACACACACACACACACACACAATATATATATATATATATATATATATACATAAACTTTACATAAATTTCTATTTCACATATTTCTATTATCGTACTGTCGTTTCAGTTTTGTGCTACGCTATTTCTCCATTCCTTCTTTTCAGTAAACACCTTAAAAAATTTTGTCATGAAACAGAATATTTTTTCCAATATCTACCCCTGTAAGATGTAACTTAAATATGATTAACCAATATTGAAAAATATTCAGTTTTTATGGATATTTTTACTTGATCACCAATTATTTATACGCATTAAATGTTTAAAAACTGATTTAAAATCAAAATAAATAAATATTATAAGTCCGTTACGAGATTTATGTTTCCAAAAATTAAAAAATAAAATTGAAGCATTTTATTTCCAGTATGTTCCAAAACCTAGCTCAGAATCCATCAATTCTCTTTTATTATTTTTGAGATACATTCAACAAACCGTTCCATCAGGATAGAATTTACACTGACTACAATTCATGAGCTTAGAATTTTATGGATTGAATTTAACGCATTGGCCGGATGCTTTGTCACGATCCATAAGTAAATAGATTTTTTCTTCCAGTCATTTATTTTTTTATACTTCATACTCATTTCTCTGGTCATTGTTTCATATTTTATATTTTAGCCAAAGTTCTTATTGTGAAACCATTAAATATTTTATAAGGTTATAAAAGAATAATTAAAAATAGAAAAATCACTAAATAACACTTGTGGTTATATAGAACAAAATTAATTATTTTCAAATAATATTAGAAGTTCAAAATCAATGAATGTAATTGTATATTATATCACTTATACATGAATAAATTTTTATATAAAAACTTAAGTTTATCATATCATGAAGTGTTTACATATGAGACGAAAGATTATTCGTAAAATCCTATAAAAATTAATTTCCTCAAAGAGATTCAATTTATAATTTTTCTTTAATTTAAAAAAATATATTTAAGTTCTCTGATTGCTTCTCATTAATTTTTTAGCACGTGCTTTACATGAAATTTACTCTAAGAATTTCTAAGTATGTAAAAAATCTATTCAGGAAAAAATAATTGATATAAATTCAGCTCTTTATTTACGAAATTAATCCAAATTTAACTTGCATTTATATATGTGATTGCGTTTGATGCATGGAAATATAATTAGACTAGAATTTATTAAAGTGTAGTTGATATTGAGTAATTTTAAAAAAATTATTATTTTTATTTTAATAAGTATGCATATTTAAAAACATTAACAAACGCATATATATATATATATATATATATATATATATATATATATATATATATATATATATATATATAACTAAATTTTCTACTTATTCTATATGAGTAGTTACACATTTTTAAATGTATATATTCATATTGAAAGTTTGCAAATATGAAAGATAAAAGTGATATCAGAAAATATTCTTTAGTAAAATTTGTAATGAACTTAAGGCATTCCTAGCACCTAAAAAATCCATTTCATATTTTTGAAATTTATTTTACTTTTTTAAATTATCCCAATTTTTATTTTTCATATAGAATTATGAAAATAACTTTTGACAATCTTATAAATTTATAACTTGATAATCCCATAAAATTTCCAGTGTTATAAACTTGTCATTCTATATCGTTTGGAAATCATTTTCTCTTGATTCATATGAATTTGAGCAAAAAAATTATTTCTAATAAATGAGTTTAATTTAAGTTATCCAAATATTTGCAATGAAGAATACATAAAAGAAAATTATATTTTGTAAACTTAAATTGATTTTCTGTCAACCAAAAGTTGGGAATTTTGAATAATTGTCAATGGTAGCACTTAATCTATTTTGAATTACGTATTTAGAATACTAATATTTTTACATACACTTGCATTAATATTTTTGAATAAATTTCGGGATAATATAAATACATATCTTCGAGTTTATAATGCTTTTAAATTTATAAGAATTTAAAACAAGATATTACTCTGTAAAAAAAAATTGCTATTTGAATTTAAATTTATTTTAAATGATTTCTTTCTCTCTCTCTCTCTCTCTCTATCTATCTATCTATCTATCTATCTATCTATCTATATATATATATATATATATATATATATATATATATATATATATATATATATATATATATATATATATATATATATATATATATATATATATATATATATATATATATTTTTTAAAAATACATACTAAACATAAGCATTTAATGTTTTTTTTTAAATACAAGTATTTATAAATTATTTGAAAACAAGATATCACATGTCAAATCACCTTTGAAATTGTGCTGTTAATTTGCATAAAATAAGTATTTCATATTTACAAAATGTAACTAATAAGTTGAAATTTTTAAGGATTATAAATTAATTATTAAATTTTCATCACCTTGAAAATGTATTCACATTACTAACTTTTCTTAATTCCAAATATTCTTGTTTTCCACATATTACCTTCACTGAAAAAAATGTAGTTATTTTTAAAAAGCGTTTAAGATTTAACATATAACAAGATTTTGATATAATCTTATTTTTTAGAAACATTTTCTCCTAAAATTGGTTACAATTTAAGTAAATTACATATAAAAATTAAGAAAAATTTAAATAAGATAAAATTATTCCAAAATAAATTACATCCAGATTTTGGTTCCCTTTCTAAGTTTCTGAGCTTTACGGGAAAATTTAAACGTCAAATTTCCTTTTTTTAAAAAAATAAATTCCAGCTTAATATGTTTCCAAACTTTTCTTTCCTTATATTATAATTTGATATCAGAAAAAAATATGTTATTAAATGCAAATAAAATTTTATTTAATATATATCTCTCATAAAACTTAGGCTGTGGCTTCAAATAATTTTTAGCATTTGCTTTAAATTTAAATTATACAGCGTATTTTTAATCTTTTTCTAGAACATTACTTTTTCAGCTGCATTAGGATTTATTTTTTAAGATGCTTCTGAAAAATTTGTTATAAGATTCTTATATTTCTTTATCTTATCCTGTGCTTTGAAAATTCTTGCCTCAAAATCATGTAAATGCATTTGGTATATTAATAAAATTATTTTCCCAGAATTAAATAATTACATTAAAAATTAATATGACAAATAATTTTTGAAATTAATAATCTACTAATTTAATGATACCTTAATTTTTAAAAAAATAGAAAGAATTTCAAGCAAAATGTTAAATATGCAAAATAATTGAAGTGAAAATTTAGTTTTGAATTTTATTACTATTTTACATAACAAGAAAATTGGATTTTGTTATAAAACCACTAAACGAAATATCCCATGTTTGAAGACAAGCATTTTTATTCTTAAAAAAGATCTGTGTTACGTTTTCTGCTTTTATCTTGCACTTTTTGTTGGAAAAGTTTTAAATTTCTTGTCTTTTAACCTTAAAAAAAATTTATCTGGATAAGAATGCTAACATCCAATACAGCTATAATGCAACTCTTACCTATTTATCTATCTTCTAAATTGTTTAATTAACATTTAGGTATTTATTTATTGAATTTTAAAACATATTGAACAGTAAAAATATGAGTTTTAAACGTACATCAGTCAATTTATCAAAAATATTTAATCATCTGTAAAACCAGAATGTTATTTGATGGATGCTCAAAATATAACGACCTTCAGCTGCTAAGTTGTATGATGGACATTTTTATTAATTTATTCACTTGATATCCATTTTACTCCACTTAATGTATTTTGAATACTTTTATATTAAAATTTTAATTAGAAAAGGCAATTTAAAAACTATATGTAAGAAATATAAATTAAATATACTTGTCCATATATAAAGTATATTTACCTTACATTTTTTCCAAATACTATCATATTACAATCTCTTAAAATACTAAATTTCATAAACCAAATTTTATGATAGTATATTTATGTTTGTTCTTTATTTTGGAAGCATATTTATGATGCTATAATTTATATAATGAAAAAATATTAATTTCAAGATATGTGTATCTTATTTTCTGTTTCAAAAAACAAAGAAGTAGTAAACATTTCATTTCAATTTAAATTGCTGTTGAAATACACATTGTAGTTCTTCTTTCTTAATAAAAATATTTACCATGCATCTTAAATATAACATTATAAAAACAACGTAATTATGATCTTGTTTTTAAAAACTGCCAAAAAATAAATTGCGAGATATTAAATATTTTTAAAATGTGAAAAGGAAAATTTCGTCCTTCTTCTTCTAAACAATGTTTATTATTTGTAAAAGTTTATTGATTTCAAAATGGCAAAAATACTTTTTCTGCAGTGATCATTAAATTTTCAATATAAAATAATGTAAATAAATCGTGGATTTCTTTCCTAGTTTGCACTTTTGAAATGAGGTCATAAAGTCTTAAATGTTTCAGAAAATCTCAGGTTTTTCTTCTTATGTACATTTTAAAAGATATCTTAAAATTCACGTTTTATTTTACATAAAAAAATATAGGTAATAAAGTGGTTTTGGATTTTAAAAAGAAAATTATTAAATTTTAAGTTAAAGAATATAAAATATTTTTTTATGATGAAATTTCTAGTTCTTCATTTTATAATGAATTTTAATGAGTTTTATGCTGAATTATTTACTGAGCTTGAAACTAATTAGAAAAGAAATCGAAATAAATTTGACACTTTTATAGAAGAAAAGTTCATTTCTTGTTGATATGCTGAATGTTTATTTTCCCCCGAATTTTAAATAAACTCCAATAATATAAAGAGATATTTTATTATAAAGTTCATTTAAACTGTAAACTGAATATAAAATTGCTTACCTTCCATTCCAATAATTATGAAAGAAAAATTCATTATTTGCTTTGAAAAAAACAATAACGTTATACTCCCTTAACTGAAGGAACTTATATATAATTATTTAAAATATATATTATGTAAAGAATGTGTGTGTACTAACACCAAAAACTATGTAATTTATTTACAAAATAATTGATCTTTGCAGTGCAGCAAATGTACTACTCTACAAGTCATATGGTCATATTAAATTAATTGTATAAAAAGGATTTCGAATAATTTCTTGATATGTATCTTGCAGATATTGTATGAATCAATGCTTTTAAATTAATATTAATATCAGATGTAATAGTGCATATTTTATAATAAAAATAAAGTCATGCTATGAAAATGCGTGACATAGACTTGAAAAATAAAATACAATTACAAAAATATAAATTTTATGTAAATTTTAAATATTTGGAGACCTATTTACCATCATTAAGACAAGTAATAAATAATAAAAAATTTAACAAAGTTAAATTAATATTACTACTGTGAAAATATAGAGCGTGGGTATAATAAATGATAACAAATTGTATAACAAGTTCCAAAACAAGGTTACTTGATACTTATAAAGAAATAATCAAATTTATTGGTTGTATTTAGAAACTGTAAACAGATGAATTGCCCATTTATGGACGTTAATAATGTTTCAGTAGAATAATTAATGATATCCCTATGGTTAATAATTTTATAAGGCATATATGTGAAAGGAAATTTTAACAATTTAATTCAACAGTGTACATTTGAAACTCTAAGACAGAGTAATGAATGACATATATTAGAGATAATTAATGCATTCTCACCGATTAGAATAACATTTTTTGTACTATACAAGGTATATTTTTCCATATAACACACTTGCTGTTCTCAATTATAAAATCTACTAAATTTTATTAACTAAAGTTTCGCTTTAGTTGATAGCAACACAGACTAAATTGTAATAAAATGATATTTATTAATTATTTCTTAAGCATTTAATTATAATTCTGAATAACTGTCAAATATAATCATGTTTTCAGCTTACAGTGAACATGATTCATAGGTAAAACTCCTTTTCTCAGAGCGAAGAAAGTTTTGAATCTACCACTTTTCAAACGCTAAACCTAATTTATACCTAAATATCTAAACTTCAGTTTAGATATTTAGGTATTCAAACTAATTTTTGAAACACTTATACCAAAACTTCAGGCACGAATACTTATTAAAGTAAATAATTAGGATTTTCAGGAAAGTTTTATTTGACAGATATGATGTAACATGTTAAGATATAAAAACTTTTTCATAAAATTATCTAGAATACTTCAAATTAAAACGTCTGATTGTTGCTATAATTTTCTTCTACATTTCTATGATATAATGTTACATCGCAGTGAATAGATTAAAATAAGCAATTAATTTCATATGATTTTTTAACTTTTTTCAATATATTTTAAGAAGATATTTATTTCAAAGATTTATATTGAATAGAAATCTTTCAGCATTAATAACTCATTTATAAATAAAAGTTTGAAGTAGCCATTAAATTATTTTATGACTTTCGCTTTCAGCTTTAAAAAAAAAATATTTTATACTTCAAACATCTCTACTGTCATCACTTCGTAGAGGAATTGTACACTTTTTCCTCCCTCAGTAATCTGCTATTATAAAAAAAAGAACAAGCGAACAGTCAGCATCGAAATAGTTTTCTTTACGTTCCTAAGACGATTTTTTTCTCCTCAAAGCCACAAAATCTCATTGATAGCATGTTTTGCCATTTTTTCTCTTTCTTTTTTTCTCACCACAGTGTTGCATTAGTAAAAAGTGATATATCTTACGGTTTCTCAACGGGTTAGCGGGATGCCGTAAGTTTGTTTTTACTTTTCGTTGATCATAATAGCGTAATCTATCATAGCAGACAATGACAAAGGAAAAAAGCTATTTAGAAATAGTCTTGTTGTAATCTCCTTGGAAGCTCACTTGAGCTTCTTTGAGCAGTTAGAGGAATGTGATTTCAACAAAAAGACCCGAATCAGGGTGTTTCGTAAATTTTTTCTCCATCTCCTTTACTTCACTTTCTTCTCAGATGACATTTTCCTTTTTTATTTATTTCAGAATTTTTCCCGGCTTATTAACTTGTTGATTATTGTTCTTAAAGTGCGGAAAGATTCATTCTAGGATTAAGTCAGGTGACAGAGCTAATTTTTAAGTTTCTCTGCTTCATTAAGCTGCACAATAACGTAGAAGAATTTATCTTCATTTTTTGATTATTGAGTTTATTGGTTATTGTTTGAATATACTCAATTATTTTTCAGTAAAACTTATTTTAATATATTATTACAAAATTTTAATGTAGTAAAATTAATTGTAGAAATTTTTTCATTGTTTCATGCCTTATATTAGACTTATTTTTATGTATCCTAGATATATTATTTTTTATGTATCCTAAATATATCTACCTAATTGACAGATAGATAGTTAGCAAATTGCCCTTTGGCTTTACCACTTAGTGGTTTGATCCTTATCTCAGACTTCTGCTCTTTTGGGTATTAAGAATAGCTTTAAGCCTATTGAAAATAGACGGGAGACCGGGTTTAATTAAAATTCGTAAGTAAGAAATGACCACTGGCTGACAAATAGAATCTGGATTTATCAATAAGCACATATTTATCTTCTTCAATGACACATAAAAGTTCCTAAGAAATTACTATTTAAAATAAAATAATTATGAAAGTTTGCCTATTTTTTATATTTTTATTGAACTCATTCAAGACAAAATTACACGCAATATTTAATAAACTGCTAATACACTAGAGTTTCTTTTTTTAAGGTTATATAAATGTAACATATAACTTCCATATGGAAATAGGGAAATAAAAATAGCAATTTTGAATTTTAAAAAGGCAGAATTCAATTCTATCGGTAATGGTAGAACTTTGTTATTTTTCAGCATAGGCATTTATTTCTAAAATAATTAAAATGGATTCAATACATTCACTCATATTATTATCATCATTTGGATTTTGATAGATCAAAATATTTTTAATTCTAAAGAATATTCTTATCATTTGAAACAAGACATAATATTGCTTGAATTTTCTATTCGGTTATTGTTATTAAGTTCTATAGCATAAAAATAACTAAAGTGGAATGTATAAAAAAAGATAGTAGTTAAAAAAATGTTCCTTACAAATTGATATATCGTCAAAAATCAGTTTTATTTTTATAGGTTATTTTTATATTGTGAGTTTAGTTATAAATATTTTTCTGAGAATAACAAAAAGTCCGCACTTGTTTTATTGTTATATCAAATGGAAATTTTCTTTTATTTGCTTGTTTAAGTTGAATTACAAGTTTTATAACAGGAGAAATTACTGTTCTTGGCAAAAATGTTTCTTTTTTATTCATTAACATGCATAAATTATTTATTTCTTAATATCTATATGTTTATATAAATATATATATATATATATATATATATATATATATATATATATATATATATATATATATATATATATATATATATATATATATATATATATATATATATATATATTATAATATTGATTAATCAATCCAAATTCAATTAAATAAATATATGAAAATATTAAAGCCTAATATGTGTTTTTACATATAAGTTCTTAATTCACCAGCATAATCTATGCAGAATTAAATATATTTATTATGAATGTAATTGAAAGAAAAGTTTCAATGCAAGAAAAAATATCAGTATTAATTAATTGATTAAAGAGATAAGTAATTTAAATAGGCATTTAAAATGTAAAAAGTTATATGGTATAAATTTGGAGAAAAATTAAAATTAATTATAAAATAAAATAGACAAATTATTTCAAAATATTTATAAATAATGTAAGCAATTTTAACGTATATATTAAATTAATTGATTTACATAATTTTTAAAAATTACAGATGGACAAAATAAAATTCGAATTATTTTTTTTTAAATTTAAAACTCTAATTATGTGTTCATAGGAAAGTCGTTTTAAGTTCATGTTAATTGTTGGTTTTTCCATTCATCCTTTTTAAAAGTGTGAAGTAAATTAAATAAACATAAACAGGTTTGAATAACTGGTTTATTAAAACATAAAATGAACAAGTAAATTTGTGATACATTTATCCGAAATTACATAAAATAATAAAGAAAAAAAACATTAAAAAACAAAAGAAAAGCTCTGATATTTTATATAATCTCTCATCTTGTTCTTCAAACTTAATTTTATTATTTTTAATTTAAGTATAATTGTTTTAAAAAATTATATATGTAAAAGAATAACTATATAAAACAAATTGTTTAAAGCTAATTGTCTTTTAATTATTGTAATTATTCTCTATTATAATAGATTTACATAATTTATAATCACTGAATTATATATTATTTGTTAAAAATTTATAAAAAACATAATTAAAAACGATAGTAGCTAAAAATAATCTTTAAGGCATAAATCATTCTCATAATAGACGAGAAATCTCTTTTTCTATAAAGTAAATATATTTTATGAAAAAACATACGATTCTTGTTATATTTTGTAAAAACTATTACTTTCAATAAAAATACTGTTTATATCATTACTGTACATCAAAACAATTCGTGTAAATCCCATTACTGTTTATTAAAATAAATACTGCAAAAGAAACCCAAAATCATTTTTATCTTCTTAATCAATAATAAAACAAGAGAAACCACATACATTTACTAATCGTAAATCGGACAAAACTCTCATGATGTTAGCAACAGAAGAAAAGTATATCATAATTTTAATGCTAGTATATATGAAAAACAAGCCAAGCCTGCGCATAACATTTTAAGCTCCAAAAATATTTAAATCAAAATAAACTGAAAGTTATGCCCACTCAATATATAATGAAATAATAGATAGGAAAATTGGAATTTTTATAATGATTTAACTAAATATATGCGTGTTGTTACAAGGTACAAAACAGCTCCTACAATATTTATTAGTTATTTTCGATAAAATAATTTGCTTCAAACAGAACAGAATAATGTATTTAAATTTTTCATGCAGTTTAATAGTTGCTAAATAATCCATTAAAAATCTAACGCTCCATTTGGTAAACCTTTTAATTTTGATTGTTTTAAAAAATAATTTTTTAGCACTTCGTTTTACATTTTGATGTAATTACCAACAACAAATGAATTTTAATTACATGTTTATATATAAAGCCGATTTATGAACAATTACTCCAGAGCTTCAAATAGAAGAAATAGCTATTTCCAAAGTTATGTGTGTGTGAATCGTTTCATTCACATTTTATTCAAATGCATAAATTTACTCGTAGATTTTAAGCATTATTGGAGGTATTTATTCATGTGATAAAGTGTGTCTAAAATGAAGTGTGCAAAACATATTTATGAATATTTGTTTACTATTGAACACACGCATTGGAATTTCGCTGACTATCATTTCTGTCAAGAAGCTCAATTTACACAATTGCAAATAATTATCATTTCAAATTTATTTTATATTAAGAATGTTATAATTATGTTATTATGTTATATAATTTTATAAATATGGCTTAATAATAAACTTTATGGTATTATTGACCTAATTATGTTACTTATTGAAAGATTTAGTGACAATATATTCTCATTAATTACCATTTAAATATTAATTTTACTATATAATGTCAGTTATTGTGTTTCATAAATGGTCTCAGAATAAAAAAGTTGCATTATTATTTTGTATGCTTCACTCACATCACATGGTAAATTGTATAATAGTTTTAGAAAAAATAAATAACTCTTTTCTACAATTTGAGAATTTTCAATTTAATATTTTTAGTTCACTGAAGTACTAACTTATTAACAGGTATAGATTATGAATATAATACAAAAATACATAGACTCTCACACATAAGGTCTCACACATAGACTCTCACACATATGTTGTAATATTCGCTCAATATATTTAAACTCATTTCAAATACTTTCTTAAAAGATAAATTGTCTTCCATTAATTGAAAATATTCATTTTTCAGAAATAAATACATCGCTATTTTTTCAATGATTAATTATAAAAAATAATTTTACTTATTTAATTGTTGTTCTTATTTAATAAATATATCACTTTTAAAAATATTTCTTTGAATATAAAACTGATAGTATATAAATTAACAAAAAATTCTTAATTTTTTCTTCCTAATTTTAAGTTGTAAAAACATACAAATGAGGATACCAATAAAAATTAAATTGTTAATTCGCAACTCTTTCATGGATTTCATGATGATTTTTATGAGGCTTGTCTTTGTCACTTTCAAAGCCACAAATTCTGTTGGCAGCGCCCATCTAGAAAATTTTCTTTTACAGAAAATGTTTGTCATGCTCTTTATCTGTCTTCTGCTTAGACAAGAAATCTTATTTGGACCGGAAAACCAGTTAAAATCAAGCTGTCACTCTTTTGTTTAGTCATAACTCGAAACCAATTCTGTGAAATTGTTTATCATATCGATTTCTGACAAGTCTGTGGCTCATGCCTCATACACAATTTATGATTGATTTTTTTTCTCATTTTTCAAATATTCCAAGCTCGTAACTCAGTTTTCTTCTACCTTATTAATGATTAGAGAGCATCCAACGTCAGCAGTACTTAAATATTAAATTTTCATAATATATTTATAAAAATGTAATTGGAAAATGCCTTGTTAATATAAAACTTATTATGTATTCTGTCAGATATTTTATTAAAAATAAATAAATAATTTTATATTATTTAAGCGTACTCTAACCAACAAGACATTTTTAATTAAAAAAAAACATTTAAAATTGCTTTTCCCGAGGTTTGACATTTTTATATATTTATCCGTGTCTAATTTTCTAAATTGTTCATTATAAACAAAACATTAATTTCATATACATTAAAGTTTTTCAAAGTATTTGGCTTCATTTAATTAATAATTTGTTCAGTTTAAGAGTTTATTATAGTAAAAAAATAAATGCTTCCTATTACGATTAAAAAATTAAACAGTATTCAATAATTTTAATTCTCAAGGAATGTTAAATTATATGTTATATTTTTAAAGCATCAGGATAGATATATAATTAGGATATTTAAGTATTTTCTAAGTATAACAACAAAAAATTTCTCATGTATAAAAATTCAACACTTATCTTCAATACTTTAGAAGTCATATTTTTTAGAGGAAAATAAATAACTAATCAATTGTTTCTGTGTGCTCTTCTACTTTATTTTTTAGAAATAATCGCTGGTTTTCTAACTGAGACTCTTGCGCTGAATAAGTATTTCCATTTCAGTCACATATGCAGAGCTCTACAGGCTTCCACTTTCCAGTGTAATGTGTGATTCTCCAACATTCTGATCTAGCACCTTTTTGCAATGCAGATGAGGCGGATGTTATTAGTGGATGGTCTACCAGCACTATGAACCAATGAATATTTAAGGAACTCCTTCTTCCGTTTACCATAGGAAAGCATTCTTCTTTCGTATAGTGCTTTTGAGTTCTGCTCTCGTTCTTAATGAGAGACCTCTGAAAGAAGATGATCTTCCTTTCAAGTGAGGGATTTCTTTCTTTTTATCTTAGGAAAATAAATTGTATTGATAACTGAAAGAAACTCTAATTTCAATTTATACTAACATTTTCAAATACAATATGGGATATTTAAATTTGATTGTTGGGGAAAATAAATTACTTAAAATCAATCTCTGTTATTTGAATTTATAAACATCACATTAGTTTTGCTACATTATCGTGCCTCCCTTTGTATATTATTTTACACAAATTGATGGCAGCACTATCATTAACAGAAGAAATTGATTTAAAAATCTATAGCAATATCTACAGGATAAATAAATTTCTACAGAGTAAAAGAAATTAATTTATTTTCCATTTTTTGACTAACTTAGGAATTTATAACAATTGCTCTGTAATGTAACTTTTATTAAACGAAAATATTTTTAAGATAATTAAAACTCTGAGTCATAAATTTAACGAGTTATAAATCTTATCATGTTTTTAATGTTATCATGCTCTTAATGTTATAATGATCTGAACTTCAATTGTGAAAATAAAATTATTAAACTTGAACGTTAATAACGCCATTATTTTTTATACCGCAAATTGTTATAATTTTTTATTAATTGCTACGAGTAACCTTCATAATTAATTTTTATTCTACTCTTAATACATACAAAAATATTAACAATGAGATATAAGCAGAAAAACCATAAATAATATTAGAATATCCTTACTTTATTAAATCTTAAATAATTCAAGAAATCAAGAGCATAACTGACAAACATGATATGAATAACCGCTATAATTGTAGTTGTATTAATATGAATGCTCTTATACATAAATAAATAAAACTTTTATGTGAAATTGCGAGATATCTCAATTATTTATGCTTTGCAAAAATATTTTATGACAGAAAAATATTTTTAATGTGCTTTGAGAATAAATATAAAATGTGGTGCGCTGCTGAAATTGCACTTTATATAAGAAGTTTCGTTTTCCTGTGTGTTTTACATTCTTGATAAGACGAGGTGAGAATCTAAAGAAACATTTTCCAGTTTTCTCCTATACTTTCGAATTCCTAGACAGAAATTCAAAGTAAACATAAAGTAGCATTCCCCATAATCATGCAACAATGCACTTTCTGTTTTACTTCATTTTAAATAAAATAGTATAAATGAAAGTAGACATATTCTTCGTTACTCGTTATGAGATTAAGCACAAATATTGAAAAATAGAAGAAATGATTACCCTTACATATCAGAATAAATTTATATTATAACATTGCAAAGTAATATACATATATATATATATATATATATATATATATATATATATATATATATTATAAATATTCTGCATATTTCTTAGAATGACTTACTTCACTGTAATGAAACAGATATACCGATTTGAAAAATTGTACTTGTAACCTTTAATATATGAATTCCTCAGAAAAATATATAGAATAATGTATGTGAATATTCATAAAAGACAAATATATTGCTTAATATCTTTTATTCAAGTATTTATCTTTTATTTGTTAAGAAAAATTTCTTTTTATATTCCCTTAAGCTCAATAATGCATTTTTTGCTGGTGAATGCATATCACAAAAACTTTATTTTTACTTTGCTGAAATTTTCTGTTTCGAATTTTGTTTGAAAAATAGGACTACTTGTTAAATTTTTAAGCATCAAATTATAAATAAATTTTTACGTTTGCAAAATATTTCAGGTGAATCATAACTTTGTTGTATCTATATATATGAAATAAAAATAAAATTTTCAAACTGATTAATTGAATATCTGCTCAAGTTTTCATTTAATTGGATTGATTTTTATATAAAAATAATTTCTTAATAAATTATGACAAATTTATTTTTAGATTTATGTGATTAAAAGCACATTCGTATTATATTATGTGAAATTTAAATGAGAGTATAAAAAATGCTTATTTTATGAAAATAAAAGAAATTGTACCCAAGAATACTTTAATAATTCAAATTAATGCTAATTTTTAAGAAAAATAATTTATTCATATTCCTTTCATTCACTTCGCATAATATCATACCAAGGTACGTATATGTAAGTTATTCTATATTTTACATAAGATTCTTGTACAGAATTTTCAGTTTTGAGAAATTTATTTTGCACGTAATTAATTCCTTAATTTATTCAACAAAAATGAGAACATGCTTATTGTTCTATAACAAATAAATATTACCTTTATATGATAAAAATATCTTTCAGTGATATATCTTAAACATTCAATTATTATTTTGAACATATTTCAAATTATATTTTGTATAATTCTTTACGTTTAAACTTATCAGCAAATTTTGACAAATAATATATATAGAATTGCATCTGTGAGAAATTTTAACTGTCGAAAATAAAATATGTATCACGTCAAAAGTAAAAAAAAAATAAATAATTAAATAAATAAAAGTCGCGTCTTGTTTTTTTAGTAGCTAATAAAAAGTACGACAGAGATTTTCGTCTACTTAATGAAAACTATCACACGTTCCTCTCGAGGCTAGAGCCTTAGTTTATAAAGTCACGAGAGGGAATTTAATAGAAAATTATTTTCTCTTATATATTTAATGATAAAAGCTATTCGGAAGATTCTTCTCTGTCGGCAATCTTTTTTGCCATTTTTTAGGGATTTTTTCGCTTTTTACCTAAGGTATGGGGCATAGCTTATCTTCTATGGCTCTAGAATAAGAAGGAATAACGTGGGAGAAGGGGGGCAAATCGACCATTTTCGCTAATACGCCGTAGCTGGTGCACACTGGGTTCCCCATGGGTCGGATTAAAGCCGTTATCAATTCGAAGCACGTTGCAAAGAGTGGGAAAAGCGGTATATATATCGTCAGTTTCCAGGTTACCAAAACAGACTGATGCCTCCTCTCTTCCCAGAAGAGCGATGAAAACTTCATTGGTTCAAAGGGGCTGCTCATTTAGTTTAGACCCTTTTCTGACGCCTCTTCTTTAACGCAATCTTCTCCAGAATTTTTGTTTGGTTACGGATAATGAAACGTGTATAAACAAGTTGCCTTCGTCAATGCAATTGTTTTGAATAGATATGCTCTTCTCGCTTGCGTGAAGAGGAAGTTAGCGAGTGGAAATTTTAAAGATTTAGTAAGGAAGCTCGAGGAAGGCGGTACATATTTCAAGGTTCATTAAATGGGCTATTAGTTTACCTACAATAGTGAATTTATCCACCATGGTTAAGCTAAGAAATACCGGTTAGCTGTTCTGCGAGCATGGTAATTATGTGTTCAGGTGTTAGTTTTCAAGATAAACTTTAAAAAATGAAAGAAATATGACGTTTTTTTTAAAAAATTCTATTTTCCTTGTATGATACATTAATTTGAAATTTTACTTGTGTTATTTTAAAAAATTGACAAAGAATAAATTTTCCTGAATACAATACAATGCTTCTTAAGATATTTAATTGTTAAAATATAAAACAAATTGCAAAAAAAATTTAGAAATATTTTTGATTGAAGTAAGCATGATATTTTTTATGGAAATTAAAATATATATGTTTATTAATTGTAAATTTCTATGAGTACATCTTTTTTAAGTCATTTATCATCTTTGAGATATCTGAGTTTATTGTTAACCACAGTATACACTGTAGGTTATTGATATAGAAATACAAAAAGATAATAAGAATTCAGTTAAATTTCTTATGCAGCATCAAAAGATTTAATTAAGACTTTAGGTCATGAAAAGAAATGAATTAATTTAAAAAATTAATTAATTGCTTGAAAATTCACATAATCAGGAATCTAAATCCTTGTAACATTGCACATAACATAAAATAAAAGGATGTAATATTAGTAAGCATAAAATATTTTTTTGAAAATCATGAAATAATGTATCGATTCTCACACTTCTCTTAGAATTATTTTTAAGAAGAAAGAGCCAATACAATTCTCATTAAGAGGGTCACAAGAGCATCTTATCTGTGATATACTTTTGTGAACAGTGATTTTCCTTATGAATATACTTAAGAACATGTGTGCTTGGCTGATTCAAAAGCTCTTTTTCATCATTAGTAGCTAGAAACGTAACGAAAATTCAGTCAACTTTATTACAGATCTTCATAGCATGTAATAGATCTTCATTTGCATAAGACTGAACGCAACCAAGACCTATAAAAATTTCCTTTGATTAACTTATAATTTAACAACTTATTCTTTCAAATTTAATCACTTGCTCATGTTGAGGTTATCAAAACTGAGATTAATATTAATTCAATTCTTATAAAATTTTGTTTTTTCCCCATTCTAACACAGCTATGTGCAAAAGATAAACAAACTATAAGTAATATTATGAAAAACAACAGTTTTGATCAAAATTATTTTAGTTGAATAACCAAAAGGGAATGTCTGGTGCTTAAATCTTAAAAAAAATCTTTGAAATATAGAGGTTCAGTTTTGAACCAACAGTTTGGAGCTCTTGTTGCTGAATTAATGACAAGTTCATTTTTAAGATAAAAGGATGTATTAAGTTTTAATCTTAACTCATTTAACGTTATCTAAATAACTTTAACTTGTATAACTGAATCATATTATTTAATCTAGTAAGAAATACGAAGATTATGGTGCTGTTTAAGTAAAAACCTTAAAAAACAACTACTTTTCGTAAGTACGCAAAACTTTAACATGTTATATTAAAGTACAATTTAGATTGTCAATCGAATACAGTTGCACTGTTCCATAGTATTACTACGATCCGAAATATAACAAGATTTTCAAAGTTAGAACTACCATCTCACCATAATTGTTCAATAGTAACTGAATGCGGCATCTTTTTGCTTAATCCCACTCATGGATATTTTTCGGTAATCTTCTTACCTTAATGAAGTTTCCCGTTTTAACTATGCATAAAACTTAATAATTCTAAATACATATACATATATATATATATATATATATATATATATATATATATATATATATATATATATATATATATATATATATATATATATATATATATATATATATATATATATATATATATATATATATATATATATATATATATATATATATATATATATATATATATATATATATATATTATATATATATATATATATATATATATATATATATATATATATATATATATATATATATATATATATATATATATATATATATATATATATATATATATATATATATATATATATATATATATATTATATATATATATATATATATATATATATATATATTACTATATATATATATATATATATATATATATATACACAAAAATAACAAATGAAATGGGAAAGTGGCAAAATCATTTTCATCAGTTACATTTCAATATAATACAAAGTAATTTCAGAGTCGCCACAAAGAAATAACGATAATGGAGATAATATCCAATAAATAAATCTGCCGTATTACAAACAGGGAAGAATGGGTTCACAAATTATGCAATACGATGCAAATGCTATTCTGAGAAACCATGACCTGTCAAATCTTAAAATTTAGGGACAAAAATACTATAAAATGATTGATTAATGGATTATATACTTAAATTTAAACATATAATTCATTTCATCAATATTAAATTTACCAAATTTAGAATTAAATCAGTATAATTTCAGAAGCAAATTTATATACTATGATAAATATATATATAGATTATGCAAGAATTTTTATTCATGTCGTCATGAAATTTACCTTAATTCTTAAAAAGATATTGTGTTTAATAAAAATTAACAATCTATCACATACCTCATGTTAACATATCAAAATTCACATAATTTCTAAATGTTGTAACTAATATTTAAAGTACCGTAAGGGTGAGAAATTTCTTTAATGATATATGTTGAAGTGTTATGTTAATTTTTATGCATAATCGAGAGTACAGTTAAAATAATAATGGATATATATATAAGTTCTGAAGAACTTTTGATAATTTAGAATATTTCTTAACATGTTTTAAGGTTTCTATAATATGGCCTGTCTATCTATCTATCTATCTATCTATATATATATATATATGTGTGTGTGTGCGTGTGTATGAATATTTGACAAACATCACCAGAAACATTTTAAACTTTAAATATCATCACAATACAGTATGTTACTCAGTAATCCATTGACATTTTTTACCACTAATTACTAAATGTAGAAACGAGGCTTTGCATAAAATACAAATAAATACATCCCCCTTATAGAAAGAAGAGGGAAAATTTCTATACTTTTCAAAATTTTAAGTATTCCATTTTTATTCTTTAAATGTATATAATTTCATTGATTGCTGATTTTAGAAACTTACGTAATATTCCTCATTTTGTGATGTTTATTGCCTAAGTTTAGCAATTAAACACATTTTTCTGTTATTTTTCTAAGATTTCTGTCATATTTATTTAAAGTTTTTTAATCAAGGAAAATAAGAAATATGAACTCACTAACTGTTAAAGTTTCCGTGAAACAAATTACATAATTTATGCAATTTGTTTTTTGTATGAGTAATTTAAGTTTGCAATTATTTAAAAATGTATGTAGAATACTTATAACCCTTGAGATTCCATTAGAGAATCAATTAGTTTCCTTTTCTAAGCATACATCTAATGTCAAAAACAGAAATATTTTCAAATGTGATGAAACTGAAGTATAAAGAACATAAATCATAAATTTTATGATATTAAAAAAGGAAGTAAAATTTTTAAGAAATGAAAATCGCTAAATAAATAAAACTATGATTTCTGTAAACTATAACTGATTTATTTTTTTGTATAAAACAAGAAATTATAGAATTTTTTTTAAGTTAAAATATAAATTCAAAGAAATAATAAATGGAATTTAGGAATTTAATAAATATGGACATTTATAATTGTTAAATTTAAACATTGATAACGACGACAAGTTTTTTTATTTATGTTAGATTAAGAAATCAGCAGATATTAAATTCAATGAGTAAAAATTATTGAATCCAACTGATAGGAAATTAGAATTATTATACATAATTTTCAAATGAATTTTATATTTATAAAAGAACTCAGGATTTTTATCAATTTGAAATGAAATGTTTTAAGTGCTTAAATCGTTCCAAAACATCTTTCATAAAAACTATAAATCAAAATAAAATGATATTTTTATCAGATTTGTACGATAAAATATCAGAAAAATTTTAACAAAGAAAGGGATGTGCTTTTGAATTAAACGATAAATTTTAATATAAATAATTCTGTTTCCATAATGTTCTTTTAGATGAAAGAATAAATAAATAAATGTTGAATCTCAAAACCTAGTCTTTAAGTGAGTGTTTAATGACAGATTTTAAAAATACATTGAATTTGAGTTTGATTTCAGTATACTAGAAATTATATGAAAAATTTGTTATATAGTTTATTGATTGAGATTTAAATCTGTGCTCATCAATCTCTATTAGGAAATTTACTAAAGATTACATGTATTAGTAATCTTTATGAAAGTATTACATTTTATCTGAATTATATATAGTAATAAAAATAATAATCTTTATATATATAAATATTAAGCAGTTTTCTATAGTAAGTAATCATAATAAATTTAATGTAACTTCAATTTTAATGTATTAAAGTCTGAAAAGAAATTTCAAAATTATTTTGATGTAATTAAATTTATATATATATTCATTAAAATATATTTATACATTTTAATTGATATCTAATTATTATTAAAAAAATAAATGACTTTAAGTTAATGATAAAAGCCTAGATTTTTAATAAAAAATATACAAAAATTTTTAGAATAATAAAATTATGGTATAAGTTTCAAAAGAATGTAAACAGTAAAAATAACTTACAAGATCTGATATTAATAATCTCTTAATGAAGTATGATTACAAATAGATATATTCAACATTTTGCTTGATTTAATTACAAAAATGTTTTTATAATATATTTAATTCATTATTGGAATTTATCGTACATTAGCTTGTGTTTCTATAAACAGCTTTGATTGATAATGTGTCTAAAATCAAAAGAAATATTAGCAGAATTTATAGAAAATATTTAGATAAATGGTTTAAATGTATCTGGTATTATAATTACTTTATGCATGAAATTTTAGAAATAATACTTTTGGAATACTTCAACAATTTATGAATTATCTATAGATTTTATAGAAGGCACTTTTATCATCTATATAGAAATATTAAAAGTAAAATATTATAAATAAATTAAAATAAACTGATTTCTTTGAAAAATTTCAAAGATAATATGGATACTCAACTATTGAAAATTAAATAAAAACATTGTTATAAAAAACAAAAAACTTTATATATATTAATTTAATAAATAAAATATGATGCAATTTCTCAAGAGGTGATTAAAATGATATATAAATATTTTATTTTTAATTTCAAACAGGAAAATTAAAGGATAAATATCACGATTAAAACTTTCTTTAAAATTGTATTTAATCATAAATAATGGAATAATTAAAGTAGAAAAAAATAATAATAATTTTTTGGAGTATGTAAATATAATGGATATTTTGATTACGCTAAATAAGAAATATAATGGATATGAAAAAAAGAAATAAATAAATTCGCATATTGTTTTTCTAAAAGGTTTAGTACAAAAAGAAACTATTTTTAATCCTTATTAGTAGTATCATAATAAAAACTTAAATTGATTATATCAAAGAAAGGATTGCAAGTAAAATAAACGGAGAAACTGCTAAACCAATTTTCTAAGATAATAAATTTGACATAAAAAATTAAGAAGCAAACATAAATTTTTACTGTTTGTTTTTCTAATCTTTTCGTATATTAATTTATTTATCGTTTTACACATCTTTTGGTTTAATTTTTCATTCTGGTGTATTTGATATTTTTTTATTCATAACACCTTATTCTTTAAATTTTTAAATATTTCGTGTTCATGATTATAATTCAATATATTTAACAAAATCTAATTTCTTTTTACATTTATTTAATAAAGTTTTTTCTAACGACATTTTTTTACAAAAAACTTATTTGGTGTCTTTGTTTTTCAAATTTATTTATCATTATGTACCATAAATTGATTAGTCTGTATGACAAATTGAATTAATTTTAGATTTACAATTAAAGTTTAATAAATGCCTCATTTAATTTTATCAGTAGTTATTTAAAGTATGAAAAATTGAAAAAATTATAATATGCTAATGAATGCCAACTTTTTTCAAACGAGTTCGGTTGAATGTAAAAGGGGTATTTGTTTTTAATCCTTTAAATTTATTGTATACGTTTTCAGTAACTATTTAAAGTTATTGATATAAAGAGATATAAATGAATAAAATATACAAAATTCAAAATCTTAATAATAATCAGAAAGCACACTTTGAAAAGAACCGTCTTTATGAAGCAATGGAAAAATAAATGTGTAAAAATACAAAATTTTGATAAAACAGTTAACTTTATTTTTTCAGCAAAATTAAGGTAAATTTAAAGTTCAATGGAATATGGAAGAAGTTTTTAAGGAAGTTTTAGATTTAGGAAAATTATTTGATGCAACTTAAGTTGATAAAAAATGAGGATATATATGCTTTTGAATTGGAAATCCTGGAATAAATGCTACATAAATATAACGGTCATCGTTCAACATGAATAGAATGAAGTGATTTTAAGCAATAGAAGAACGATTAGAGTATGAAATGACATTCCATACGATTACTCCATGAAATAAATCTGAAGAAGTCAAATGCATAAAGAAAATGTCACTTACGATGCAGGTAATAAAACGTAACATACCTCTGAAAATAAAACGTAACTCCATATCTGTGTCTAACTATGTGAACAATTACACAGTTGAAGTCCTCCTGATTTTGATGTAGAGTTAAGTGCAGCCGAAAGCAAATAACTACACAATTGGCCATCCATACTACTGTAAATGTTTTCGTGTAAGCGTTTGTTGTCTTGTAATCATTCTCATTTCTTGACTCAGGGCTGTGAAATGACTGTACAATTCATTAAAATCACATAGGTAATACCTATCTTAGATTTTCCGGTTGTGAGTAATAATATACTGTCCATCTTGTTGTTCCTTTTTACTGGCCTGAACACATCGTTTTCTTATTCTAGGAATAAATAAGAGATATCTTCCAAGTATGGTAGCAATACTGAAATACAACAAGAAAATCGCAAACATGGAGGGCTACATTTCAATATATTTCAAAATCAAAAACATAGTGGAAAGAATTTCTTTATCTTACATTTGGCATCACAGTAACTTTTCACCCGGAAACAACCTACAATTGAAGCATATATTAATGAAACACTAGCTACATAAGTTCTTTGTTTAAATACATTTTAAATCTCACTTCTACTGCCTGTTTAACATACACGCTGAAAAGAAATCTGCATGCCCCAAGATCTTTTTGTCGTAAAATGTTAATCAGGTCTGATGCATTGGTTTTAATTGCCAAAAAAATTTATATATGATAAATAAATAACTGTAAATTTGTGTTTTAGAATCTGGTCCTTTAACTTCAACTAAAATACAAATTCAATTTTATTGCATATGAAAAAATATAATTTTGAATACATTATTTAGAAATTTTTATTGTTACCATTCTGATTTTTAGTACTTGTGTCTGATTAAATTATTCCAATTTGAGTTTAAACTTCAAATAGTTAGAAATATTTTAAAATGTTTTAATTAAATCATATTTGACTGGCATAAAATTAAAAATTTCAGAAAAACAGAGGTAGAATTTAACTAAGAAACTTGATTTTAATTTCTAAATATTATAAAATTCTACAAAATCCTTCATTTTGTACACTAGTATTTACTTATTCTACGTTACTCAAATTTACTTTTTGCCTACCTTATTTGAAGAAAAATCAATTATATTACCAGTCTATACATTTTTTCTTACAAGCTTTTCTCCAAGTTTATGAATGAGATTATTATGATTAGAAAGGTATTTCAATTTCATTTGGATTCAATATTTCTTTCATTTGATGACACTCACTGTGTCAAGGGAAATAAAAATTGATCAAAAAATTATTTAAGTTTAAATAGTTATACATAAATCATGGTATGCATTTTCTATATATTGAGTATTTATAAATAATAAATATATATAAACTGTAAATGTGTCTTTTAAAAGTAAACTTTAATAAATAGTACTAAATTATTTTTTTGTGTGAAAAATTTTAAATTGCTTTTAAAAATTTATGCTAAATTTAAAAAGATAGAATTTTAATAAAAAGTTATAAGTTTTATGTTAAAAACCCTGTTTAGCGTCAAAATATTTAAGTTTTCCTTATACTAGAACAAAATTCGCATATTAAATGAAAATAAATTAAAATAACGTGCATTAATTTTTAGTGTTATTTTTATCATCAGCATGAAATTTTTGTCTGAATAAATAATAGAAATGTAACTGGGGATTAAGATTATATTAAATTCTGTATAAAAAGCATGTACATATTTTCAACGAATTTAAATTATCTTGTTCACAAGCATTTAAAGATTCCAGGCTGTTGCGCCTAATTTTCCAACGAATATTTTCGTCAAAATAAGATTTTACTTAATGTTTAAGCAATTTAAATTTTAACGCTTGAAGTAGTTTTCAAGCAGATAAAAATCTCCACTTTTTATTTCATTTCCTTTTTCTTAAATTATAATCATAGCGGAAAACGAGAAATATTTCTAAAAATATTCATACATTTTTAATTCACAGAACGGACTTCATAAACGTATGTAAATGTAGATACAAAACTTGTTCTAACAAAAATACCAGCAAATTGTCTTTGCATGCATCTCGCTCAAAAGATATTTTTCACGACACATTTCATTCCTCTCGCAACTCATCTTTATCACACAGAATCTGAAGCGGCGAAAACCTAAATCTAATTAAATAAAGCCATACTCCAGCGACAGTTTTCATTCCATTTATATTCTTTATCTGCGATAAAATTAATAGGATGAGGAATAAAGCTTGGCAATGCTATCTCTATCGTGGAATGGAGAAGCATCTTGCATCTCACGTTCTTCTAAAAATATTTCCTCACCTCCCGGGGTTGTTGCACTTGAAGGTGAAGAAAACATATCAGAAAAGGAAAGAAATACCATCGTTTATAATTATTTTATCTTGAAAATGAGACTTTGCATTCTTTTTCTCTATCGACAGTCGACTCTAAGTAGGAGGAGAAAAGAACGGAGCAAGGAAGAGCGAATCCCGTAATTACCAAAAGGAGAGTAGAGCTCTAGTTAATTGAAATTTGCAATAAACGAGAGTATGTTTATAGATATCGATGTAAGGAGAAAAAAAATGTGAGCACTTTTGAAAAATAAGAATAACAAAAAAAAGGAAGAAAACAAAGCCAGCTCTTTAATAAATAAAGAAGGAGGATTTTTGGTTTGTTTTGAAGAGATCTCGACTCCACCCTGTGTTGCCGTGTGATAGACAGACGTGGTACTGCACGTGTTGTCAGGGTCCTTCCAAGACTTTGCAAGGTATTCTTTACTACGTGCTTACTGTAGGTGGGGAGGAAAAAAAAACATAAAAGCATAAGGGGGAAGGAAAATTACATTCACCACAGAAGACACGCGCCCCCTGGGGGGTCACGTGCAGTTCTCCTTGGGGGCCTGGCAAAAAACTCAAAAGATGATTGCGGAGGAAAGAACTCTTTTCAGAAGGATAAAATGAAAGTAAACGGCAGAAAAAGGGAGAAAGTAATCGACTTTCTTGGCATATGTGAATGCCAACATATTTATATTTTTGTTCCTCGACACAGATCCGTTTCATGTAAGAAAACTCAATAAAGATCTACTTACTGCACCATTCATGTTATCTATTTCGATATTTTCTTGTTTCTTTATGCATATAAATAGTAGCTTATGTTGATGAATTCGGAAGGTATTCGAAACAATTATTTACAAGCATAAATATTTGGAATTCAATAAAAAATATTTAAAATAGTCAATAAATTCAAGTAAAAGATTCACTGATATAATTTATCTATGATTCATTTACTCTTGATAATTTTAAATTTTGGAAGAGTGTTCAGTTTCATTTATACTTACTCAGTTATTATTGATTGTAACAATATCCCCGAAAATATTAATTCCTGAAATCAAATATGAAATAAATAATATTATTAATATTAATTCTTATTTAAAAATAATCTCAATGCTAAAAGAGTAAACGCGAGTATTCTTAATTCTCTAGTAACTTATGGTAGTGAAACTGAAACTTCTAAGCAAATTTTAGGAATTTTTGAATAAATGAAATTCAATAATCCATAGTAAAAAATTAGAAACAATAATGATCATCCAATCTATCAAGTAAATATCATCTGATTTATTAAATGTTGTTGGTTAGTATGGTTAGGGGTCATATTACGAGCTGGGATGAAAGTATGGTTTCAAGAAGAACCACAAATTGGAGGCCTTAGTACCAAAAGACCAAGGGGAAGAGACTGATTAAAAAATGATGGTTAGATATGACAACCAATATTTTAATCCTCGTGGTCATAAAGATTTGGAAATCTTTGGATATCTTTTGGGAATATTAGAATAATGACAATAAGATTTAGAGTGGCAATTTTCAGCAACTTACTGTTAACTCAGGGGTTGAAGTGCTGTGGAAGAAGACAGAAGATTAATCAATGCACAACATGATTTAAGATATTCTGTTTAATCATAATTTCACATTATTTTTGAATAAAACCAGTGAAAAATCATTCAAGAGGAAATAAATTAAATGTGAATATTCTGTAAGAGAAATATTTTACAATGAATAATTTTATATTTTTCCTTTACAATATCTTTACGAATATGATAACACTTCATATTTATCTTTATTAAGAATTCTTGATGCTTCTAACTGACCTGTATCTAAAGCTTCAGAAAACTTTTGCTTAGTTAATTTTTGAGATCAATATGAATTTACTTGTAAGAAAATAAAAATAAAAAAAACTTCCTGTTAAATATAAATAAATATATTTGATATTTTCTAAACATACTAGAAAATTCTATAATACACTAAATAAAATTTAATGATTCCAAAAGATTAGAAAAGAAATTTGTTTGAATCAACTATTATTTCTAGCAAATTAACCCAAGTAATGTAATAATACTGATCACTCAATAAAAATCATGTGGAATATCTTCTACAACTCAAAATAGTGCCAATGCCAAATTGCAGTAAAGTATAAATTTATTACTTTGATCCTACATAACAAGGATATATGAAATATCATAAGGAATCAAAATTCATTAAAAAACTGACCACAAGCATTGCAGTTTATTTCAAAATGCGTTAAATACGAAATTAGAATATAATTAATAATTAGAAATTGTGTTCAGCTCTCTTTTGCCCAATAATTGTAAAAATATGAAATTATATTTAACTATTCATTTAATGTTAGAAGCATTTGAAAACAACACTGTGAACTCATTTTGAAAATTTGTTCACAAATCTTTGCAATTATATATATATATATATATATATATATATATATATATATATATATATATATATATATATATATATATATATATATATATATATATATATATATATATATATATATATATATATATATATATATATATATATATATATATATATATATATATATATATATATACTATTGAAACACAAACGAATGAAATTCAAGAGATCAATTGATTCTTTTCATGCTAACATCTATCTTAAAACACTTAATTTAACGTTTAATTTAGAATAGATGAGATGTTCCCCATAAGCAAAAATGTCCCATATTTCATGCATAGACATTATAACATAATTTGCACAAAAAATTTCGATGAAAGTTTTACTACATTTACTTCGCCGGACAACTTGTCTAGTGGTCTTTCTCTATTCTGTCTTTGTCCTCTCCTTGTGTGTGAATGAGGTGTGAATGGTTGCCTACCCTATAAACGGGTCCCTATGGCATGTATGTGTACTGAAGTAGTCGGACTCCCCACCAAATACGGTTCAGTTGGAAAAGTGGAGCAACGCACCTTAATTTGCCATCCTAGCTGGCACACGAGAACAACAACAACTATATTTACTTTCACATTTACAAAACTAGACAAAAATGTTATCAAACCCGGAGAAAACCAAAAAAATTATATTAAAATGAGTGCGTTATACTAGAATTAACAAGCTTTTAAATTTTAAGGAATTGGGAATTGATCTTAAAAATCAATATTCAAAATAATCTTATCCAACATCAATAACACAATTTGTACACATGCCCTTTATGACAGAGACGGGATTCTATGCACAAGTAAATATGAACTTATAATAGTAATATTATGTCAAAACTTAAGAACCGCATTAGATGGTGTAGTGTGATAAGTAAGTTACTCATCAGCAATTAATGTTTTCAATCTGGAAGAGATAAAGAGAACATGATGGTCAGGACAGAAGACACACATTTTCGCTTCAAAGAAGGTCAAAACAAAGTGCAGAGGAAAGTCCGAACGATCAAGGAAGGGCTGAATAATCTGAAAAAACCGTCAGCAGGGCTCAAAGAAAAGGCAAAACAATGGGTTTTAAAACTACAGAAATGCAACCTTTATTACTCAAATTGCTGTAAATGCATACATCAGCTGACTGAAATATATATATAATTGGACCCCACACTCTCTTTATTGTTGATGAGCCATTATAATTATGTTGGATGCTCGAAGGCAATATGGAGTATCCACAACACCATCAAACACGGATGCGGCTTTCATGATGCTGTTAATAGGACTGGGTTTCGACTGAAATCTTGAAGTCACGCTTTTCAATTAACTAAGTTTTGTCGTTGGTTACAATATTGAAAGAACTTAGTCTGTTATGTTTCATTGTATCTAAAAATATAATACTGTATAAATTACCTTGTATCTAAAAATATAATATTGTATAATTTTTCTTGTATCTAATAATTACAATTTAAGCATATCATATTTTATATTGTACGTTATAATTAAAATACCAAACATTGTCCATAGTTTAAAAAAACCCGATAGAATCATTCAGGAACTAGTTAATCGTTAGCAAAGGAATTTTCTTTCTCTGGATCACAAGAGTTTGCATTCTGCAAAAGTTATAACAAATGCAGGCAGAAAATGACAAAACTCTACCACATAATCACTTCAATAATGAAGCGATATCAATTTTTACTATACTTAAATTAACCACATATCATCGTTTGAACAAGAGGAAAACAAATTGAACATTATCCCCCAAGTGTAAGGGAAAAAAATTAACATCGATCATTAAACACTGTTGGGATATTTAAAAAATTCAAATAGCATACAGAAAAAAAGTAAGTTTCTTGACAGGTTCTGAAAAACAAAATCTGGACATTGAATAAGGATGCAGATATATTCCAGAGAAAATCTGTGAAGATTTTACCATTGATGTCGGAGTAAGTTTATTTAGGAAATATTAGTATAGTTAACAAAAACATGGATTTGCATTCATAAAATATCATTGTAAATCGTATGATTCGAAAAACTTAGTGTATATTTCACACACCCACATACACGCACACACACACATGCACGCACACACACACATGCACGCACACACACACATACACGCACACACACACAGACACGCACACACACACACAGATACGCACACACACACACAGATACGCACACACACACACAGACACGCACGCACACAGACACAGAAATCTAGAGTCATTCAGTTATAAATAATTATTTCACCATGAAAACATTACTAGGCACAAGATAATTACTTATAAACATGAATCAAGAAAATGTTATAATCAAACATTTATGAAAATTTATCAAATTGATTTTCTGCAACTTGAGTAATGTTAAGAAAGGTAAAACCATATATTACTTTTTCACGGTATTTATCTTAAAAGTATTAGAGTAATACTTTAAATAATAGTTGAAAATAGTTACATATATCATTTGTCTTCTGAAATAAATATTTATAGGCAATTAATTTAAATTTAAAAATTAAAAAATATTTTAATTAAACAGAAATTGAAAAATTCCATCCTTAACTGATGAATTTTATCAACAGTTAAAGTATTCATATATATATATATATATACAGAGAGCAATTGTGATGCATCTTTTGTAATGATTTTTAAAATAAGTTACCTTTTAAAAGAGCAATTATGTTAAATATGTATAGAGTTCGAACATTTTTTCATTACGGAATTATAAAACACAATGTTTGCAAATATTTTACGATTAAAAATGCTGAGGGATTTTTGGTGACTCTATTTATTCATTAGAAAACTATACCTGTATAGCTGTCTAAAATTCATTTAAAGAGGGATTTTCTGCATAAAATACCCCTTTCGTACATAAAAAACTAAAACAATTTTAAATATAAAAGATAATATGTTAAATGACAAAAAACTTGTTTCAATAAACTAAATATTGTTTTTTTACTTTTGATTGTTGGAAGGAGAATAATTTATATTTATTAATGATTCAGAAAGTTAGAAAGTTAAAATTAATGTATGTTTTGACATGGATATAATCTGACCTTGCAATTTTATATGAACTTACTTTAATGTGTGTGTGTGTACATTTTATATAAATTATTATTACATTTATATAATTTACAATGTTTTAGTGAATAAAAGAATCTTTAATGTAAAACTTTAATCATTGGATCACAGTTAAAGGACATATTTCTTAAATATTACCCATTATTAAATATTCTTATTGTCTGAAACTTCAAATAATAGAGCATGTAATATCGTGAATTACTTTGCAGACAAATTGATAACGAAGTTATTTTTTTACTTAATCTTAATTAAAGAAAAACATATGTACTTAAGAAATTGTAAATTTATTTCCTCAGATTTAATGGAAGTAAGAAATATTTTATTGAATATTCTATGGGTACAAAAGCTGTCAACAAGAGTACTGGCAACAAAGAGTACATGAGTCAAGCAAAAAGAAATACAAACACGCGCACACACAGACACATGTGTGTGTGTTCAAGAATAAATTATAAAATATTTTTTTTATTTTTAAAATAAGTAACTTAAAGTAAATAAAAATGCACATTACATCTTTTTAAAATAAATTTCTTGGATTTTTTAAGCTGTTTTTTATTCAAATATAATTACTGCTAAAATAGTAAACTGTTATTTGAGAGTGAAAATTATTTTATATCATATAAGTGGGAAACATTATATTAGGGATTATAGATACGAATTCAGAAATTTTTGTCTTTTTCTATGTGTTAATATATTAAAGTGAATAATTTTGCTAAAAATATACATATGTCAAACGGAAATTCCACAAAAATTAAGAGTGAACATCATTTACATACTCACGTATGTACGTATGTGTTGATTTGAAACACGTACACATATAAAAGATTTTTGATTGATAATATAAATTATAATTTTTACTAGTTAAAGTTGAATAACTTCGTCAGAAAAATACTAATTAAACGAATATATTAAACGAAAAATTAAACGAATATATTTGAAAATAACTTAAGAATGAAACCTAAAATATCTTTTCTACAGGTAACAGTATTTTCTACTTTTAAATAGCATTGTGTTATCTTAATTACGTATATAAAATATACACAATTGAAGTTAAATTTAATACAATTGAATATCAATTAGAGTTTATTTAGTAAATAAAAGAATCTTTAATGTTATATATTTATATATTTTTGTTTATTGATTTACAAAGGAAAACGATAAAAAATAATTCAGATATTTTTAAGCTAAATTTAATGTTTTATTGTCTACTTTCAATTAAAAAGAGACATTACAGATTTAAAGGAATATTTTTCTTGTTAATTCATTATATTTTAATGTACGGTAGTATAAGAGGAAGAATCTAATTTTTGATAAAATAGAATATGCGAAATAATTCTGTATTGATTAATTATTAATTTCAATATATTTGTGGTGTTGCTTAATTGTTTCAAAAATATTCAGTTTATGATTATATAACTAAAGTAAAACATAATTTATTTAAAAAATAACAAAATATATTCAATCCGCAATATTACTGTTCCCACTTAATTTTCAAAATGTTCAATAAATTATTGTAATTCTCTTATTCGGCTTCAACTCTTTGTTTCAGTTTTAGAACAGACAGTTATAGTGGTAAAAAGTGTGCCTGGATGTACAAAAATAAAATAAGATAAGTTATTGCACTCTTTGCAACATAATTAGAAAATTATCAACCTATTTCAAAAACTAAGCAATAGAAAAATCCCATTTAAACAACTCGAGATTTTTATATATATAATGATTTAGTATCATAAGGTACCTGGCACACAGACATGCAAATAAGTCCTCACCTAAGAGTTTCTTTCATTTTTTAAAATGCTAAATCAAAAAAAGTGTAAGAAAAATTTTTATATTTGTTTAGTGGTAGGTTCATCACCCCCTGGTAACCTGAGTTAATACCATGTGATAGAACCAAACTTCAATCCTCAGCCGGTGAATCTTGTCTTAATGTATGTCGAAAGTAACTGAAGCATTACGATTCTTAGAAGTGAATGGTATAAAAGAGCTTTACTGTTGAACTAGAGGACGAAAATACAAAACAAGCAAAGCACTACCGTATAAGCTAGAAAATTTGATTTAACCTGAAGTTGATTTGAAATGGGAACTCAATTTAAATACAAATCAAACAAGTATAGAATGAAATTGAAATATCTCTCTCTTCTCCAATATTTTAATAAATATTTTAATTTTTGTTAAATATTACATTCGTGTTTGTTAAATATTGCTCTCTATCAAGTTATTTATTGGTGATTGTTAACGTAAAGTCTGGCTGACCATATGAAACTTTTTTATAGCTGTTTTTCAGTAGGATTACATCCTTTATAAATGGATACATTTTTGCTTGTGAAATGGTTTAAAAAGGCTGAATGCGTAATCTGCTGTCCTGACTTCCAGTTAAAGATATGAGACAAGAATTATTAGCATATAACCATAAAAGATTGGAGCATGTTATTTTAACTATGTTTTAAACAGTATAAAAAGCAAATGTCTAATGTTGCTACTCAAAACCTTATACGTTGCAAAACCTTAATCAATAAAATATTTAACTATATCATCAAATATTTTAGCTTAGCAACTTTATGACCTGTGTAACTTCATAATGAATGTAACAGATTTCTAGCAATCAATATTAATAGACATTATTTATATGATTGAGTGTCGTTCAATTGTAAAATTCTACAAAAGACAAAATAGGAATTGCCAGAAAATCCTGTATATTGTCCATAAAATTTTTTACTAGATGTAGTAGGCAACTAGAATTATTTTGAGTTAGGTTCAAGGAAATCTGCTGGCGTAAAACGTGAAACATATTGATCTTAGCTTTGTTTTAAAAAGGCAATATTTGTAAATCCCCGATACTTAGAACTGATCCAGGGAATATTAACTAATTTGTTACACAGTATTCTGTTAAGGCACATTTTGTTCCATCACATAGATGCATCGTCTTACCATCAGGCACTTTCAACTCATTAAGACACTAGAACCATGCGTTACTGTGTTAATTTATTAACTCAAAAGAAAACTATGCTCATTGTTTTTCACATTCTTTAACAAATTCTTGGGAAACTAACTCAAAATGCGATTGTATAAGGCTACTATCGACAAAGTTGCAGGACTATCAAATAATCTTAATTGATTCTTGTGTTAATCTGTCAGTTGGCATATTTAAGCATACTGCTAAATTTCAGCATTCAATTCACTCCCAAGCTAAATCATCATGGTGACCTTAGGAAAACAAATAAAGCACTGACGGTTGGCGTACATAGAAAAACCTTTCTCAGCTTGTTAATGTAAAACTTGTGACGAAAATAGATCACAAATCAAAACTCACTAGGTATATTCTCTTATATGCATTTCAGACAAGCTTTATAATTTTGAAAAAAAAAATTCCATTATATTGTTTATTTTTTTTTTTAAAATAGAGCCTCTTTATTTCGAATTTAACTTTTATAGACGTTCCAAATCATTTTATTATTTTGCTTATAACTCCATTCCTATATCTGGAGTCTTTTAATAACCATAATTATCGACTTTCAAAGTGAAGAGAAACATATGAAACTTTCTAAAACATCGTTTAAAATGTTTAATACTATGCCAAATATGAATAGTTGTAAAACTGTAGGAATTTGGTGGACACTAAAAATGCTTTCTTGATCTGTACCTTAAATTGATTTATAGAAAATGAATCAAAACGTTTTAATCAATTTCTTCTTATCATGTTGTTTGCTTTAAGAAATGACTGATTAACAACCCCAATAAAATGTGATTCATTTTATGCAAATTTCAATTTCATTTACTGTGACTTTCATTTTTCAAAGATTTTTTTAAATTTTTTTATGTATTTAGTGTCAAGATAAAGTTACTTTTATGATTATAAATAAGCATATTATTTCTTAATCATTTTTTAATTTAACAAATTTTCATTTGTAATGCAAAACAAAATCTGAGAATATCGCAGAATCAAATGGGAAAAATTTACCAAATTCACGTGTCTCTGATCGATGTTATCAATTGTTTACGATCCTCGCTATGAAAAAAATACAAAATATTTCCTTTTTATAGGAAGCTATTATTTTTTAAAATTACTGTTAATATTTTGATATACTTAAAAATATTAATAAAATACTACAATTTTTCGTGGTTAATAACCAGTTTTGCATCCAGTTAAATCTCAGTTTCACAGAATAAAAGTTTTCAGATATATATATAACCAATAATTCAAGATCGACAATTTATAATAAATATAAGTATTTTAATTTCATTTGAATTCTCTCACATTGCGTTCCACTTAACTGTAGATTTTTCCGGTATTTATTTGTATAGATAAATAAATTAGAAATTAATAGACTGCTAAAAATAAAAAATAGCATAAAATCAGAAATAGCCAAAATTTAGAATGATTTTGTTAAAAAGTTATATATGGTTCTCTCTGTGCTAGAAATAGAAATAATTATTTAAATTTAATCACTATTAGAGTTAATTTTAACCCTAGAATTTTTCTATCCAGAGTTTCAATCACAAGCACACAATTTGATAATATTATCAGAGTTTAGTTTAGTATATCATAAACGAAATGCAAACATCATATTGAACGAGGAAATATTGTTCTCATTTTAAATCAAAATGAATACAATTTTTCATTTTATAAGTATATGAAAACTTAGACTTTATTTACAGTTTGACATTTTAAATTAATTTTAATTAGATATTATGAAATCTAGATAAAATATTAGAAACTGTCTAACTAGTAATGAAAATCTGATTAAAATATTACTATAGTCTTTTGATAATTGTAAAAGCAATCATTAGTAGTTAAGCTGAAAAATAAATACTATTTTTGGAACTTAAATTCATTACAAAACATCACATTACTAACGCTTGATAAAACTACTGTGTAGTAATTTATGCATATTTGAAATGCAGGATGTTGGAGAAATGATGGATACAATTGGAATATCATATAATTTATGACGCTTTATACAGTTTTTTGCAAAAACGCTTTAATATTATTCCTTTGAAAAATAATAATTTTTACTCAAAATTATGCTCCCGAAGACTTATTTTAGACTGTTTTCCTGGTGTATCGATTGGTTTCTCCTTTAATAAGTAACTTTCTCCCAATGAATTCCTATATTTTGATTCTCTGAAAAGAAACAGTATTGCAATCTTATCTGAATATCTAAAATGAGAAATGAATTTGTTTGTTAATATAACAACATTTACCATCCACAAATCTAAACTACTAATGTTTGCTTTAGAAATAATTTTTTCCACATGAAATGCGTCCTTCTTATTCTTCACATTAAATTAAGCTAACTTATATCTAAAATCATTTAACTTTCATTAAGTAGAAAATACTTTTCTTTTCTTCCAGAAATATACGTTAAAATTATTTTCACATTTTTTCACAAAAACTAAAGCTTAATTAATTTTTTATGTTTAAATTATAATGCTAATATTTCATTTTTCAGCAAAATTTTGATGCTTAAATTCAAGGTTTTTTATTTAAAGGAAAACTTTTTTGCATCAGAACTAGGTTTCATTGAATTTATTCAGTCACTTAAAATATTTTTTGTAAAGCTCTCTCCTTCAATATTCTCTTTTCTTGTATTTTTTTATTTGTGTGAGACATGTTTTCTACATTGCAGAACATGGAAATAATTTCTTTCCATATATACGGGTTTATTAAGTTGTTCCGAAGGTCATTTCGTTTTTTATAAAAATGAAAAGCGTATAATGAACGAATATTTAATTGAATTGTATATTGTTATTTCTAGTGTAACTACTTTTTCCATCGTTCTGGAAGTAGCATGATTCCACACTCTCAAAATGGTTGATTTTTACTAGCTAAAACTTGACAAGTAAGGAAAAACTAAATTACTTTCCAAACCCAATAGTTATTTCTCAGATTTCAGCAAATCACTGAGAGAAGATCAAACTTGTTAAAAATGAAGTAAAAATTCAAACTATTCCACTTTTGAGTGCAATAGTAAAAATAACAGGCCAAAATTTTGATCATTATTTTATTAAGCTTAGTAATAAAGTTCAGAGAAACTATTTACATTACTTTTATTTCATGCAGACACAACAGTGACAAAACAATTAAACAATGATAAAAATAGATGAAATGATATTAAGGATGTTCAAATAAAATTTATTTTTATATGATTTTAATATTAAAAATTTAAATATAACATTTACAATACTAAAATTTCATTAGTTCTTAAGATTAAATTTCACGGTGTCTATTTACTGAAATAACTAAAGCCATCAATGCAACTTCTGATGGAAGATTTTTTATAAATTGTACGTTAGCATAAATCTTAAATTGAAATGAAATACTGAATTATCTGAGATATAACTGATTAAATAATTATTTTTACAAAACTGAATGGTTTGTTGAAAACTAAATGCCTGCTTGTTTAAATAATATTAGAAATCAGTCATGAATTTATAGATTTACAAATTTATAGGATTCTTTTAAAGCATAAATTTAATTAATTATAATTCAATCATGCTAATATAAACATATATAAAAATGAAATTATGTGAAACCATAATTTATTATTTATTTGATAATTCTGATAATGTTGATTAAATGTGAATAATCTCTGTAAATGCAATATAATTTGCTTTAATTCATTAAGAAGGAAAATTAAATATGAAAAGAATATGTTTAAGTACAAAAATGTTACCAAATTTGAGTAACATTTTAAAATATTATCGTAGAAGTATGCAGAAAATTTATTCAGATACAAACTATAAAAATTATGTTAATATTATTCTCATCTGTAATTTAAATAATATACACATCAAAAAAGTTTCCTTTCCTGTTTTGAATTTTACGAATAATTTCTGAAACAAATAAAAAATTAATCTTTTTAAATCTTATTAAAACGTCTTAATGCAATTTAAGAACGAATAATTCGCTTATTTAATTAAATTTGAAAAAATAAATATAATTTATTGTAGTTATACTATGTAATTACAAGAAAAATAGAACCTGCTTACATAAGAATGTAATTGTCATATTTTTAAAGATACAAATTCATACAAAATATTATTAAGTATACAATAGATTTACAAAAAAAATGTAAATGTTTTACTTCTATCTTCTTTTATAGGAAATATAATAACATTTGAGCGTAAATTAAATTTAGTACAATTTTTAGAAAAAAATATGCAAAATCACTTTAGAATTAAAATGTATTCAAATATTCCTAAACATTACATTTAAATTTTTAGTATGAAAGTAAAATTTAATTTAATATAAAATTATTAATATATTCATGCTCAACTATTTGTAAATAAAATATTTTCAACTTTAGAAGATCTGGAAATATATACATTTTCATAAAAGTGCAAGGGAATCTTTACATTTGTGAATTTAACATAAATATTCGATTACATACAAGCTTTAAATTCCATTTAAATGGTTCAAATGTTAGAGTTACAAATATTTTGAAAAAAAAATTGAATCTCCATTCTCACATTATTTACCGTTGCGAAACTGAAACGTATTTAAGAGCAATTTCTCCTTAGGGATAAGTAACAGATTATATTTGAATCCACTTTGCAGTCAAATATGATGCCAAGAGAGTGTGCTCATTGTTTGTAAATGGATAACGACGAATGTTATAGTTGAAATCCATTGTGAAACTTCCGAATAATGACCTGTCTTGCTAAAGCGATAATGCACCTCTATTCTGTTTAATTTTGTGCGCGGGAAATCTAATAAGGGATCCTTTCATAACTGCTATGATAGCGAAACACGCTGAACAACTCTTATAGTAAACATTTATGCTCGATGCTGTGCATTCTTTACATTGTTATGCTGGAAGTGGTCTGCATGCCTATTAAAGATGTAAGTTTTAGAAGGCACTAAATGCATCTCAACTGCAAGAATTGAATGTTGTATCTGCATTATGAAACAATCATTGTTTGAAAAATATGTTAAATTAGAATAGAAAGTATTTTAGACTTTAATAGAAATACTTTCAATAACTACTAAGTAAATACAGAAGAAACTTACAAATATGTAAAGTGGGGTTAAAGTCCCAATAGTAAACAACTGTTAGCACAAAGTTAAATTATTTTTTCTTGGAATAATATTTTAAAACTTTTTTAAATTTAATTTTAATTATTTTAAAGCAATTTTTGAATTTAGTTATGTTTACTGTTTACTATTCTTATGGATAAATATATAAGATTTTAAAAATCAGTTTTTTTATAAAAATGTTTTAAATTGGATTTCTATTTTCTGGATTTTTAGAAGTGATTTTAACTTAAAGTTACTTTTAAAATGAAATATTATACAATAACAGGGATAAAAAATGGGGAATCGTGTATAATATAGAAAAAAACTATATAAATAAAGTATTATTATAAGATGAAATAATTTATCAAAACAATATTTCACACATAAGGGTATTTTAAATAAACATGTCTATTAATTGTAAAATTTTCTGCAATGAAATCAAAGTTCAAATATACTTTGCAACTTTTTCACATATTAGTTAAATTCTATACTATAGTTGGTAAATTGTATAAAATAATAATCAAATTTAAATATTCAATTCTGAATTTAATTTAACAATTCGATTTTTTTCTGTTTTCCATCATATTTAAATAATAAATAGTTTTCAATTTTGTTTTTAATAAATAGTTTTCAATTTCAAAATTGTTATAAAAAATAATACAGGAATTACTTGAAAAAATATTTTAAGTATGAAACACATCTAAGTAAAATTTGAATAAGTTCATATATATATATATATATATATATATATATATATATATATATATATATATATATATATATATATATATATATATATATATATATATATATATATATATATATATATATATATATATATATATATATATATATATATATATATATATATATATATATATATATATATATATATATATATATATATGTATATATATATATATATATATATATATATATATATATATATATATATATATATATATATATATATATATATATATATATATATATATATATATATATATATATATATATATATATATATATATATATATATATATATATATATATATATAAGAATTTGTCTAAAATACTTTTAAGGGAAAAGTAAGTAGTTTAACTATTAATTTGTATTTGTTATGGTAAAAGCATAAATTTAAAATGAAATAAATCAGTTCATACTTTTATGAATTCTAATAATAGAATAATTATGAATATTGAATTTTTTTTTCTCTTCTCAAAACTTACAAATCAATTCTGAAAGTAATAAATACATCTTAGCAGTTTTCAATCAATGAAGTGTAAAAATGTTGAATTTTTCATTCCCTTTCAGTACTATATACTTATTTTTAATGTATCAAATTTCTGATTAACGTGACTTCATGAAATTTAGTGTAAAAACAGAGTGGCTTGACTTTATTGCGAATGTAATCCTCTTCTGCTTATACACAAATATATCAACTCATTTGAGCCTTGGCGCATTATTTTTCAAGAACATCCCTACACAATGGGGAAGAAAATTGAAAAAGGCATTTGTAGAAACAAAGTGAAACCCACACAAATCGCTTTAAATGGGTTGAGAACCCTTCTCGATACAATATGAGATAATTTAGGATTTTGATGCTAGAGAATGGGTCGTCTAGAATGAAAAATAAAGCAGCTAAAAAAATAAATGCAGAAATAGCTTGAGTATAGATGTCTTGAATAGGTCCATTGAAACATCATCCACCCGCCAAATGGATGAAATGGAATCGGCATCACTGAGTTGGTCACGCCCGCTGGACTTGAAGATGAAGAAAAAATTCTTGTACGTGAGGAGAATGACATACTTTTGCAAGGATATGTCACTTTCCATCATTATAATGTGATTGAACTATAGAAAGATATAAATGTACCTTAAACATTGACCGAAATGAAAACCATTATATTCTTTTCTTACCTTCAACTTAAGGATGTCATATTTCTTGTAACTGTTTTATGGGAAATCATGAAATAACTCAGAGTTCTTTTAAGCTACTGCAAGTTAAAGAATATTGTATTTTCTGTTTTTAAAAATATGTGTTTGCGTTAATTTAATATTATAAATTACATTTAAAGTAAATAAGGTGATCACTTACCTTTTTTTCGTTTCTATAGTCCCTAATAAGTAATAAAAAGTTTTGTTAAAAATAATTCATCAATAAGTATTTTCCATTAATTTATATAATATTACTTATGTCATTCTCAATAAAAAAAAATCATGTTTATTATTTGAAAAGTCTCATAAAATTTGTCACCTATCATTTCATTCTTGATAAAAACAAGCTCTTATGCATGTATTGTAAGCAAAATAGTTTTATATATGTATAGAAGTTTCTTTAGACTCAACACTGAAAACAACACCAAAATGTTTCACACCTAAAATTATTTACATATTTTCAAAATGTAAAATTTTATTGAGAGCTTTGTGAAAGTAATCAGCTTCAGATACTGTTATGTTAGCAAAACATTCTTACTTTAATTTTATAAGAAAAACTAAAAATCATTGGTTAAAAATTAACACACACACAGACACACACATTCATACATACATATATATATATATATATATATATATATATATATATATATATATATATATATATATATATATATATATATATATATATATATATATATATATATATATATATATATATAATATATATATATATATATATATATATATATATATATATATATATATATATATATATATATATATATATATATATATATATATATATATATATATATATATATATATATATATATATATATATATATATATATATATATATATATATATATATATAATTAAAAAAATCATATATTTAAGGTAAGAAATTCTATATTGATGAGTTTATATGTTGAGATTTCAAAAGTTTCAATTCATTATACAATTTATTTTTAATTTTTAACAATGAACCAGTTTGATTATTTAAACTTTTTCTTGCATGTCCTTATATTTATATATAAGAACGGGTTTCTATTGGGATTTTTAAATTTCAATTAAGTCGGGATATGATATATATATATATATCAATATATATATATATATATATATATATATATATATATATATATATATATATATGCTGATTTAATGAATTTAATGAATATTTGATGCATTATTTTTAAATCATTCAATTAATATATGTAATATACTCTGTTGAGAAGGACAACAATAAATTTATACGAAATAAAAATTGTTGTTTTAAGAATGAGAGGATTATACTAATTTTGTATAATAAACAAAGTATTATGATTTCGACGAATAGAAATATTATACAACACATAAAAAATTGCTGCAGAAGTATTTATGAGAAATTATAACAAAGAATACTTCTACATTCATGATATTTTATTTTCACGAAAAAATAATTTATTTGATTCCTTTTTGTATGTTTTCTTCTAAGCTAATATCTGTATTCACATTACTCATTACGTACCCAGTGTATATTGAGATGAGTTAAACTTTTTATAAAACTAGTGTAATTACTATAATGTACTAATATTTTATTCAACTTATTATTTTATGTATGGTATTATATTAATTAAATTTATCATTCAAATTATAAAATGTCAAGGAAAGGATTAAAAGAAGTGAACTTACTAAAAATGGTCAGAAAATAATTCAGAGCACTTAAATTTGACACGTAAAAAATCCTTTCTTGAATTGTTTTCTTGCCATATATTACTCATGAATTTACCATAATAAACACGCATATATTTAACTCTGAAATTAAACGTTTCCAGAGAGTAACATTGTATGCAGCATCAAGCTACTACTTTAATGAAGTCTCCTAGTAATCGCTGCTAAAATGTCATTAAGCTCAGCTATTAAAACTAGTGGGAAACGTTTCTCACGTCAGGTGCTTTAGTTAAATTACGCGTCGCATATTTATTTCAGACATGCAGGCGATTGAATGAAAAACATCAGTGTAAATTCCCTTACACTAATTAAGACAATTACTTTAAATGTTTTGACTAAGCAGCTGTACTTTTAACAGCAGAAAAGAAATTCTGTGATTTTAAAATATATAATAAATAGGCCATATGTTTCATCACAATGTGTCTAGGAATTCTTATTTTTCACACTTTTAATCCACTTAATTTATTTAGAACGCTACTGTATGAATTTTATTGCAGTCTTACAATATAGTTACACGTATGAAATAAACACAAGAAGTAATGGAGATTTCATACAGAAATTTATAAAATGTTAATATAAATAGTATAAAAATTAAATTTATCAGCACTGAAGACTTGTTTATTTTTCATAAATAATAGATGGTATGTACTTTTTGTTTCCATTTAGATTATTATCAACACTTGTAATATTTTTTTAACTGTAGGAAGACAACTCATTAACATTAAAAACGTAGAGTTAAGAAGACATTGAAATTAGTTCACAATAACAATCGTTACATTTCAAAATCTTTTATAGCTAAAATTCTTTAATCAAAAGTTATTCACACATTTTAGTTTTTAGTATAGTTATGAAATTAATAAAAAATAATTAATTTAACAAATTCGTAAAAACTTTAAGTACATAAATATGTTTGTTAATAATTTTTGATTAAATCAATTAACATAAAATATATTATAACTCTGTTTATAAAAATCTCATCTCATTTCTTCAAATAAAAATATTTTTTTTTTAACTTTACTGTAAAGATTTAAATCAAAATACATATTTTTAATTTCAATTTCAAAAAATGAACATTAAGTAAAAAATTGATATTCAGTAAAATTTATTTGTGATTATTTTTATTTGTGTATTTGTTTTTTTTTGTGTTTTTAAATAAAGTCTAATTTTGTAGAGACTGGGTATAAAAATAAAAATTTTATCCTCACAATAATGTGAGGATTATAAATTAGCTAATTTCACTGGTCTGTAATTCAGCTTCAGTGAATTGTGTATGAAAACTTTTTTATATAGCTTTTATTCAGTTCCTGATTCCAGAACTTCTATTAAATTAAAATTTTATTTCTTTTGTGTTCATTTTCTCTATATCTCCTGATTTTGATTCATCATTTCTTACACTTCAAAAAATACTATTCTTTTTATTACGTGATTCTAAATGTTATGAATCAATATGAAAATTTATTTATTAAAAAATCACCCCAATATATCATATTATTAGCTGCTGTTATATTCTTCACCTTGCAAAAAATAAATAAGAATGTTTAATATTGATTAAAATATACATTTCACATATTCGTTTTTAAATTCTTGCACAAATTTTACCACTAAGTTTAAATTAAGTTCTTCATTTCAAGCTTCAATAATTTGCTCAAATTTAGTTATTTAAAATTGTTAACTATTATTCATTTATACTTAATGTATAAAATAGATTAAAATTTCAATTCAAATTTAAAACATTTAATTTTTGTTTACTTTATTTTAGTTAACTTAAATATTTTCTAACCCTAAATATTTTTTTTTGAAATTATTGTATGAGAAAAAAAATTATGTAGTAAATTTAAGTTAAAAATAATAAAAATTATTACTTACGTGTATGGCTACCTTTAGATTTGCCAGTGGTCATGCTAGGAGTCTCACTTTCAGGGGTTCAAATTAAGCTTTTCCCAACCTGTAAGAAGTGCAATTCCAGTGAGGCTAGTCCTCAGCACCTACTTGATTGCCTGGATTTCACTATGGAAGAGTTTCTTAAGAGACCTCTGCTTTTCCTCGATTTTTTTAAGGTTTCGGCCTCATGGATCTGAAATAGCTCCGCTGTATCAGATGAGATTAGTAACAACAACTTACGTGTATAATACTGACAAATGAAATTACTACACAAGAAGAAATGTAAATAAGAAAATGTTATATATATCAGTCAAATGTATTATACTAGAAATAACTATTGATTCAACTTTCAAGAAGCATAGGACTATAGAATCTGGGAAAACTGCATGCAGAACAAACACTATTTATGACAAAATCAACACTTGTATGCTGGACATGGAGAGAAAGAGAGTGGATAACATGCACAAGAACATCTATATATATCTTTAAAACATCACAGATGATATCTTCTCCACATCATAGTTGATGTCAAAGTTTATTGATTGTAGCAACTGGAATATAACACTTGACCAGAACTTTCCCATTCTTAATAGTCTGGAGAACCATTTGAGCAGGACAGGAGCCCAATAATTTCTTCACCAAGGAAGATTCATGTGATACCGGTCACACGCAACAAGATATTTTCCTGTTAAAACCTAATGTTTCACTGGATTTGAATTTAAGATAGAGTCACAGAATCTACATAGTAAAATAAAACAAAAATTTAATGTTCATTGTTCAAAGAGTCATAAATTCACACAATCACGAACTGAGAAATATATACAATGATATTCCATACCATTAATACAAATGATGGATCATATGACATTAATGATGATTCGTCTGAAAATACGACATTACGACAATCCTAACCCCAGGCTCGTCAAAAATCACAACATTGAAGAAGTTCACCATTGTTTGTGATGTAACTTGAAGTGTTGTTAAAGTCTGATTGTTTTCAAAAAGCAATCTGCTCTACTTCAAATGTCTTCGAACGATTTGCACTGTTTTATGTTTGATAAACAACTACATTTTTTAACTAAACGCTTATAATGTGAATTACGTAACTACTTTCTTGGTTGTTAAGGATTGTGGGAAACTGGAATCCAACATGGAGATCCATATGATCTCTGTGAAACCATCAATTCCATATTCCTTAGAAAATAATAAGATTTTGACATACATCGACAACAATATTACGATATGATTAATCATGTGCAAGGAAGGCAACTGTCACAATATGAAACTTATTAAGATTTTTTTTTTTTTTTTTATTTTTTTTTTTTATGAAGTATCACACTTTTTCAACAAACAAAAAAGTTTAAATGTTAACTATGTATGAAATATTCTAAAAGTTTTACAGCAAAATATTTCTAAGCAATTTTTTACTTTTATATGTATTATAGTTATTGCTACCTCAGCTTATTTTAAATGAATGCATTGAACAATCAATCACTTCCCAACATATTTTTCTTGTGATGAAAATTGCCCTTGTATATTGTTCCGTAACTATTGTAATAGACCATGGTGTACACTTTTTCTAATTTTAAGAATAAAAAATCAAAATTTGTGATTATGTAAAATAACTAAGGAACACATAATACATTTTTAATAGTTGCTTATAGAAACATTTATAAATATCTACAATTATAAACGCAATCTTGGGAAAATAAAAATTATAAGTGTAGAAATGAAGCAATTAATTGTTTCTCTATTGCCAATGCTCACTTACTTCTATATATATATATATATATATATATATATATATATAAATATAGAAGTATTTCTATGTATAGAAATATTTCTATTTAATGAAGGGAGATATACCTCTCTTTTGTTTACTGTAATCCATAATTTACATTATATTTTTTAAGTAAGTGTCTTTTTATATTATTAATTATAACCCCATTTATTACTCCAAGCAAATTGACATTATATGGCAAATAAAACTATCATAGATAGGAAGGGTTATTTTCTTCGTGGTTGGATTTAATATTCTTACATTTTAGCGTACAAAATTTGTTACATTTTGTAATATATTTTATGAAGAAAAAGAAATGTAAATACCATCTGAATTTAAACAAAGCAAGCTAAATCGGAAAATGTCTTGTACTGCCATTTGAGCTTTCCTGGGCATAATTCCAAGAAACATTTTACATTTCTTCAAATAATATCTTATGATAGGTCTTATAGTGTCGAAAACGAATTCTGAGCTCTTATTACATCCATTACCTGTTAGAGGTACCGAAATAAGACCTGCTTTAGGTGATGAATTGTTAAGAGGGGTGGAGCGGAGGTAAGCGAATGGTATCCCCTGTTTCAATAGTTTCAAATCTTTCTCCTCCTCTACCACACAAGCCGGAAGAAAGGTGGGAAAAATATACGAGTCAAAAAGAGGAATAAAAATTCTATCACGTTGTTGCGTGGCAATGGGAAGAGTAAATCCCTGGCGACAATTTGTTTCGCTTTCCTAATATTGCGTTCTCTAAAGAAATATATCACGCGAAGTGTTGCGATACTTGAGTGTAGAATAGTACAATTTGTCTAGATCAACTGCTTGCACGCGATGAAGAGCTGTAAGTGCGTGCTAGTGCTCATGCAAAAATACTTCATCACATAGCGTGTTTTTTACTATCTTTCACACCCGATCACACTCCTTAAGTCCGAATTGTTTATCTTTCAGATGTTTACAATGAAACTCATCCTCACAGAACAAATGATCTTTCTTTAGTAATATATATTCTTTAAATGCAGCTGGAGAGCGGACACAGTATTGCGTAAACAATGTAATTTATCTACGTAAAATATTTGATCACATACACGAATTGAGGACACTATCTCTCCCGTTTGTACAAATACTATACGATAGCAATTTCTTTAACTATCTGCACTGCGTGAGTTTCATTTTCAGTTCAAGGGAGTTTTTTTTTATTTGCACTATCCGTGTTTTTATATAACTTTTATCGCCAAAAGCATTAGGGTGGAATAGCGAAATTTAACGAATGAGCGAAATGCTTTCAAAAGTATGCTCTATATAGGAAAATGTTTTATAATTTGAATCTTCATACCCACCTTAAAAATAATTTAGAACTGCATAAACTTTAGAGCAAATATTCATACTTATTATTCTACTTATATATTTTTTGAAGAATAAAATCGCTTGTCTGAAGTTCCTTCTAAATTTATTGAATAAAATATTTCTTATTTAATTAATAATGTTTTTTAAAAAATTTAACATTAGTTACAATTTTCGTAAGATTTAATTTTCTTCATACTAGAATAAAATTGTTTTTGTTGAGGCATTTATATTTTTTATCGTATATTTCATATTATAGCATGTAAGGGTATATATCTTTAGCTATATACACATAATTTTATATATTTATTTAATATTTTTTTTATTGGACTGCAAATGAAGATGATAATAAATTATGAAAACATGCCAGTAACAAATTATGGAAAAAATAAAATATGAATGAAAAATACATCTTTATTTTCTGTCTGACAAAAATTAATCTAAAACCTTTACTTTTAATGAGAATCAAAAACTTTTAAGAAATAACAAATCATCAAACTTAAATAATAGATTTATCATAACTATAAGCATCTTTAATGCATTTAAGAATAATGCTTATGGGTATATCGATATTTAGTTTGAATATATCCAATAACTGAAAAAATTAGATGGGAGAAGCCACACACAATATATTTATATTTAATAATTTTCATTACTTCGAAAATGTTCAACATTCCAACATGTGCATGTAAAAAAAGAATCATTTCAAAGTATCTAATTCAATTTAATAATAAATAAATGAGTAGTTATTTTTAAGTGAAAAGTCGTACTACAAATGATGAGAAACGGTGAAACAGATGACAAAAATTTCAGTAATATAGAATTTTTTGTAAACAATTAGATATACGTCGTATTATGCACCTATTTGATTTGAATTGTTACTTTACATCATATAATTGGTCAGAACCTTTTAATATGACTGTCGTTAACAATGGAAGACATTTTTAAAATTAAAAATATGGTCAAGTTATTTTTTTACATAATAAGTTAAGTCAAAGTTACCTTTATAAGTAATCAAAATAAATTAATTTACTAGCTTTAAAAGAATGAATATATTATTTTAAGAACTTTAAGCTCTATTTTATATAGATTTATAATTTCTAAAGAAACTCGTCCATAAATATTAAACCTGAGAAATGTTAATAAAGTTAAAAGTATTCAGAAAATGCATGTACATCGAGGCAACCAAAAGAAAAATTTCAGCTGAAGTTTATGGGATACAATTAGCATACTAATCGATTACCTTAAAACAATTGTTGTCATATTCGATGTTTAAAACTTTTTTACAAACAAAAAGAAGGAAGCCTTAATGAAAGAAATGTCGTTTAAAAGTGAAATTCAGTTTCTTCAGTACAACGCATCACTCATATGAGTGTATTATAATTTTAAAAAATAACTTTATATATAATCTAGTTATGAACTGTAAGGCTATTGAAAATTTTTTTAATGTAAATTTGCTTGTTTTTCCCCAGCAGGTATATTTATTGATATGTTGTTTGCTTATATTCAAATAAAAAAGATGAATACTTTTCTTCATAATTTTATTGCAAAACTATAAACAATTAAATATTGTTGTTTAATTCATTTTGATTGAAGTTTTTAGAATAGAATCTATAACAGAATTTGTAAGCAAACTGGAATAATATCAAAGAAATACATTTTTTAAATTTCACTTCATTTTAGTAGTGAGAATTTTAATTCAAAAAGTAACTAATTTATTCAGGGACTAAAATTTATATATGATGTAGTATATGCATTTTATTAAGTTCATAAAGCTTTATTTTAATCAAAGAAATAATTTGTATTGAAAGAGTTCTTAAATAAGAACTAATTTCACTTTAGGAAAAAAATCTGTCATAAAAATATTAGAAAAATTTACTTCAAGACTTACTTAAAAAGAAAGGACTTACTTCAGTATTACTTTTTGAGTAAAATTGTGATACCTATCACATCTGAAAAGTCGAATAACAGAGTTACTTTTCTATCGATAGTTGATTTTCTTCACCCGTAGGACATTTTCCATTCCCGGTTCACATAAGCGAATAACCCTACCGAAAGTATTAACTTGTTCTTAACCGTTTTCCAATGTCTCTCCAAGAGCGTCCATGTGGTGGCTAAAAAAATAGCATTACAGAAGCTGAAGCAGTCAAAAATATTCCACAGCTTTGTAATGGTAGTAAACGAAAAAAAGTCCAAAAAAATAACATTGATAGGAAATGGAAAATGGATCATACAAAGCTCGAAGTGGTAAAATGAAGCATATAAAAAATTGAAAAGAAAGGAAGGAATTTCTCAGGGAAGTGTTTTCTTACGCCGAAAGGAAATGCGATTTTTTTTCTGCCAGAAATAGACAAAAGTACTTGAATTTCCATTTTTGAAAGAGACAGAATTATTATCCTTCTGTCTGTAGAAGCACTCATATCCGATGAGTCTTCTCATTGTAGCCCCCAAGTTGCTTTTGATTACTCCTCCCGACTTCCAAATGATTGTCGATATTTCCTATATTAGTAGGGAACATTTACATATTATGGGGAACATTTGCATATTGCATATACAGAGAATAGAAAATACAATATTTGGACACTCCACAATCATAATCTGTATTGGGGAAGTATAAATCTTCACTGAAGTTGTTTCAATGTATTTGTCCAAACTCACATCGCGATCACATCGCAAACGCATATTTACTCACAAGGGAATCATCGATTTTCAAATTTTAGTTATGCCACAACACCAACTGACCATAGATTAAATAACACGATATAATTTCCCAAATTATAACAGTACTAAGCATATTTAAAGTTATTTGTTCAAGAAATTGTATACCATAAGCTTTTTAGAGGAATTGTCAAAGCAATGACAGAAACCTGTTGAATGTAACATAAGTATCATAATAATAACATATATATATTACATTTTTATATTTTCTTATCACATTTTTGTTATTTTATTACGATAACAATATCCATCTGACTATTAACTGTAATTTTATAGAAAATAGTTTATTTCAGTCATTTGGTAACACCAATATAATTTCAATTCCTCTTACTTGTTTCATTTCCGTTTAATTACTATTTATCAAAACATTGTTTTCAGTGTTTCGTAATCAGTTAATAGTTAAATTGTGATTCCTTATTTTAAAATTCGGAAATTCTCCTTTTAATAAATGTATTTACACCTTGTCTATATTTTTATCTGTTAATTATCATTTTCTTTTGAATATTAAACTATTTACACAGCTTTCCGTGCTTAAATATGTATCACTGTTTCGTTTGTGAAAAATATTTGTTACATTTTTGTTTCATTTGTATTTATAACAGCATTTTAACTTTTTCATTCCTTATTCATTAGTTCAAAGGCATTGAAAACAGATTATTTGGTATTATTCTAAATCATTTCTCAAATAAATTCGGAATACATTTCTCATTTTCTTCTATTCTCTTAAAGTAATAACTTTTTTTTCCCTCTCTTTTTTTAAATCTTTTTTCTTGCAGTTTTATTTTGAATTTGAATTTTATCTCAATATTTATGACATACTTTTTTCTAATTTTTTTCTTTGCATTTTAAATGATTAATATTTTCTTCTTTAAAGCATATTTCTTTATTTAAGTCTTTTTTGTTTTGTGTTTTCCACATTGATTTATAATTATATAATTTTTTAAAAAAAATCTTAAACTTTTTTAAAATATTTTATTTGAAATTATATTATGTGTATCATATTTTTTTTACTTAAAATCAGAATTAATAAATTAATGCTTGATTGATCTCTCTCTCTCTCTCTCTCTCTGTATATATATATATATATATATATATATATATATATATATATATATATATATATATATATATATATATATATATATATATATATATATATATATATATATATATATATATATATGCACACTCTCATTAATCTTCTTACTCTTAGCTCAGATGACAAGCTAATTTGCTGCTTCATTTCTTCACCAAAATATGATTGCTCAGCATTAGTATTTAACCGAACCGGATCACAACTTCCGTTCACCATTACTTTTTATGCGATATTAATAATTGACATTAATGAAATACATTCAGACTTTATTCCTTAACAATTAGATAACGTCATTAGGAAACAATTTACGTATTAAACAGGTGCCTTAAATACTCTGAGACGTAATAACTTTAGGCTGTTCTTGCTTTTTCCCTGAAGAAAATCGGAAGTTATGGATAATCAAATTTATTTGGTTATAGAGAATAGGAAAGTGCACGGTTTGGAAACATGATTCCTCAATTCCTAATAAGTAGTCATTTTATTTCAATTTCCCGATAATATTTGCTTTAAGAAAAAATCGTATAAATAAAATAGGATTAAAAGATAATAAAACTTTTTTAATGAATACTAATGTAGAAGTAAATTAATAAATTCTAAAATTCCTTTTTAATTGTGAATTCTATTACATATATATATTCCTTATTCTCCTATTCTTTATTTACACTGAAAAAATAAATTTAAGCATTTGTTAGCTAAGCAAGTTGTTACTTATAAATATTAAAATATTTTGAATGTGATGAAAAATAACGACGAAAATAAAAAGTGGTATAATAATTACTATAGCAATAACATATATTCTTAATCAGTACAATATTCCAAAATAAAAAAATATTAAGTCATGCAATATTTGTCGGATTTAAATTATTTACATAAGCATACTTTCGACAGACAATATCTTTATTTACCTAAGTCTTTTCTTTATTTTAAAATACGCTTTTATGAAGTGTGAACACACCATTAGGGAAAGTTAACATTTTAACAACGATGTAGCTTGTTTTGGAACTAAAAGTAAATTCCCTTATCTTAAAGTTACCCATTTTATGTTAAAACCCTTCATTGAAGGGAATTAAATGAAGAGCAATGTAAACATTTAGAGAAAGGTCATAGTTACTGCTATTGAAAAGAACGAATATATAAATTGTAACGCAATCTAACATTTAAGATAACAAAATAAAGACTGACTTTTTAATAAAAATGTGTTTATTGCAGAAAAAGGAAAGCTTTGTAAGAGAATTTTAATGTTTAAATGTCAATTGAATGATATAAAGTCTTGTTGAGTTTGTGTTTTGGAATTTTAAACCCATTTAATATACTATCATATAAAATATTGTTTTCAAATAAGAAATTCAAGTTCTTTTGTTTTACTATTCATTGCTATCAAAAATACAAATTGTTCTTTAACATTTTCCATAAAATGAAAATAAGTTCTTAATTTACTTAAATAAAATTCTAGTATTAACCGAGGAAAAAAACGTGTTTCAAAATATCTATAATTTAGTGGTTCATGCATTACATCAATTATATAAATCAAAGTCAGGCTTTAAATATTTTAATAAAGTGAAATAAACTCATAAATAATGGAAGTAAGAGTCTAATAAGAAAGAAAATATTATTTAACGAAGAATGATAGGATACGCAAAGGATCAAAGCTTAGTGTGAATGCTTAAAATCAGTGACATAGCAATAACTTTGCAGTTGACATTATTGCTTTTATCTTCAAGCACATAATAGAAAATCCTTAAACATCAAGTTTACACTGTTGCTTGAAGGAGTACTCAGCTTGTTACAGGTACTAAATAAATACCATAAAATATAACAGAAAAATGTAATACATTAATAAGAAATATCTCAGAGTTAATCAAATTTGATTAAATAATTTGCATACATTCTGTTCATCTGCTTGAATTCGTTGAGATAATCATTATATTGAATGCTGTGGGCGTGATGTGGGAAGATAAAATTTCTCATTCAGTGATGAGAGATCATTAACCTCATACACATATTGATTCAACAAAATCGTAATTCACTTAAAAGTGGATCTCAGGGTGAGTTTTCTTTTTAAGAAACTAGTTCTAGAGAAATGCAATGATATTTGCACTTATGCCCTAATGAGTGCTTCGTTTTCTGATAATTATTTCGTGTGCAATTTATTAAATATCTTCTCTTAGATCATGCCACCTAGACTTCCGGGTCTTAAGGAGATTTTTTATTGACTGTCCAATCTCTGCTGTAAGCGTAAGTAAAAATGTTGAGATGTCACTGTAGTAGTTTGAACATAATACAGAGATGACATTCAAGATTCATGAATCCATCTGCAAATAAGTATTTAATTCAATTTCAGAGAGTTGTGGCGTACATTGAAGCAAAAGAATATCCAACGCACAGGCCTTGAACATTGGATAAATAATTAAGCATTTCTTTAAATTATGTATATTTTTAAATGAATACACCATTATTATCATCATCTAAAATATTTCTTCTCACATTTCAATCCAGTGTTTCTCTTCTTGTATTACTTTTTGGATATGAAAATATAAAAGCTAATTGAGATATTTTCTATCTATTTTAAAAGAAGTCAACAAAACCCGATATTCAAAATATCTAATGGATTTTGTAAAACTAACTAAACAAACAAAGATCAAACTAAGCACAATCACAAATTTCAAAACCGCAGTATAGTAAAAATATTTCAAAAATATTTAACTTGTATAAAAAGATTAAAACAAAATAGAAATGTATGCCTGTGTACAGTAATAAGCACTAAACTATTTATTTATGCTTATCTAATGCACAAACATTATACTCATATTTACTTAACGCAAGATTTATTTCAAAATAAAGCTTGATTGACATTATTTCTCAAATATGCAGCATAAGATTTCAAGATCTAAATTAAATATAACATTCTATTTTTCCCTAAATATGTATTGCTCTGTGTATATATTGTGAGTATTAAAAGTGTTGTAAATTCAATTTATTTAAAAAGAAATTGAAAGATTTTTATAAAAATTTTTAAATCGTATTGAAAATCTTTCCATTCAATCCCATATGGATTTTCCCAACTTATTTTCAACTATATAATCCTTCTATCCAGCTTTCATTTCTACAGATAAAGAGGATAAATATATACATTCTAAGCACTTCACTTTCTTCATTCCCAGTTATATTCGTCGTCAATGTCATTTAAAATCTGTTTATAAGAGCCTACATTCGAAAAGAAATCAACACTATTCAACAAGTAACAGTAAATATTTGTGAAAATAATAGTATTTAATTGCAATATAATTTTTATTACAAAAGCACAGAAAATTGGCAGTGATGGCATTAGTTCTCTGGCCTTCCAATATCTCTAAGCAGAACATTTTAAGAATAAAAGTAGGAGCACAAGTCAAGATGGTTAGTAACAAAATTTTATCTTGTTTACACAAAGAACACAACAGTGTACTTCAAAGTTTAAATCAATAAAAATACGCTGGCAAATAGTCATGGTCTGGAGAAAGCTGAAAATATACCAAACTGGCACTTCTAAGAAAATAAGAAATAGCTTTTGACACCTTTATTAAGAAGGCCCAAAGCTAACTGGCAGAATCACACAATGCCTTCTGCTTTATTCTAGCATATCTTGTTTTAATCAATAATTTTTCTCAATAGAAAGAAAGATCACTGAAGGACCCTTGCACCTTTCTTAGCAAAAAAGCAAGCAGCCTCATTTCCAGGAATACTGTAATGAGTTGTAATCTACTGAAAAGAAGCAGGTATTGAGCTTGCAAGACCTCTGCACTGCATAATAAGATAATTACCTGCATATTGACCGTTTATAGTATATTGGAGAATTGTTAATGAGATCGGCAAGATAAATGCTAGATGGAAGGACAAACAACTACTTTGATGCGATGTAAGCCCTAATTTTTCCGGCATTATGTGCAGTGTGAGGCCTAATGGGAGCGTAACGAGAAAAATAGATCACAATAAACTCTTGTCCCCTCACCGTCTTCATCATCAAGCATAGATCCATTTGTAAAGACACATATCCAGGAATCCTTAGGGCATCTGTTTTCAATAGTAGATAAAATATGTTGCATGAATCCGTTGTTCACTCATGTGACTCTTACAAACATCCATTTCTAGCTTTTTTTTTTTTTAAAAAAAAAAAAAAAAAAAAAAAAAAAAAGCTTACTGAATTTTCCGGGACAGTACAATCACAATACCACTTTACTTTAATTTTACGTTCAATAGTACAGAGAATTGTTTTAAGGTATCTTGAATTTCGTTCTATTAAAAACATTCTTCTCGTAAATTGCTTTCTGTCTCTTAGAAAATTTAGGAATAATACCTCTACTAAAACTAGGAATAGTTTTCATTGTTCTGAAGATAAAGAAAAATGCAGTATTTTGAGCAATTATGTGAAAAGCATCAGTTATTTTTATTGGTAAGATAATGCAAGTGTGCAATCTTAAGTAAATCACATTCCATAAGAAATTTTCTTGAAAAGATAATGAATTGGTGTGGGCATATAATATCATTCGTTTCTGGTATGCATTGTACTGTAAATGTCACAAACATTAGTTCAATTTCATGTATTGTTGATTGTATGCAACTTTACTCTAGTGCCAAACAATTCTTTTATTTCAGCAGAATAATTGCATTATTACCACATTTCTTATTCAAAAAATCATTATTTTACTATTACTAGCAGCGTATGATTCTCAACAACTTTGTCAGGTAATAAAAAATGTTGTTTCATTAGGGCTATTTAAATATCAGAATTAATTAACCCAAAACTTTGAATTTAATTAATATTATTAAATACATTTCAAAATATGCTTTGCTTCTCAGTGTAAATTATTAGTTTATTTTACTGAGGAATGTATACCCAGTGCTGTTCAACCTAAAAGTACAGTTTCAGAGATAGTTATTGGAAGAGATGTCAAATTGCATGAAATATTAAATGTTTGAAATTTTTTGTTTATGAATATTTTCCATTCCTCACGCATTTTTTTATAACAAAATTCATGCATATTAACGCTTTGTATTGCATATTTACTTTTATTCATTATTTGCATTTCTTATCACTATTTTAATATACTTATCGTAAATTTTCTCTTATACCCTATTAATATTGGCGACATGCCCTTATCCATATTACGTAAGAGATTTATTGTTTTTCGCCTAGTATTTTTGTGCTAGAGATGTTTAATGTAAAACAAAATCAAGTAAATCTATCTTTTATAAATTGTTGCATGTTTGCTTCCATTGAAATGCAGGAAACTAAATTACATTTCATTCTTGCAGCTTTATTATTGTTGTGTTATTCCAAGACCCAAAAAACAAAGCTATGTGTGTGCGTGCGTGCGTGCGTGCGTGCGTGTGTGTGTGTGTGTGTGTGTGTGTGTGTGTGTGTGTGTGTAGGTGTGTGTGTGTGTGTGTGTGTGTGTGTGTGTAGGTGTGTGTGTGTGTGTGTGTGTGTGTAGGTGTGTGTGTGTGTGTTGTGTGTGTGTGTGTGTGTGTGTGTGTGTGTGTGTGTGTGTGTGTGTGTGTGTGTGTGTGTGTGTGTGTGTAAAGTAAAGAAATGCGACAAAAGTAAATTGATCAATTTTCGATTTTTGATTCTATTTGTCAAAAGTAACCTTAACAATATTACTTTCTCACTTAGAATGGAAAATGAAATGTTTTTCCTATATTTCTTATACAATTTAGTAATGTCATACGGGTGGAAAGTTAGCAAGATGTTTTTTGTAAATGGATGAATTTTATTAAGGAACTTTTTTCCAACTAAGGAATTTTTATCATTATTTAGAGCAGTGACTAATGATAGTTTTTATCGTTTAAAAATACTTATGATTACGTCACACCTACGGCCTTAAACATATCTAAAAAATTTAATGATCTATACAATCATGTTCAGGTAATATATATATATAGTTTTAAATATTTTTTAAACAGCCCATTACATGAAATACAAATTAACTTACTTATAATGAAACTTTTAAGTTTTATAGATTTTCATGTTGTTGTTTGCTATTACACAGTAATATCTATTCTTCCTGTGTTAAAATCTTTGTTATTAGATTAGAAACCCTTCAGGAAGTAAAATATACCTAATCACTCTTAGTTTTGAGGTCAGCAAACTGAGAAATAATCCTTTGAAGATATCATTTCATTTATTATAACTTATTAAAACACTAAAAAAGTTTACAATTTAGGATAGTTTTATATAAAATGAACAAAAAAGAGAAAGCTTAGATTATACATTTTCTGAAATTCCACAAAATTTTATAATTCTAAAAATCTTACACCATTACTTGAAATTAATATTTTATAGAAACTTTCAAATTATCTTGACTTTTTATTGATTCTGTGCATGGAAAATTTTCATGATACGGCGAAAAAAAAATGGAGGAACTGAGATTTCTAAATTCATAATAATAGCTGATGAATTATCTTGTTTCTTGAATAAAAAAATGAAAAACTTTGTTTATTTAAAAAAAGTTGAAACTTATTACAATGTACAATGATGTTTAAACTATTCCTTTGTTACTAAGCTATTAAAGCTGCATGAGTAGCAATAGTAATTACCATAATTTATTTACAATATTATTTAATTAGCATATTAAAAAAAACTAACAATAATATCTGACTCATTTTCACAAAGGTATTCAATATAATTTTTAAAAGCTTAAATACTAATAAAAAAAGAAAATGTAGGGTATGGTAATGTTCATAAATAATATAATTGTTGCTAGTAAGCTTTAACTTCAAGTAAAGTAAGATTATTATTTTAACAACTTTAGTTTAAACTTTATTTAAGAACTGTGTTTAGTTCAAAATGGATATTAGTGTTTTGAATAATATTGCTCAGAACTAGTATATGTGAATAAAGTCATGAAAATAAAATTAAATAAATTGTGGTATTCATACTAACAAAAGAAATTTTTGCAGTTTATTTGCCTTATTAATGCTAGTTGCTACAATTAATATTAATCCTATGCTAATGATTTTAATTTTACATTTCTTAATTTAGTATTAGTAAAAAAATGCCAATTTATTAGCTGCTCAAATAACTTTCGAATTGTTAAAATATATATTTATGCGTACAGTTCAAATAAATTATCTTATATTTACCAAAACTTTCAGAATTTCCTTTAAAATTTTTAAACTTAAGCGTTTTCTAAAACCAAACGAGATAAAATAATGTGCATCTCATTTATTAACTCTTAAAATACCGCGGTTAAACTTCTAGCACATGCTCAGTTAGAGATTAAATATCAACAGAAATTCTGTCTTAAAGTCCAAGATGAAATTTTGTATTTGAGTATTTACATCTCACAATTACAAGAAAATAGCCAACTAGAGTTCTCTGTAATAGATATTGAATCTGTCTTGAAATATTATGCTTCCCAAACGTGTGTCAGCTGGCAATGTTTTATCAAAATATCCCCACCGTGCCAACTGTACTTCTGTTACAAATTAACCACTATACCATGACGTTTGTATTAATTAGTGTAAGAGAAAAACATAATATTAAAGCCAATAAATTTTTAGAATGAAATAAATTAATTTTAACATCATGTATTCAAATCTAATTATATTTTAATACTAAAGACTTATTAATTAATAAAGTAAGACTATATTATCACAATAAAAATATGAGTAAAATTTCTATGTTCTGCTTATTTTCTTTAATGAATATTAAACAATTTCCAGGCCCATGTTATCGCTAGTTATTCAACTTTTAATACCGGAACTACATTCATTGAACAATCATGAACTAATATTTATCATTTAACATTTATTCATGGGAATATTCTCAAGAAAATGTATTTGTACACTTTCTGTGTTACTTCTAAGCAAATTAGATTTTTTAACCTGAAATTTTTCATTTAAATTTTATTCCCTGCAAAAATATTTATTGATTATTCCATATAAAAATGTTTCAAAGTATGTTCAATCATAAAGTAATGATATGATAATTAACTTCGAAATATATAGCAATCATAAAAAAAATTTTCAAACATTAAAACTAATTATTGGGTTTAATCATTTTAAAAAAATGTATGTAAAACACATAAAATATTGCTTAAAAATAAAGTACATAAAAACTTCTTTAGAGTGTGAAAATTACTCAAATCAAAGTTAAATTAAAGCAACTTGTCAAAACATTGATCGAAAGTAAATATCCCATTTCAAGAACAATTACACGCAAATTAGTAGTACAATTAATCCTTATTAAGGATTGTAAAACCAATCAACAGACAAACAAATGGTAATTAAATTTAATGGCCTGTATTGCACCTTTGCAGTTATTTTTAACAACCTGAATAAAAGGTTAATTTCTTACTTTGATTACGAGCTCTTCATCGTGGCAGAATTCTTTCTTTATCCTCTTCCTTTTATCACCGTTTATCTCTTTCTGCATCAAACCGCTGTAAGAAAGGAATTTTTGGCAATTTTCCCTTTCTAAGTGTAAATAGGGAAATGGTGCATGCCACTTTCAGAAAATACTGCTTATATGATTCATCAACATGATCGAGTATCTGGTAAAACGTATCTAATATTGTTAGCATTTTTTAATATTCCTAATCCAACTATATAAATGCTTTTAGTTTCTACCATGAATCTCTCTCTGAAAAGGCTTCCCTTTGAAAATCATAAGCTACATCTGATTTTTAAATCAATTGTAAACTGGGAGGGTTTGAAAGTTTTTTTCTTTATTTAACACAATTAATCTTATTGATTAATCAGTTAGAAATATTATTTTTTAAATCATTCATTGAAGAGGTTATCTAACGCATGCGTTTCCTACCTTTCAAGTCCTCCCAAAAGGCATTTTTTAGAAGAACAACAATACATCGTTCATTGCACTCGCCTGTAGATATGCCTTACAGAATATTCTGTTGTTCCCCTAGTCTACCTTTTGCCCTGATCTTTCACCGATAGAATATATTCGTGATTGGACGTCATTTATTTGTTATGTTTCTGTCTATGTTACAGGACGTATCTGAATCTGTTACACAGGTTCACCATATGTGACTTTTCATCTCTCAGGACAACAACTGCGTGTTAATTGAGACTGTACATCTTATTGTATCTGCTTGTATTACAACGAGAGCTAGTCATATTTCTTGCGCATAATTCTGAATATTCCACAAATGTATAAACTTATTTTTTTGCAAGTAATATGATTTATTAACGTATGCATTCTTTGTCTATTTAAAATTTTTATCACATTCCATCTAATAGTTTATGCTACTATTTTGCCATGTCAATCTTTAACTAAATGAATATGCTCAATGCATATTACATATTTCTGCTTATAAACTTTTCTAAAATGACAATTAGTTTCATTTATAATGAATATTGTTAACTGTAATATTCTTTTTAGAATGCTTTAAAATCTACATTTTTTTTAGTGATAAGGCATGAATAAATTTTAATAATTTTTATCTCTTTGTATGATCAAATATTCTAATAAAAACAGAACTGCTCAAATGAATGGAATGTAAAAAAAAAAATAACATATGTTTTACTCGGTTCTTAGAACTAAGTATGGACATATTAAAATAATAAATAGTAACAGTATCATTTCTTAATCAGGTTTTTTTTTATTCTACTCTTGCAGTAATTTCTTGTTCATAAGAGTCATCGACAATGATAAGCGATTCTTCTTAAGCTATGATACTGCAGAGCCAACCATATACATCTCATCAAAATCTCACACAAATTTTAGAGAAATATTATATATTTAAAAAACTCTAATACAAGTAATAATATTAGAAAAAGATTATTTCTACTCCTTTTCTCTGATTTCGCTTTTTTTGGATTTCAACTGTTTCGAAAATCAATAGTAGGATTAAAATTTCAGTTGAAATCAATTAAAAATGGGTTCTTAAGCCAATAAATTATTGTACAACTTTTAAGTAAAAGTTTCAATAAAATTGGATTTTTTTATATTTCCACAAAAATTTTAAATCATTAATATTTAATATTTTTGATATCACATTTTAAAAATAACATAGCAAAATTAAGTATCAGGAATTATTTTTATGTTCATCATAAATTTAGAACAACAAATGTACAATATTAATATAGTTTTTTTCTAATAAAATGAATCTGAAGTTATATTCCATGAAATAACATATAATCGAGAAAATTAGTTTTACTTTCTGTTAGTATATTTATTAGCTTTCACTGATTCCAGGCGAACAAATTCATTTGCAATTTGTTAAGATACTAAATCAAATTTACTTATTTAATAAACTGAACTCTATTTTCATTCTTAAATTAACTTAATTATGCCAACATTTTATTTTATGTTTGCACTTATAATTTTGTAAAATAAAGAGAGCCAGAGCCATCTTTCTGTGAAATATATTTTTTTGTAATAAAATCTTCGATCATTTTAAAAACATAGAAGATTTTTTTTTTTCAAAATGATCGAATGCATTTTAAAAGATTCATTATTATTTTATTACAGGTCTTTCAGTCAAGTATGTCAGATATTTGATTAAATTACTTACCGCTGCTTCAGATAAGTAGATTAAAACGAGAAAGAAAATCCATTTTTTTCAGAATTCATGATTAAGATTTAATAAGTAAATCAACTAAAAATCAGATGAGGTGATTAAAGTGCTAATTTTTTTATTAAAAGTAAATTGCAATTTATCAACTAAATTAGGGTATTCTATCGAGCAGCATCATAAGGCTGAAAATTTCGGCTATAATTATAGAAATAATTAATCCTATGACTCATGAAACAAAGTAAAATTTTATAATTTTAAAGAGAAATTTTTCTACTAAGTAATTTTCAAACCAGCTAATTTATATATATATATATATATAAGCTTCATTTATATAAATTTTAAAAAGGAAGTCATTTGCTATATAATTAATAATTAAAAAGTTTGCTTTTTGAAAAGATTTAAACACTTCTCATCAAATTACCCCTCTTTCTCTCTCTCTCTCTCTCTAGTTATGTTTTTAAAATAACACCTCTGCTGTGTCTCAAAGTAAAAGAAGGAAAACATTTCATAAATTTACTCTTTAAGTTTTCATTCCTTAAGAGATGAGAAAAACAAAATTGTAATTATTTCATTTCCAAAAGAATCTTATCTTTATATTATTATCAAAATAAATATTTTTCCTTCTGCAATAGGTATAATAAGTCCATTAATTTCTATACAGCTATCTATATTTATATTTACACTTCTGAAAGAGAAGTACACTAATTTTTCTACAAAAAAGCGTTCTTTTCTGTACTGTGGCTACAAGTTTATCAGATTTATTCGAGTATTTCCCTTGTAGTACTTTATAACGATGGCTGAAGAAACAATCACTTAAGTTTTGCCTTTAGTGAAGGAGTTTCACTCACTTGTCTCACTTATTCTCCTTTTGCTATTTATTTTAGTTGTTTTCTAGTATCATTTAACATTGTTAGATCTTTTCTTAGAACAAAAGCTAGAATGATTTTTTTAAAATACAGCTCGATTTATCATTCCTGGGGCTTTATGTTTGAATTTTTAAATTAAAGTATATAAACTTTATTATGTTTTACAGTAAATGTATGTAAAAAAATTATGTAAGGACTAACAACCCATTTTCTATTTGTTTCAAAATGCATAAATATTTATTATCAAACCCTGTATTCATAGTTGTAGATTATGTTGCAGAGGGTTTTTGTTATCGACTTTTATTTTAATGTAGAATATTAATATCAAAGTTTTTAATTTCTAAGAAATATTATCTATAAATAAAGATGTGAGAAAAATATCTTAAAAAAATAAAATAAAGAATTCAGATATAGCTTAATGAAAATTTATAGAATAATAATATTTAAAAAAGTTAAAATGATAATTTGAATAAATTAAAAATAAAGGAATCTTTCATGTATTAATAAATTTTGCCAAATTCTCTCATACACTTTAATCCTTTTGTATTTATTTTTTCATCTCCTCCCTTAGATTCTATTTATTTATTTTACTAATGCCATACATTTGGGCATTAGCTTTCTAATATTTCTTGCCAAAATCATCATACTGGGATTCATCATAAGTGTGATACAATTATTTAAAGTTTCAAAAATCATTGGCTGATTAAGATCACACGAGATAAGGTTTGAAGAATCCAATAATCTAATTATGTAGAGGTGACCCTAGAAGCAGTCATGTCTAATAAGTCCTCTAAATAGTGCCTTGGCAATTCTTCTTGGAAAACAGTGAAGTTCTCTCCTCCACCAGAAACTCCCACCTCTTCTACATTGCACATTGAATCGTACCTTGTTTAAGAGTTTTTCCAACGGTCAAGTTAGTAAACAATTAAGTCGTGTGCAAAGAAAGATGGAGTTTTATACTTTGTTCTACCAAAGCTCCCTTCTTAGTTAGTGCATCAGCTTTTTCATTGCTTATAATTCCAAAACAGGCAAGAATCCATCAGAAGGAAATTTTGTTTGCCAGTATTTTAAGCAAGGAACTACATTTTAAAATTCTTTGGATATATTTTGATTGTTCAAATAAGTTTGAAGTGCTACTTTAGAATTTGGTAATATCACAGCTCTTACAAAAGAATGACTGTGAATCTACACTTGTTGAATAGTCATTGCAGTAACTTCAGTTTCACCTTTGAAAGTATTATTAAGAGTTCCAACTGGTAAGCAACGGCTATAAAGCTCTCTATGATTACCTGCTCCAGTACCGTGCGTCCTCTCCCTTATAGAATCATCAGTAAATGCGCGCGACAATTCTTTTCAGGGTAGTGAAAATATTTTAGAGTTTATCATGTATTGATCCACTGTCTGATGTATGACTAAAATTAAGACCTTAAGTTTCTTAATTCCTGACTCAATTTATAGATCAGTATTTCAATCATTCGGAATCATTTTAAAGATGCAGTTAATCGCTACTTGTGTCCAATTAATATTCTTGATCAAAAAATGATCTGTTTCTAATGACACTTTGAAAAGTCAAGCTCACTATGACTTGGCTTTGTGAGTTTCAGTTAAAAAGGTGCTCCTTTCGTTTAAGCAGAGCACCACGAAGTTGAAGGTACGACTTTGATCTTCTAATCCTCCGATAGATGGCACCACAAGAGGAATCACTCCCTTAATTTTGACATCTATCTGAAGGAGGGGGGGAATTTTCTGTAGACCACTGGACTCCAGACATTGCACCAATGGTAACTGCTCAACAACTGACCACAGGACATTTGATTCCACAGATTTAACGAGCACGTATATCGCATGTACTCGGTGGGTCTTTGGCGGCATTGGAAATCGAACCTAGCCCTTCCGGATGGAAGGCCGATGCCCTAACCACTAGGCTACCACGTCCCCTAAAAATAATCTAAGAGTGGCAAAGAAAGCGGATCAACTATCATGTGTTGATAGCTCTCAGGATTTTTTATCATTTTGAAGCTTGAATAACTAGCTACAAAACCCAAGTTCTACCAAAGTTTATCAGTATTATAATATTTATATTAAAAATATCTTTATTTATTTTAATTTTCATGAAGAAATGGGAGGCTTAACTTTTCTTACTGTGGCTACAACATGGTTTATGTCCATGAATCGTGTGATTAAAGATTAATAAAGATGGTTTCTAATTCAAGTAATAATTCACATATTGCATTGATAACTACTGAAGTTAATTTTTTATACAAATTAATGTAAATTCACCTAAATTATTCTCATGAGTATGTTTAAATATAGCATGCAAAGTAATAAAATGTCTTTAAATAATTAATGAAAACTCTGGTCAAATTACGACTAATTATCTCTGTTGAACTTTCATAAAATTGACGCATCATTCAGGTTTCATTTAATTTATTCGAAGGGATGCTTCAATCTCCATTTCAAATGGCATGCAACGGTAAATAAGAAACCATAAAAAAGTAACATTTCTGAAGTTTTAATGTCATTTTTAACAGTTTAATTGGTAATAAGTTCGCTTTACTACACAATAATGTTTGCCTATATTTTATCTGCAACTTGAAATTTTTTTGAGAGAAAGGACTATTCAACGAGAGTAATGACCAATTTAATGCTATATGAATTTATTTCATAAATATTACGCAAAACACTCCGTATATTCTAAAAAAATTATTCCATATTCATAGTTTCCATATTTTAGTTTTAATAATTCAATTCCATATTTTAGTTTTATAAAATAAAATTAAGGATTAAAAATAAAAATACACTTATATTAAATAATTTGGGATCTTTATTTTTTTAATTTTGCTATTTATTGACATTAGTAATTGTATGTTATAATAAATTTCTTAAAATATTTTCAGTAAGATAATTTTTACACTTTTATGCATAACTATATTTCAAGATTTGTTATATTTATTATGTAATAATAAAACTATTAAAAAGATGATAGTAATATGGATATTTCACGTTTACTCCCTTCTTGTTTATATAATTATTTTCGATAATGAATTTGAAATAAGTATCATTTAGAAAATTTATTTATTTTCATTTATCAAATTCACACACACACACACACACACACTAAACACTGACTATCGGGTACTTTAAAATCAAAATAACTCAAAAATGGGAAAAATATATAAACTTAGATAAAATAGTAATATTAAATTATTCAAAAATATTAACAGAAAATTAAAAGGTTAAATGAAATGTTTTCATTAGAAAATTGTGACATGCAAAAGAAAAAAATGCAGTCATTAGGATAAATTATTTTTCACTTTTGAAAAGAATTTCAACTATTCTGAAAGATGGAATGCTTAAAAACAATTATGTCGCTAAAATTGTCTTAAAATAACTTCCTGAAAAATAAACTTCACTGTTGTTTTATCTTTCAGTATTATAAAAAATGAAGCAAATATATGATGAAAAAAGTACTGCCGTATTACTCCTGAAAGATAATTTATCATAATTAAAAGTCATAATGTGCAAAAAAGTTTGAAATACATAAGATAAATATTAACAATTATCAAAATTCCAAGTTTTCTCCAAACCCCCTGAGTAAACTCTCTTCTCTTGTTAGCTGAATACAGACTTATGTTTACTTGCTATGATTTATTATTCCCTTTGATGACCTTTTAACCTATGGAGAGAAAAGATATCATGCGAGAAGATGAATGTTTCCAGGAACTTAGTGAAGAAAAAATTCCGACACAATTTGCAATAAGAAATTGAAGTAAAACTCTCCGTTATTTTGATCAGTCTCTTTTTGTTAATCAGTTATCTTTGAGAATATTGAATTCGAGGATTAAAAAATTAATTCTTTTCAACTTTTTATTCTACCAGAATGTAATTTTATATGCGAATAGATGGATTGGAAACAAGTGTTTCTACATTTAAGAACTTGGATGAAATCTTATTAAGAAGAGGCAATGAGATACGCCTGAAAAGGCAACCAAAATTATGTACATTTCTTTCTTTTTTATAAGATTACTCTCCATTAAAAATACGTAACATACCATACTCAGTCAAAAGAAAAACTTACTCTAAAATTTCTTAGCAAATAAAAGTGAGTAAGTTTCAGCAAATGACCTAAATTTTAAATCATTCAAAACAATATAAAAATTTACATTGATGGAATTATTGATTAAATTGAATTTTCTATAATTCAATTTCTTATAATATATTAAAGGTATTTCATTTTTATTGCAAATTCTGGATTTATATTGGATAAAATGTATTAAAATATATTATACAATTGAAATAATAGACACCTATTTCTTCATAAAATATATATTAAATTAGCGGCATTATAAATACAATTAAATTTCAAAAGTGAATCAAATTTCATTTCACAGTATGAACTTCAAGTGCAATAAAAATACACTTGATTAGTTAATTTTATGTTTAAAAATCTTATAATGACTCAATATATGGCCTTTTTAACTACATTTTGAAGTTTAAAAATAATATTGAGCATTTATTAATGTAAGCTTAGAGAGGTATATTTCATATAAAAATTTAATTACAAAAATCTCTCTAGAAATTAATTTATATTTTTTTTTATTTATTAATTTATTTTATTAATTTATATTATATTAATTTATTTTAGATTTCACGCTTTATCACACAAAAAATATTTTACATAAATGTAAGATATTCCATTTAAGTGCCAATGGCAAAATATTTTCATGTAGATATGTCATTAAAATTCTTAATTTCTAGAAATTTATTTTAAAAGTATCAAAAGTGGGAAATAGTATATTTTTAGCAAACTCTTCATCTATGCATATTTGAATTGATGAAAATAAAAGCCCACATCTTTTAGCTGTCACCTTAAAAAATGTATAAAAATTTCTTCTATCAAATAAACTTATATCACGCATCTTATAACAGTACTCAATATTTCTTAGTGTAGTTTATCGAAATATTTTTGAAATGATAGATATTGAGTTAGGTCATTTCTCCAAAACAGAATTGGTGTGTTGTCTACAATAGCTAACATCATTTTATAAATGACGATTGATTTATGATAATTTTCCAAAACACTGGAAACGTTCTATCACTCCTAGCTGATATACACTTCATTTAATGTGTTGAAAAAATGTGAATGTTTCATGAAAATAATTTCAAATATTCGAAGATATAAAAATGTATCAAACCACTTGGTACCTATATATACGATAAAAATAAGGAGCATAAATATTTTTAATGCTGAATGTATCATAAATTTTATCTTATACTGTATCTCAGTATAAATTCTAATTTATTCAAATCTAATTTCATTCATATTATTGGAAGTAGGGAATAAATTTAATCGGCTTTTATATATTAACAGAACTATTAATTCCATTTTTATTATCCAAATAATTTTCACAATCACACTATAAAATTTTTAAAGCATTGTTTAATAACTGGAAAATTTTGGTTAAGAATAAAATGATATATTAATGGATTCAATACACTGATTATTAGTGAATAAGATTCAAATCCATCCGGCAATCTATATTAATAGAAATTGTATTTTATCAAGAGAAAACCTTACTTAAAATCTTAGTTGATAAAAATCATTCATGTAATTATTTTTTATGTAATTTGATACGAATTTATAATCCTAAAAATAAATTATAATAAAAAGTTAAATTTACACTTATACACTCTGTAACACTTGTATGAAAACACTTATATACTCTTAAAGTATTGATTTAAGAAAATGTTCATAGACTAACATTTTATAAACAGGCATTTTTTTAATCAAAATACAAACAAAGATGTGTTCATTTCATTTTTTAACCAAATATATATTACAAAATATAAAACTACAGTTAAAATAATTAAAACATTTTCATTAAGCAATTTTTTTAAATAAATATTTCAGAGAAAAAACTGATTAGTCTATAAAGTACCATCTTGTTTCACGAAACATGAAAAAATGAAAAATTTACATGCGTTTACAAGGCTTAATCTTATAAATTTTGTTTATTTAACAATATTTTCTGTTATTACTATAGTGGAATGTTCTGAACCAATATTATTAGCACTAAATATGTTTGAAATTCAGTAATGCCGCACATTAAAATAAAATGATCTGTTTAAATAGTAAGAAATTTCTTACGAGAAATGGAGTTTTAAGTTACAATTCCTACTTAAGAAAAAACTCAATTTCGGGATAAGCTCAAGAGAAAAGCTCGATTTTCTACAATTTTATAATAAAGAGTTGTATAAATTGCCTGATAATATTACGAACATTTAAAGTACATTGTGCACGCACGTTTTTAAAAACTTCTATGATATCACATGAACAATGTACATTGCTATTAAAACATTGTATAACACTCTTGCGTACTACAATGAATATTATTAAATGAGCCAATTACGGCAATTTAACTTTAAAATATGAATAAATAAATTAATTATATTTAGCATAACACATTCATTCATCTTTTCCTCGTATCATATTTCTGTTCTGTAATTCTCAATCATCAATTAGCAGAATCTATAATTTTTTTGCATATAAAAGTGATAAAAATATTACTAGCTATTAAGAGAGTGTTTTGTAATTAATTTGAAATTATAAATTTAACCTAAAATTCATTGTGTGGAATATACAATATAATTGCATATTTATGTTTATAAATCTTGTTGTGGCAATAAAACAAATAAATTGCAAAAAAGATAAGAAAATTACAATTTTTTTTTAAAAATATATTTCTAATGATTCTTACGAATATTAACAAAGATAATTTAATAACATGTAAAATTCCATAGGAATAATTTTTCAAAAATATATATTACCAAAAATAGGTTTTTTTCAAATCATATTCAACAATAAAGCTTATCAAGTATATTTTCAATTTGAATGTAATTAAAAATTTTGTTTTTGAAATAAAGTGAATAGAAAAATATATTTCCTATTTTAGAAAAATCAATTCATATGTGAATGACACATACTTTTATCTGTTTCGCTTCATATGATGTTCAGTCTTATTTGTAAGTCAATAAAATCTTCCAAAATACCTTCAACAGTAGATACCGGTGAAAATATCATTAAGTGGAAACTTCTATAAGAAAAAAAAATATTTTAGGAGTTTGAATTTAGACTATAACGCATCTCACCAGTTTGAAGTTTAAATATTTATTTACAATTTAGGGGATAAAAAAAAGTTTAATCGAATTTAACAGTTTCATATATTGCATAAGCAATAAAGGTTGAACATATTTTATCCCAATGTAATAATGAAGTAAAAATATAGTATGATGAACAAGTAGGTTTCTAAGCAATTATTTCAATGTAATTTAAAATTTCACCAAAATTTTAAATGTGAACATTATTGAATAAAATTCTTTAAGATGTTGTTTTAAATTAATCAAATGAATTTTATATAAATTTCTTTAATTATTTCATGTTTAATTCTGATACATACGAGAATCAATCTGAAATTTTTGAGGTAAAACTGGGTTTTCAAAGCTATACTTAGAAAATTTTAGGTGTGCTCAAAGTAGTCTCCTCCAGCATCAATGCACTTTTATAGACGAATTTTCCACAGATTAAATGCCTCAAGCCATTCATTTCTTGGAATAGATGAAAAAAATGCATTTAAAGCCATATCAATCTTAAGTTCTTTTTTAGATTAAAGAATAACCAAAAGTCGCACATAGCTAGATTAGGTGAATACGGCGGATGTTCGATCATTTTAGTTTGTTTTTGTTTAAGAAACTCAACTGTTAATCCGGCTGTATGTGAAGATACATTGTCACTGTGAAGCATTAGTCCCCTAACATTCAGTTCTTGTAGAATTTCTAGAAGACACTTAATGGTATACCAGTTTGCTGTTACTGTTTTCTGTCCTTCCAACTTGATGGCTTTGACCAATCCCGTACTCTGAAGAAAACGGCTTACATCACTTTTTTCAGTGCGCGTTGTTTTTTCACCATTGTCAGCTTGGGATCATCTTCAGAGACACATGCTTTGCTTTCTTGACGTGTTGGAACATCAGAAAACAGTATGTACGTTTCATTACCTGTTACAGTATTAGAAATAATGCGGTGGCCAGCATCATTTAGCAATTTAAGAGATTCTTTACTGATTCTGGTGCACAGCCTTTTGGTGCTCAGTTAGATTATGGGGAATCCAACGGCAAACTACTTTTTCATAAAAAATTCTTCATGAATGATTTTGTGTAATTCTTCATGAATGATTTTTGATCCAATGTTAAGTCCTTTCGGCAGTGTGGTCGTGAAGAAAAGACAAGAGGAGGAAGTGTGAGGGCTGGCTACCCTCTCTCACTGAGGCCTCTTTGGATATACTTTGAGAGCTTTCCGCCGAGTTCTTCGGCGTTTTAAGGGAATTTCTATTTATTTTATGGAAAGCTCAAAACAGTTATCGTCTTCTGGCCGGCAACCAGATATGCTTAATAATTACTATTTCCCGACTATTCCGCAAAATGGCGGATTTTTAAACGGAAAGGGACACGGACCTTTTCGGCTAATTTTGAGAAATAGTCATGGCGAATATTTTGAGCATATGAGGGATGTTAAAACTGTCCTATGACAGGGAATTGTAGTTCGCTACCTTTTCCGGCCTGCAGATTCGTGATATGTGGGTTTTTAAAAGGTAGCCAAGAAGGACTGTGGCAGTGAATGTGTCTAACACATAAAATTAAAGTATGAAAGTGGCAAAAAGTGTGTAGTCTTTTATATTTTCCTAATCTTTAAGGCAATGAATGTGGGATCAATTGCGGCAATCCACCGCATTAGTGACGAAATGAAAGCTTGTTTTATTTTGAAATTATTATAAAGGAATTGGTGTGTGAATGGTGCGTATTAGTGTAATGAGACATGGGTCAATACACCGCACAAAAATGAAATACAAGATTGAGGAAGGCGTCCAACTGTCAATGCAAAAATGGAAGTGGAGCGTGTGGTCTGGTTTAAATTCCAAAGTGGGAAAGTACCAGCCTTGGGATAACAGGGTTAGTGCCCTGCCCTTGGTCAGTGGAAATTCTGCTGACCGCCGCGACATGGAAATTAGTAGCTGCGCGGTGAAGACGCGACTGTTTCTGGTCGTGCTTATGAGAAACGACCCCGCAATGCTGTGCGGTTAGAAGAGCGGGTGAAAGGGAGGTGAGAGGCCTTCGAGAAATCCTCCCCTTTCCGAATTTGATTGTGTATGCAGTCCGATGGATTGAGGGACCGTAGGATTGAGCCCCTACGCTGGTCCGATCTCTTGGAAGCCTGTGATTCACAGGCATGTTGGAGTAGGGCGGACTACATACTGGAAGCCTTGCGGGTTACCCTTGACTGCAGCGTGGAAAGGGTGGCGGATCCGTGTCGGGGACGGCCCAGGCGGTCAAACTGGAAGAAACCAATTAAGTTTGGTAGCTGAGCTGAACACAGCTCAAATTCTTTCTATTTTATGGTTACATTAGTTATAAATTATAATTATAGCGTTAATCATGAATAATAAAAGTCCTAAAAAATGTGCAAAAATTGCGAAAAAACGCACTTTTCAGTGCGACTTGATTAAATTGTGTCGACGCTACAACGTCGATACCAGTGTCGTTGAGGCACTGGTGGAACATCTAGCTATGGCTAGAGGGGAGGCCCCCCCCTAAAAAGAGCACGGATATGAAACCGAAAATGGTTTCAATAGAGACTCAAACAGAGCTGGAAAAGGCCTGTATTGAGGAGAAGGGTGTTCAAGCTAAAGAAAGCTGGACAAAGGTTTCTCGTAAGAGAAACAAACCGAAAAAGGCTGAGACTCAAAAGAGTCCCAACACAAGTCAAAAGGCAGGAGTGACCCCTGCAGTCAAGCCGGCTTCGACAGGCAGCACCGGAAAGGGCCAGACCAGGTCCTACGCGGATGCAGCCAAGAGCAAGGGGAAAAAGAGGTCTCCGACGAATGCCCTCTTAGTGTACCCAAAGCCTGGTACTGATTTAACCTCTGACGGGGTGATAAACGAACTGAAAAAGTCCATCGACCCAAGAAAGCTGGGCGTGGCAGTACAAGGAGTAAAACCCCTTAACAACAATGGGGTCGCGATTGAGTTGAAAAACTCAGAAGATCGCAATAAAATGACTAAGAAAATTATAGAAGTTCTTGGTGAAAAAGTTGAAGCTAGGGAGCCTGCACGGAGACTCCCTAGAGTAATGATATATGATCTGCCGGGTGAGGACGGTGAGAAAGAAGTCCTGGAGGGACTGAGGGAACAAAACGAGATCCCTGAGGGCCACATGAAAGTGGTCTTCAAACTAAAAGGAAAGGGGTCTGATAAGCATTGGGTGTTGGAAACGGCGCCCGAAGTTTTTAGAGCCTTCATCAAGAAGGGCAAAGTCAGCTGCGGCTGGCAGAAGCACAGGGTCAAGGAATTCCTTGAACCGACGAGGTGCTTTAAGTGCTGTAGGTTTGGCCACCTACAGTCTAAATGCCCCGAGAAGGCACAAACCTGCACTATCTGCGCAGGGGAGCACACTTTCAAAGAGTGCCCTAAAAAAGACGTTCGTTGCGCCAACTGCGAAAGGGCCAACAAACAATTCAAATTGAAATTGAGTTGCGGGCATAAGGCGGTTGATCTCCGCTGTCCGCAATACAAACGGGAATGTGAGAGAATCCGTTCCCGCACAAATTATGGTTGATACGACCAACAGCTTAGAGTATGGCATTTTGCAGATTAATCTCGCAAGATCGAAGGCGGCCACTCTGGAGATCATAAAGGAGTCGGAAATGGGTTCGTCCGAAATCCTTCTCCTGCAAGAGCCGTATTTGGTGGACGGCGAGATTGCAGTCTTTCCACAGACATGTTCGGTGGCTCACATCGCCGACGGAATGGCTGCGGTTGTCGTTAACAACACCAAACTCAGCGTCTGGACCAGACATGTGGATACTCATATCATAGCGGTAGAGATCAAAGATCTGCGCCAATCGCTACTGGTAGTATCAGTCTATGTTTCTCCAAGAGCAGACATTGGTGGCTATTTAGAGACCCTCGAAAAGATCATACGGTTCCACACGAGGGTACTCATAGGAGGTGATTTTAACACGAGGCATCAAATGTGGGATCCCGAGTGCCCGTCTAGAGTGGGGACGAAACGAGGGGAAGCCCTTGTGGAGTTTCTCATTCGAAATGACCTCGTTTTATTAAATGATGCGACCTCCAGGCCGACCTTTGAAACTGTGAATGCGAGGAGCTGGATTGACCTGTCGGTGACGACGGGTGCTCTACAGTCGTCCTTCTCGTCGTGGAAAGTGGTTGAAAATTGCTTAAGTGATCACAACTACATCTCCTTCAGGCTAGCACCTAAGCTTTTGCAGAATATGAATAATGGTAAATACAGACTAGGTAAATATCGCCTTCAGAGATTGGGTGCCGACTTTAATAAAAAAGCACCCGGCCTCAATGATAAGATATTAAAAGCTAAAGAGGGCAAAGACCTAGATGAGGTAGTGGAAAACATTACCCAGGTGCTACAGGAGATCTGCGAAGGAAGGCTTCGGCCTTGCACTAGCACGACCGCTAGAAAGCAGGTTCCATGGTGGGATGACAAGCTAACTATGCTACGGAGTAAAACACGAGCGTTGAGGAGGCGGTTTTAGAAATGTTCCGACTCCGATGAGCGCAAGGCCAGAAAAACGCTGTATAATAGATCTGCGGCCCATTATAAACGACTTATACTTTCGAAAAAAGAGTCGAACTGGGACAAATTCTGCCAAAAGCAAATGAGATCAAATGTGTGGTCTCTGCCATACAAAATAGCGGTTGGTAAGGCTGTCAAAAAGCACACCAATGAGTAGTGTCAAATTACACTGACGGGACTCTGAGCAATAGCGAAGAGGAAACCGTAAAACGATTGTTGCTGGTTTATTCCTGTGGATGAATCGGACCAAGATAGTGCAGAGCAAAAAGGCATGAGGGAGTATAGCGGACTCCTATTGCGGTGGAGGTGACGATCGACCATTTACTAAAGTGGAGATTAAGTCGGTCGTCAAATCTATGGCAAAGAAAAAGGCCCCGGGACACGACAATATCCCGGTCGAGGTGGTGCAAACTGTTTTCGAGTGTAATCCGGGAATGTTTGTACTCCTCTTTAACAAATGCCTATTTCTAAAGCACTTCCCAAGATCTCGAAACATGCCAAGTTGGTCCTATTTGTGAAACAAGGAAGATCGCGTCTGAGGCGCGATCCTACAGGCCGATTTGTCTACTGTCTGGATTTAGGCAAAGTACTGGACAAACTCCTAACCCAAAGAATATACCATCATCTGGTGAAGTCGCAGGCACTTCACCCCGCCCAACATGGCTTCAGGCCGGGCAGTTCGTGTGACACAGCACACGTGTGTCTTAACGACACAATCAGGTATTTTCAGGAGACAGGAAAGTACGTTAGCCTAATCTCGCTAGATGTACAGGGTGCTTTTGATAGAGTGTGGAGACCTGGAGTAATGTTCCTCCTTGGCCAAGCACGATGTCCACAAAACGTCTATATGCTGGTGAAGTCCTATTTGGAAGACAGAAAGATAATATTCAAAGGCTCGAGAGAAAACTTGATTTTCGATTCTAGCAGAGGAGTACCGCAGGGGTCATGTAGTGGACCACTATTCTGGAACATAGTTGCAGACAGCGCTTTGCGACTGGACATGCCGAATGATACGAGGCTTCTAGCCTTCGCTGACGACATGCTGCTGGTCGCAGCTGGTGACTCAAGAGCAAAGCTCGAGAAAAATGCGGATATAGCCCTTAATGCACTCAGCAAATGGGGAAAGACTTTTAAGTTGGTTTTCAATCCGAGCAAAATGGGGGCCCTCACGGTCTCCAGAAAGCGGAAATTGAAGAGACCGCCAGTCTTCCGGTGGGACGGAACCTCCATAAAGTCCGTGCAGGAGCTAAAGTTCCTGGGTGTAACATACGATAGCGCTCTCACATTCAACTCCCATTTAAAGGAGGTGAGACAAAATATTGTGAATGTCACAATGGCACTCCAACGAACGTCTAGGATTCTCTTCGGGCGTGAGCCTGAATTACTCAAACGCCTATATAGGAGTGGTACCGAAAGAATGGCTCTTTTTGGTGTAGGGGCATGGGGACACAGATTGGACTGTAAGACTTTCTGTGGCCACCTACAGAGTGTTCAAAGACCGGCACTCATGGCATTCACCAGATGCTACAGGACAGTTTCTACAGCTGCCGTACAAGTGCTAGCGGGCGTCCTACCGCTAGATATAAAAGCAGGCATAGAATATGCAAAGCTAATGGTTTTGGTGGAGCGCAGGCCATATATCTTTTACGAGGTAAATCTGCGGCCAGACGATATAGAGCAGAGGGTAGACATTCTGTCATGTCACCCTGCGGAGCGTTGTAGCGTGCCTTTTGATAGCGAAAAGCCAACTGGCGAAGGTCTGGAAATCTTTGCAGACGGATCAGGCATTGATGGTAAAATTGGTATAGGGTTCACCATCTTGTACTTTGGGCATGAGATCGTTACTTATGGTGCTAGACTTGGTGACGAGAATTCTGTCTTCCAGGCGGAAATTTCGGCGCTGAGACTGGCGCTAGATTGGCTCAAAGTACAGCCAGGCAACAACACTTGTCACATATACAGTGATTCGTTGTCATCCCTTTACTCCCTGGCCGATCCAAATAACCAGAACATCTTGGTAAATAAAGCGAAGGACTCATACCAGGAAGCCATTTGTAAAAGAGAGGTACGCTTACACTACGTGCGAGTACATATTGGCACTTTCGGAAACGAAAGAGCCGATTTACTGGCCAAAGAGGCTGCGAATCTTCCAGAGCCAACGCTGGACCTGTCACGTCCAAGGTCGCACCTGATAAAGGTGCTGCATAAAGAAGCACTGCGGGTATGGCAACTGAGATGGGACAATGAAGAGGTGGGTCGTCAGACCTACAAATTCTTTGAAACTGTTTCTGATAAAAGAGTTTTCGGTAATGCTATCGTTGCCCAAATAGCGACAGGACACGGACGTGTGCCGGAATACCTTCATAAACGAGGGTATCCGATTAGCGAGTTATGTCGCTCGTGCAATGTTGTGGGAGATTGTTTCCACTTCGTGCTGTCTTGTACCAGGACCTCGGAGGAAAGGAGTAAGCTGGTGTACAAGAGTGAAAGCTTGAGTACCATCCTGGACCGGCGCAACTGGTCTATCTTGAAAAGGATAATGTCCATTGTGTCGGATGACATTCCAATGATGGAATACCAGCGTGCTTCTGACGATGGACCGGTCGAGAGCTGGGATATTGAGGAATAGCATAGGAATTGACGGTTCGTAAAGGAATTTTATAAAACAAATCTTTAACGAGAATGAATGCCATAATAAGTGAGTGGGTGCCGGCGAGACTACTCGCCTCATCAAGGTATGGTTCTGTGGCTCGTCTACCGAGGCAGGTGGCGGCTGTTGGAAGGTAGACTCGAGTTCAAAGCTTCGAGTTGCAAGATATGAAAATTAGTTATAGAAGCCTCAGCTTCTGGCACTAAGCCTCGCAAACTCGATCCCCTTCTGTCCTTCTGTATCATTTGATTGGTACAGCGATTATCATCCATTAACATTTTTCGTATGGCAGACACATTATCCGGGATTACTGCCGACGGTGGCCTTCCTGTGTGTTCTTCATCCTGAAGAAAATTGCGACCTCTTCTAAATTCTCTGAACCATCTGAATACAGTAGCACGAGCTGGAGATTCATCACCAAATGCTAATTGCAACCGTTGAACGCATTCTTCTCGATTTAATTCTGCTTTAAAATCATAGAAAATCATAGCGCGAAAATGATCTCGCGTCAACTCTATTTTCTCATCTGTTTAAAATTTATTCCACGCTAAACAAGTTGAAGTAAGTCAGTAAAAATCATCTTCCATGTCAAAATACTATGTATTTTAAAATTAAACTGTTAATTTTATTTTGTAAATTCTCGTCCACGCGTATCTCAAAAATTTCAGAGTAACCCTGGTGTATATATATCTATAGATATCTATCTATCTATCTATATATATATATATATATATATATATATATCTATATATATATATATATATATATATATATATATATATATATATATATATATATATATATATATATATATATATATATATGTATATATATGTATGTATGATGTATGTATGTATATATATATATATATAAAATTTTAAGAAATAATTTAATAATTTAGAACAGCTAACCAATATCATGTAAAGTATAAAGAGTTGAGCATTCATATTCAGCAACACTATAAAGAGAATTAGCACATATTAAACAAAATATATCCTAAATGAATTCTTACTTTAAAGTTAATAAAGAAACATTACTAAATTGCTCGGTATGATATTTATGTTTTCACATCTTGTCTTTAATATAAACTGGAAAATATTTAAAAGCTGAATGCTAAAAAATAATCTTGGGGTGTTATGGAAATCTTAAATACATTATTTAATTTCAGTATCTTTTTCGTAAAGAGAACAGCAGGAACTTTTACTTCACATTCCAATGGAATTAAATTTTGGTAAGCAAGGCTTATAAAAAAATTATCCGTTAATTTATCACGGTAAACCTTCAAGAAAATAAACACAGATAATAAATCGTATTTCAGAGACCCTTAATTCTTTGTAAAATTTTTTTTAAAATGAGTCATGACAGAATATTAACAAATACTTGGGTTGTTAATGAATAAGTACATTAACTTGCAAAAAATTTTTAATGTGTATTTTTATTATGTTATAAAATGAAAATGTTTTAGTCAATTTAAACGTTTGAACAGTATCAAATTATATGAAACCACATTGCTGTAAAATTTTTCATGCATTACTTATAATATTTTGTCATAAAAGCGACTTACTATTATCAAAATTTAATCTTCACATTAGGGAAAAGCAATTCCCAATCTAATTTTTTTTCAATTTCTTTTATATATTTTACGTTTTATGTCTGAATATCAGACTTAAATTATTTGACTCTGAGGCTACTTTCATATTACATATTCACTTTTGCTTAGTTAAGCGATAAGGAACTACTTAATAAAAATGTATGTTTCGTTACAGTAAATCAGTCATTAATAATTGAAATAATTTCAGTTCATAGAAAATAAAATTTGCATATAAATTATTTTCAAAAATAATACTTAAATATTAAACAAAATTAGTAAAAAATTTATAGAGTCAATGATCCTTCGTATTTTTTCAGTTCAAGGGCATATAGGTAATGGAAATGACAAAAAAGGGTGATAATTTCATACAACTTACACAAATTGCGATATTAAATCTGAAAAAGTCATATATAAAATAATATTTATCTACATTTATTAAAATTAGTTTTATAGATTTCCAGCTTAAATTTCATTTTATTAAATTAAAATCTCATTTTAAACATTAGTTTATTTGAGTTAGGCACATTTTGATTATTAGTTCAATAATATCATTAATTATTCTCAAAATATTACAGTTGCAGAATATCGGTTTTAATTTTTCATGAAAACTATAGCTGCTATTTTCTCAAAATTGAATTTATTTTATGAAGGCAAGCAATCATTAAAATTTACTGAATTTCTTATATAACTTAATAAATTTTAAGCACCCTGGGATTAAAGTACAAAATTTTGCCACCTAGTCAATTATTCGTCTCACTCAACTTCTAATCTGTTTCCCGATTTCACCAATCAAATGCTCTCTATTATTCGTCCCTCCAATGTATTCGGTAATTTTGTTATTGCAGCTGTAGTGAAATATACTACTGAACTCTCAAAGATCCCAAGAGCATAATGAAAATGTCATGTCAACACGTTAAATTAATTATTTTCAATTATTATTAAACATCAAATGAGTTTAATTGCCGATTAATGAGAGAGAAGAAAAATTTTCGGATCAGAAATGTGCTTAATTAATGTTGTATTTCTAATTTTATTAATATTGTAAATGAATTATGATATGAAGATGTAATTGCTCGTAACAGGCTATGTGAATTAGAATATTTATTCTTAGGTTATTTTCTATGATGATTTTTCATTAATAAATACTTTAATAATTTTCTAAATGGCATAGAACAAAACAATTGTAAGTGACTACAACTTTCTACTTCACCAATGGAATAAATTTGGTAATTGTTGTGATATATAATGATATATTATGGCTAATATAAATCCCTAGTTAACACTTTAAGTGTTAAGATATTTAATTTCATTTGTAATGTATTGTTTTCTGTCCAATCCAAAACAAGAGTTTTTTTCTTAAATCTATATAAGACATTTTCTTTTGTTATATATATACTATCCAGTAAAACTGGTTAATTGCTTATATAATTAATTGCTAAATAAATTTTTATGTATATTCTATTACATAATCATGTTAACATATTTTCAATATTATTTTTTCATGCAATTTTTATTTTCCCCTAATGGTTATAATACATATTTTATAAATTAAATTTTTTCGCTACGAATTATTTTGCAAGCAAATAGTACTTCATGACGTTACTCATTCTAAAAAGTAAATTGTAAAGTTAAAAACTATTAGTATCATTTGTTATAATATTTTTTCATGATTTTTCTAAATTACTGCAAATTGTTAACTGATTTCTTCAATTGGCTTAGTTAAAAAACCATTTCAACAAAACAACGAACGTAAAATGCACTGGAAATATATTTAATTACGATGAAAAATATGTGATTTAAAGAAACTTTTTATGAATCTTATTAACTTAAACTATTCTTAATAATCAATAATGTAGGGAATTAATTTATTTATATGTTTTATAAATTAACTAAAATGGTAATGATTTTTTTACTACAATTTTGCTTGAAATTTATGTACCTAATTGTTGAAAATCAGGCTGAGATATATTTTATGTTAACAACATGAATTTTTAACAAAATATGTTTTATTAAATTTATGAAATACAGACTATCCAAATCTAAAAGCAGTTATTAGATTAAATGTTTTTTAAAACTTCAAATAAATGATGTAGCATCTGAATAAAACCATAGAAAAGCAGCATCCAAAATGGTACTTATTTTTATGTAACCAGATAAATAATTTAAATAATGAATATAAAACATGAATGTAGTCAGGAAAATGATAAAAATGAATGGGATTTACTAAAATCTTAGTAATTTTGAATTATGATAGCTTCAACAATTTAAATAACATGTGAAAGTATATATCTTATGTACTATATGAAATATATAAAAGTAACTTTAGTTTATAACCCCATGGAATTGAATAAACCACAAAAATGTTTGATTTTACAATTATTGCAACACAATAATTTTTAAACGCCTCTACACTCTTAGTTTTTATATATTTTTGTCTCTGTTTGATAGCTTATATCAAAGAGATATATTTTTAGATGCAAAATTTTTTTAATCCCTGATAAAATTTGTTTGATATGAATGATTTCTTTTACTGTGTGGATATGGTGCTAATAAAACTAAAATAGACTAGTCTTAAATTCTAGCCTTATGATTGACAGAACAATAAAAAAATACATACATATTTCATATAGCTTGTAAAGTAAATATCATTAAAAATTGTAGATAATAAAGTTTATTTGTTGAAAAAAAATGTATATACAAGTATCCCCTTAAAAATTTGTTAAGCGTAAAATCATCGCTAAAATGAAACTGAAGTGAAATATGATATCATTTTTATAGACAATGAAAACTGTACTTAGGGAAATAACTTAAACAAAGTCATTAGAGTAACTACTAAGAAAAGATTATTCTGAATTTTACCTACACAACTGAGACAATTTATCAAAATATAACAAGGTAAGCAATAAACTTAGGAAATCTTTGCAGACATACACACGCACATTTAATAATAATTGCCTTAATTCAGAATCACAGTTTGAATTCAAATTATTTATTGAAAATAATTTGTTTATTGTAACAATAATACAGTGAAATAATTAGTTTTAAACAATAAATTATTGATTATTTTTGACTTTCAATTTAACTTTTAAAATAATCTACCAACAAAATATTATTTTTTTCATCAAATCAATTTTGCTTTATAGTGTCCGTTTAGCTCCTAAAGCTAGTTTATCTTTAAGTTGTAGTTTAAGTTGTATAAGCATGTAGTTAGTTGTATCTTCTCATAAAATTAAATTGTAAGTTTATTAAAATTACTGCATATAACTCATGTAAATAAAACAACTTTATTTTTATTACTTAATGACTGGTTTAATGTAAAAGTAACGTATTTTAGTAAAATATGTTTGAACTGATGTTTTATGAAATAAACAAATAACCTTAGTTTATTTGATGAATGTAAATATTTTAAACGTTTATAGCAGTTATTAAAAACTGATGAGAAATGACTAAATTAAGTTATTAATTTAATATCCGGTTAAATTCTTTTGTATTTTGTAATAACTGAATTGAGATATTCAAATGCTCCACTTGTTTTAGCTTAAGGCTTTCTCTAATAGGCTTCATCACGAAGTCTCTATGATCATAGGCTTATGGTGTAAATTTCTTTATACTGGAGTGGCCATGCTGACAAAAGTAAATAATTGAACATCGCAATCGAATGCAAAGCAATTAGAGTTAAGTACACTTCTCTTCTGATCCAGTTTGTCATTATCAATCATCTGATCAGCAATATATATCTGGTGTCACTCAAGATCTGATCAGCAATATATATCTGGTGTCACTCAAGATCTGATCAGCAATATATATCTGGTGTCACTCAAGATCTGATCAGCAATATATATCTAGTGTCACTCAAGATCTGATCAGCAATATATATCTGGTGTCACTCAAGATCTGATCAGCAATATATATCTGGTGTCACTCAAGATCTGATCAGCAATATATATCTGGTGTCACTCAAGATCTGATCAGCAATATAAATCTGGTGTCACTCAAGTGCTGCACAAGATTTTCATTGATAAGGAGAAATTATGGTTCATGTAGAGGCAAAATATTTATTTGTGAAAGATTTTGTTATATTCATTATGGATAAGGTAGTTTTAATACATTTGTTGAAATCAGCTTATGTGGACATAAGAATGCAAATAACCTGTGAAGTCGCAATTTAAAAACCCGAAGGTGAGTGAAAGAAATAGTGAGTCATTATACCATGTTTTACTCTGTTTTCACTAGTTTCTATTTTATTTACATGATTGAAAATTTTAGATCTTAGATTATTTTGTGAATAATACATTTGATCTATAAATATTACCATCTGCAGAGCAGTTATATTCTGCGAATATGATGGAGCATACCGGACTCTGCGTCATATGGTCAAAGAACGATTGAGAATTCTATATTACTTATTCTTATTAATAATATGATATTGCGTTGCTAAGACAAAAAATTCAAAGGAACCACACAAATATATTAAATATATCTTCTTATATCGAAACAATGTTTTCTGCCATTTACAAAAAACAGACTATCAACCTAAAGTATCCCTTTTTTGCTGATCCTGTCACTCCAGAAATCAGAAGTTAAATACCTCTTTTAGTTTTATAATCTGCAATGCATTTTACTCTACGATTTCTCTCGATTTATGACAATACAGATTGTTGAAAAACAGTTTTGTTTTACTTTTCCCTTTATTTTCATAATTTTCTGCAAACATTCTTCGTACAATTTTTCGAAGCATCTCTAATTTTGGAAGGAAATCCATATTTTACATAGGCATATAGGGATACATTTATTTTAAATGTATTGCTAATAATACCAGCTCTAAAATTTCCTATCTGTTTGCCTGAAAGGGTAAAATTTGTGAAAAATTCCCAATCTATAATGGTTAGCAGTTTTTAAAGATTTTCAAAATGCTTAATTGCTTCCCTCATTATTATTAGTAATTTATTCAAAATGCCTTCTATATTTTTTTAATTAACTTTATTATGATAATACTTTGCAGTTTTTTAAGACATTGTTTACATGATTTAATAGCAAATTTAACTCTTAAAATTTTATTCATTTTTTAAATTTTACAAATGATATTATATTCATGTTGTTTGTATACTTAAATAAAAACTTTATAAGAAACTTTAAGTATTACAACTTACAAAATTTGTCTTTTTATTTAAGTTTTCTTTTAATACATAATTTATTGCTTCATATAAGTGAAATAATAGTCCTACTTTTCTATCTTGTTGTTTTTAGTTTTTCTGTTTAAATATTATTTTAGTAAATTTTTGTATTATTCAAACTGCAAAAATTTATTCGATTAAAAATGTATTTGGTTTTCTTTTTTCAATTCAGAAATCAATTTTAAAGTAAAAACACTTGATAATTTTTTGTTATTTTTTTCTTTGATATCACTACAAATTTTAATTGTTGCAACCATTCATTAATATTGAGAAGTATTTTATAAAAGTGTCATTGCATCCTATTCTGCATTGAATGACATTCCGAGTTTATGTGCTTATCTACAATAGAAATTGATAATTCCCCGCTAAATAAATAAGGAATAAAAAGTTGGAAATATGTATCATAACAATTTTTCAAATGGATATGAAGAGTTGTTGGTTTAAAATATTTGAGGCACAATTTCTTCTCATGTGGATAACTTGATATGAATTATAATATAAGTTATAACAAGTATATATAATGCTCTATTAGTAGGAAGGAAAAAGAACACATTATTGACACAGTGCGATTGAATGGATGGATAATAAGAATTAAAAGCGTTTTTATCATATACACACACCTTATTTAGCCTATCCCCAGTTCATTAGGAGATTTTTCTCTTAAATAAAATATTAGAATTTTAGACATTGATGAATGAAAACTCCACAGAAAAGACATTTCGAAATATAAAGATAAATATTCTATCAATATGAATTAACCAGATATTTTTCAAACCTGAGATATTTCAAAACATTTAATCTTTAATGTATGGACGTTTAATAGTCGCCCTTTGATAAAAATATTATTGCATAATTTCTTCCAAAAATAGAATTTAAATAAAAAACGATAAAATTACATTTTAATCTCAGTTCTATAAACAATCAAAATGTTACTACTAAAGATTTTGTTTCAAATCTATGGGAAACTTACAGGACAAATAACTTTAAAGCAAATGTACTTCTGAACATTAAAATTTCAACACTAAAAAATGATCTTACAAAGGTCAAAACCACATGAATGAAAAAAGGGATTGAGATGTGTTCGCCTTAATATCTTTTCACAAATGACAGCAGAAGCAATGGATAAAAGAAAAATTAGGTGATTTTCGAATAAAAAATATCCTTGTAAATTAAAAGTTTTCTCAAGAAAACCATATTATGCCTGTAATAATAATAAAATTTTATCAGCAAGTGTCAGAATTTGATTGAGATAGAATCATTGCCAACAATTTATCATATATTTCCGTGATATTGCCTTTCGCACAAGTCGAATTTCAAATAGTGTCATTTGAATATGGAATTGTTGATATACTCAGGATTGTACATAATGACATACAGGATATCAACTCCCTCCCATAAATAACATCCAAAAGAGCAGATTTGCAAATATTTTCAACTTTCGGGTATTTGTCAAGAAATGCGTGGGCTTGTTTGCAGTATTTTCAGAACTCATTCTTACAGGACATCTGGGTCATGAAAGACGGTCTGTATTGGGATGAAGACTTCAAGTTCCTTTTACAACGCAGCACAGACATGAAGGTCTTAAAGTTAAATAGAAAAATGCAATAACGGCTTTGTCAGGAAATTGCTAATCCTAATTGAAGCATTCTGATGGCTGTATACATGGCTGGAGGCTGAGAAGAGGTGCACATCATTTTGTTGCATTCTACATCATCGAAGGTGTTCTGCATCAGGTGTGATGGTATAGGAAGCTATTGAGCACATCTCTAAATGTTATCGACAGATATTGAAATGGCGATCATCACATTTTTAAAATTTTTACATCAGTACTAGTGTTTTATTTTCAAGGTCTATTAAACTTTTACTTTCGAAGTCAATTAAACTTTTATTTTAAAAGAAATTAAACAAGAGCACATGTTATGAGTCGCTTTCCAATATTCTTCAATACAAATGCTTTTCAATTGTTGCTCTGCTTTCTCACTGTTGTTGTTGTTGATTGCTGTTCTTCTATTAACTCCAGAACTCTCCCCAATTAAAAATATTTGGGTTGCTGAGATTCTGTCTCTCTACTTTTCTCCAATTATAATAACTGATAAAGTGTGGCATAGACCTGAAGCGGCAAATAATGTTTTGTTCATTTCTGTGTCTCAAGTCTAGTTCAACTCTTTGACTAACAGGGTAATCTAGCTTTTACTGCTAGATAATTATAACCATTTTAGCTGTCTAGGGAGGACAAGAATTTCTACCAATTTTACACACACACATATCCCTGAAAACCCTCAAACTGCTTGCCAATTTAATCATTTTGCTTATGTCACATTGTTTACAATGAATCCGGTGACTGAAGAAAAGAATATAGCAGAAAAAATATAAAAGAAAGAAAACATTTTTTTTCTATTTACTTTCCTTCATGGAGTTGTAAACTTAATGATTCGTTGTGTGTTTACTTTTGAATGTTGGATATGAATGTTATTATTTATTATTGCTTACATTCTTATTTTATCATTTTTTACATTTATTAAACAAATCATTATTTTTAGTAATAAATATAAGAAAATTTTACATACAAATATGCTTAAATTAATAAATATATTTCTCCCAAAAATTTTTTCTAAGCATTATTTAAGAAAATACTATAAATAAATTCTATAATTACAGATTGTTTCTACATATTGATTTGCATTTACACAATAAATTACATTTGTTTAAATGGAGTGTTTTTTTCAAATGTTTGGGTAGTAGCAAGATGCAATTAAATTAAGTATAATGCTTACTAAACACATGTAAGTATCTTGCTTACTAAACACAATTGAAAGAAAACATCTTAAGACTTTTTTATAGAATTATAAGGGGCACAAGGGAATCAAAATCAAAAGATTATAATTATGCTCTATTTGAAGGTTAATAAAATGAAATGCTAAAAAATTTAAAATTTTTATTAAGTAATTACATTTATGAAAAAATATTAATTTTAAAATATTTTGGTAGTTATTAAATGGAATCTCTCCAAACTTAATTAAACTTAAAAATGCTCTGAACAAATAAATAACTATTTCAAAAAATGTGCGAGGATTACTGAAGTATGACATCAAAACAATCACTAAAATACGAAAAAAAAAATAAATACAATATAACTTACATAAATATTTTTAAAAATACAGAAAATGAATTTGGGATTTTTAAGGTGACAATTGTGCATTTGCATTTTGTGGTAGACAGTCTGAAAAGACATATCCTTATTTTAATTCGTCCATTTTTGAACTCTTCTCTAGCCTTGAACATTGTTGCCTTTCAATAAATTTTCTGCTTATAATATCTGAAATGATTTGTTTAATAATGCTTCAATGCATTTAAATAATTAATTTGATGTTATTTTAGTGATTTTTTATGATATTTTAACAAAAACTTGTTTTTATTTAAAAATTTGACCGAGTAAGTGATATGAAATGGTTATTATAGTGTTATTTGAGAACTATCTATGGCTTAATAAAAAGAGAATATTGCAGCTTTTACGGCTAGATAATTATAACCATTTTATTAACTGTTACATTTTGTATATAAATAATACTTACTATCTTATTTTACAATCCTCCTTTCATTACGCACATAGGAAATTTTATATATCAATAAATTGTGGAATATAACATTTAACGCGGCTTCTATTTGAATACTTATAAAAGATTTATTTTTTGTAATATACTTTTTTATAAATTTTCATTCAATCATTTTTGTATTCTGTTTTTTTATGTTATTAAAATTATTATCATAATACTAATTATGTGTGAAATTACTTATCTATTTGAATCTTTATCTTATCTATTTGAATTCTAGTCTGATCAATGACCATTTCATAATTTTAATGAACGTATCTCAGTGTTTAAAAAATGTCCTTAGCTCTTTATACAAAAATGTTAGCAAAATAATATTATTAATATTTTGACGCACAAAGAATGTAATACATGAATAATAATTACTTTTGAATAAAATGACCCCATAAAATATTGATTTTTTCAATGTGTTGATATTTTAATTATTAAAACAATGTACGGCTAAAAATTTGATTTATGGAAATATACTAATAAATATATTCATAAAATGGTTATTATTCAGAATGGAAACATGCGTTGTTAAGCACGTTATTTACAAATGCAATTTATATTTATTCTGCGATAAATTTTTATGCTGTAACAGTAATACCATGAAGTGGATATTTAAAGACATTTTAGCATTGTAAGTCATCTTATTCGGTTTCGAGCTCGAAACACTTCCCCCTGAAGAACCTAGAAAAAAAACTAGTCCTGGGTGAAACTTTTACTTTGCACCGTGAAATAACACAGTATATTTGAGTGTTTTTGAAACTTTACCATAAATTGTTTTTAAGAATCTCCATGTATTTCAAAATTCTAAAAGCTTAAGTCCTATGCTTTTATCTTTTTGAATTTTTCTAATATTCAAAACCAAAGTAATTTAAAAAATTATGCTTTTAAGGAGTATAAAACTGCGTACATATATATATACATATATATATATATATATATATATATATATATATATATATATATATATATATATATATATATATATATATATATATATATATATATTTATATATATATATATATATATATATATATATATATATATATATATATATGTATATATATATATATATATATATATATATATATATATATATATATATATATATATACATATATATATATATATATTAAAATAAACTAATTAAGAAAATTGCTTTCAAATGAATATTAAGCTCATAACAACGTAAGATTTGCTTAAAAGACCCTAATTTCTAGGCTGAGAGTAGCTTAGTTGGCTTGTATCGATTTTTCTGAATTATATTTTTCACTATAAAAGTATATTTACACTTTTTCTTTTTTACTTTGCTAACTAATTTATTTACTTGATGGAAAATTATTACCTTATTTATTAAGTAAATGCACCTCATTAACAGGATAAATTATTGTAAGCAGTTTTTAAACTTAACATTATTTCTCTGCATAGCAATAAGGGTCAGATTTATTGGTAATGACCTGGAATTTTGGTTGCTTTTCCAAAGCTATTATAAGTATTCAATTAGTTTTGTAAAATGAAATATTAGTAGTCATGGAAAAAGTAGTTATTTTTTTAAAGAAATTTCTCAATACTGTTAATTTTAATAGAAACATCTGAAAATGATTCTGTTTTTTTTTTTTTTTTTTTTTTTTTTTTTACATTTAAGCCCCTCTATAAAAATCTTTGCTTTCCAATATTGATTTTTGTAAAACCTATTTTAACAATTACTCGTTAAATTCTACTGTTTCATAATTGCTCGTGAATATTTTTTGTGTATTTTAAAACAATCATTAATACAAAATAAGAAACGTTTCTTTATGGAGTGTAAAATACAATGTCTAAGAAACTCCAGTTTTGAAACTGATTTTCTCGTACATAATATCTGCCTCTGGAAGAGTTTGTGAACTTCCAGAAAAGAAAAGTAAAATTCCAGTGTAAACTCTAATTAAATTCCTCTCTTTCATGAACTTCAAGTTGAGTTTAAATGAAACTCTTCTACCTAAATCCCCTCTCCACCATCTCTTTCGTCACCAAAAATGTCTGGAATTGCTTGTGTTACAGCAATTTTTAAACTCAAATTCATTTTGTTTTAATTAAAAAATTTAATTTCCAGTAACTTTTGATTACACTAAATCATTGTAATTTTCTAAGTTTTTGTTATTTTTATCTTTGTAATTACACGTTTTTAATTCATACTTACTTGTTAATAACAATGATACACTTTTACTTTTGTTTTTATAAAAATAAATTTCCCTAGATTTATTCAAATTCTACCATTTGAAATTACTTGTTTTGTTAAAATATATTAAATGGGCATGCATATTGTATAAAAATTAATTTGCTTATTGTTGCTGTGGCATTAATGTATGTTGTGGAAATGTTAGAAGTTAATCAGTGAATTTAAATATAAGTCTAATATTGTAAAAAAAGCGCAAATTTTAAGATAAATATTTTGAGCCTTGTGTGCTTCATTCTAAATTTAAATTAGAAAATATTTATTTAAATTGCTTCATATTCAAACATGCAGCTCAAATGAGTATAAGACTAAATGTTTCATGATAGTAACAGTATTCATATTACTTATAAGATATTTCTGTGTATAATTAAAGTAATTATCTACATTGGAAAAAATGGAGTCCAAGGAATTCTCAAAATCAAAGCAATCATAAAATTCAATGCCAAAGTGTAACAAATTCCTGATCCATTTGAATTTAATTTTTATGAGAGACCAACAACTACTACGTAATATACAGTATCTAATCTGAATAACTAATTAAGAACGTAGGAACAGTCACTTAAAAAGGAATTTGATTACTTCTGATTACAGGTTTTAATACAAATGTATTATCCAAATAGTGGGTATAAATTACGTTTTTAGTCTTATTTGCATAACTAATCAAGAGAAAACATCACAACAATTATATCTGTTTTTAAATCAGCGACATTAATTTGAAAGGGTGGGCACAGTTTACGGAAGTGTAAATTCTTTTGATTTTCTTAATCTTAACGTAAAAGTTACTGAACAAGAAATTTTTATAATTTTTCATCTTATATTGTTATTTTCATTGCATATTTTTATCTATAATATTTAAAAGTCTCACATTTTGTTCCTTATTTGCTTAAGAAATTTGAGTAAAGCGATTTTGATTTTTTAAGTAATATTTTTCTTTTGTTTCGCTTTCTTCTTGACATTAGTAACTTCGACTTCTCTTCAAATTGTTTCGGAATCTGATTAGTCTCCAGAGATATCAAGATTTTTGAGAGTGTCAAATGAGCTAATTATGTTGGCTTAGTTTCCTCTTTCATTCCAAATATTTATTCATTTCAACCAAGTGGGTGGTATTTGTAGGAATGAGTTGAATTTTTGATTTTGACTAACTGGGAGTTTTGCTTGCTTCATTATTTTACTTGTTTTGCATATGCTTTTGTCGTACTTAAAATATTTACAGATTTAGGTGATTCTTGTTTAATTTTCTGCCATATATTTTTCTACGATAAAATTTTTCAACCTTTGTTCATTTCCCTTATCGTAATATCTTCTTTCACAGACTCAATGATTTATTATTCACTGTATTTATCCTTTCATGAAATATTATGACTTTGCATTTAATTTTCTTTTACAGAAATCACTCATACTTGTGATATAAGTTCTTCATTACATTGCAATATATAACAGCAAAATATATTAGTAATTTAGAAAATATTTAATATTAATCTACTTCGTGGAAAAAGAAAGAAAAGTGAATCCAATCAGATAATGTATTATAAATTAACAAACACCTGCTCATTATGTAATTTTATGTTGTCCTTAGCTGTAGTATTTGAAAACGAATACAGCTTTACAAATTAAATGCCGGATAACAATACTTCCTTCTTTTCTGTTAACTTATGATAGATTCTATCAAATATTTATTGCAAATAATTAACACTTTCAAGCAATTTTAATTAAACCTCTGCCAAAATACATTCATTGCGTATTTCTAATGTAATGCAATATTTTATAAATAATCGTAATAATAACTATATATATTTAATAAAAAGAAAAATAACAAAATATATAGTTATTCGGTGAAAAAATACAAAAATCAATAATTTTAGAATAATAAATATTTATCAAATATATAATGCAGATTATAAAAAATTGATTAGTGTATCCTATGTAAATTTTCAATATGTTTGTTAATATTATATAAAAATATAATTGTAAATAAAATATTTTAATTATCAAAGATAGTTAATTTCCGTTCATTAATTTGAGGATTTAAGCAAGTGAACTAATAGAGCTAATTGAAATAATGATAAGTGAAAATTTTTGTTTTATGCTCCATTTATTTTTCATCCAATTTACATACATTAATGAGCAGAGTAACTGTCAAAATTTGGTCTAAATCTTTTGTAAAACATTCACCTCATATTATGGACTTTTTAAAAAATATTTTATCGGTAATAGACCGTATTCAAGCATTAAAACGGATGATATCCTGAAAACGCACTAGCATCTGTTCTATCAGATGCTTCTTCAATAAACAGAAACACATCATTGACACAGAAATCTATTCACTGCAAAACATATTTTCCATTGTTCTTCAATGACTAGGATTGAATGAAGAATATTCAAATCTACAAACTCTTTCTGCCGCTAGGTCATAAGAAGATTTAACACAATTTTTTGAAAAATATGTTATTTTAACAAGAAATAATAATTAATTACTTAAATAAATATGTTGTTTATACTTACATTTTAAAATAAACTAATATTTATGTTAAAATATCCCTCTAACTAAAGAAAAGCATTTTAAAATCTTATTGATTATCTGTTGTAATAAACTTTACTGTAAAGGAGAACATTTCAGAAATAATTTTAAATTATTTAATCCATCAAATCAAATTTATAATAGAATTGTAGTCAATTTGGTATTAAATTTTCAGTAATGAATGTGATGAATTTACAAAGTATATATGTATATTATTATATAAAAATAGAAAATAACGTATAGTTATATTATCTTTTTCATTTTAACTAATTAGAAATCTTAATGTTCAGCTTTAGAAGCACATTCTTAATTCAAATTTAATAGTAATGTATTAAATTAAAGAGCTTTATGTATGTAATATCAGAATTATATACTTCACTAACAGCACTTAAATTACATATAAAAATTAGTTACCATTGTAATAAACGCTTAACATTTTAAGTTTATATGAAACGTTGCTTTTTATTCTATTTAATTGAAAAGAAAATTTAATCTTCAATAAATTTAAACAAACAAATTTCATTTGAAAACGAAAGATATTTTATTCAATACTATGAATGGTTGTTTAAAATTCTTTTCTTTATTTTTTTGACATCTTTTTTTCATTTAATTTCGTTTTATGTATTATTTTATATTATTGCTTACGATATAAGCTGTAACTTTCACAGTGTAATTTAATTTTTGTTGATTATATCTTGAACTATTTTTTAATAGAAACATTTTGGGGATATAATTTATAATTCTAATGGAACACCAAAAATTTAAATTGTTACGAATTTTTCGTAAATTAGAGATTAAACTGATAACTTTTTCGATGTTCCATTAAATTATGTATAATCTTTGGGAAAACATTTTTCTATGTTTAAATAATTATATTAATTAAATAATAGCATCTAACTTTATAAACTACGTTTCTTAAAAAAAGAAAACAATAACATACATTTTTCTTCAGAACATTTACTCTGCACTTTTTAATTCATGAAAATAAATTTTTATCTTTATTAATAGATTTTCATGATTTGTTAAGATAAGCATAATCTCTGCAAACTCAAAAATTATTCTCTAGTAATGTTAAGACTTTTAAACTATTCCATAATGACAACTGGTGAAGTAAACTTAACTAATTGAACATTTTATAAGTAAATAATGAGTTTATCACCCTAAGAAACTTAAAATAATGAAAAACAATATAATTAATTAAGTGACTTGATTATAAACATTTCGAATCAAGATTTTTAATAGTGTTATCATGTGCATGCTATTTTTCATTCATTTATATTACAAGAATAAGAATTTCTTACTTTTGCTGAGGAGATATTGAAGTGAGAAATGGCAAATTCATTAAATATGGACTGTTCATTACTTTAGTTAAATTAAGGATATTTGATACCATTCATCTAAAGATGTCTTATAAAGTATTATTTCTTTTAAATTTTAAACAATACTGTATTCATTGAAACGCTGTATAACTAAAATATAGATTTTTATTTAGTATAAAATGTAAGTCTGTCCAAAAGGTATTGTGCATAAGGGAAGGAAATCCAATCAAGGTAAATCCTAAAGACAATTTGCTTTCAGTGAGTTGCTCGAGAGTAGCCCTTTCCATCTGTTATAAATTAATCTCAAAGGCGTTCATTAATTCAAATTTTAAAACAAACTTTAACCGTTGAATGAACTTGATAAATTATTCTACTAAGAATTAACTACATCCAACGTTTCGATCAGAATCGATAAAGGTACTTAACTCTCTTTCATTAAGCTTCTTTGTTTTCTTTGCCCCAAATTTTATTTGCAAGCTAAATAGCTTATTGGGATAGCTTTTAACATTAAATGCTGCTTAAATATATGTGATATTGGAAAGCAACATATTATAGTATCTTTAATACTCTCCTACAGCATTTTACACAATAATGGGTTTACAATTCATTTTAAAAAGGAGTTTTATGTATAATGTTCTAAATGTTCTTCAATCATTTAATACTGGTTAGCTTGGAAAATGAATGGCTGAAATAACAAATAAATATTTGCCTTATACTGTTGTAATTTTATAAACGGGGAATAAATATATTAAGGTATCTCTAATTTATATATTTTCTATTATAATATTTTTTTTACCTTTTGATTAAAATCAATTTAATGTATACTATTGTATAATTTATACAATTGCATAATTTATTCATTTTACTTCCATAAATTTAGACCATGTTGAAATCCAGATGATAAACTCTTGTAACATTTAGTTCAAGAATCCATGGGTTTAAATCCTAAATATCTTAATAATCGTAGTTTTCTAATCGATTTTAAACTGCAGATCATGGGAAAGCTAGCCTTAACTTTAAAGGAAGTATTCAGTGTTATGCAAACTTATTAAGTAAATTGCCTCCATGGCTTATACCACATTTATATCAAGTCTTATGTTAAACGTGAAGAGTAACAAGTCAGATAAACTTCGTTATTTTTACAAAAATAATGTTGAAAACAGCTAACAATATTAAAATCATTTTAGTACTTACATTTTACATAATAAATGAATTATTTTAATTATTTATCTAAATTTTGAAATATAAAGTTTCATTAGAAATTTACAATACATTTTTCAAAGATTTAATAAACTAAGCAAATATGAACGAATTAAAAATGATATTTAGATTTTCAATGCATTAGTAAATATTCCTTATTATGCAATATAAATCAAAAAAGGACCCAAAATGTTCAAAAACTCTTTGATTTTTTTGTATCATAAGATAAACTGATTTTCAATACAAGAATGCTGCAGAATACAATTTTGAAACAAAGTGTGTCATAATACAGTACATTTAGATAAAATTGCAAATTGGTTTCGCATAATTGTGAAACAAATTAAAAATCATTAAGGATATTTTTTCAAAGAAAAATCAAAGTATTTAACATTAAAAATACTTTGAAAATTACAAAAACATAACTTAATTTTTTTTAAAAAAAAAAGGAATTTTTGTTTTTTTTATCTATCAGAAACTCTGCTGCTCGTATTATTCTAATATATGTTTATTATAAGTTTTCTATTACTAAGTTATGTTTATTATAGTTGTAACGATGGCTACCAAATAGAATATTTTATTTAATTGCATATTATTAGCATTCAATGAAAAGAAACGCACACATGAGCACATTTTCTTTAAGATTTCAAACAAAATGTAAAAGTTTTTATAGCTTTCTTAAGCCCAGAAACGATATTTTGGAATTTGAAAGCACAGATTATTCCCTTTGTTAAAAAATTATTTTATTATGTCAAGTAAATTCTTTATGAGACAAAACAAAATAGTTGATGAAACATTTTAATACGTAATTTAGGTAAATTGGCTCTTACATAATTTAGACTTTTCAATGTGAGATTATTAAATCTATCATATTTCCTACATATCCCAAAGTAATTCAATTTTTAAAGTTTTTTAAATCTTTTGTTTTACACATAATAATTTTCCATATTTCCTAAAGTTAAATTAGTTCTATTTAGTTGAGATTAAATAAATGATATATTTTAAAACTTTGATAGTTAAAATATGATGTTAAATATATTGAAAAAGTCAAAACAAAGAGAATACTGTTACACTTTAATTGAAATATCAAATGTTATGGATCGTATTAAGAAATAATATTATACAATTAAATAAATTGATTAAAAATTCAACGCAAAAAGCAACAAAAATGCATTAATAATTATGGTAAATGTAAGATAAAAAAGCTATTGTCAAATTATTTAAACTATTCTCATGTATCGCATGGATAGCGGGAGTGATACCTTCAAACTGAATATTCATCAAACTAATTGAATGTTTTCCTTCTGAGGTGAAATGTTTTCAAATGTGTGAAATTTCTTTTTTTACAACGTAAAATGATTCATATAAATTATTCAATTTACTTTATACAGTGCAGTTAATCAAACATAATGTCATTAAAGTATAAATTTGAGCTTCAGCGAAGAATTAATTGCCTACAATAGTTGAGATAATCTTAGAGTATTTCTGATAACTCAATGATGTTTTCACTATATGTTCAGACTCTTGAAAATTCAATGATTTTTTTACCCAAAAATTTATAAAATAATTGTTTTGTTCTTCATTAACATTGATTAAGATAGTCAAACTTCTATTTATTCATTTTAATTTCCCAAAGAATGTTTTAAAATTAATCTACTTGCTTTCATTACAGATAATATATAAAACAAAAGAAGATTTTGTTGCAAAAAATTACGCAACTAAATTTGATGCTTTAAAAGTTCATTTGAATATGTAATATTCTATTCATTGGTGGGAGAGTTTGATTTGGGAGAGATTTTATTTAAAAATCTCCTAGGCTTACTTGTTTCCTAGGCTGATTTTATTTAGAAATTTCTCTCAAATTTCTTTGTTTTAAAATTTTTAAAAATTGCATACTCCTTTGAAATATAATAGAAAGTTATGTAGCACCATTTTTTTTACATATTTCTCTACGAAATGTAATATTTTAATGTACTGTGTAGATCATTACAAATCTAAATGCATAAGTTGATAAATCATAATGAGATAAATTAGATTTTGCCCAAATATATTTCTATATACAGTTATTAAGGAGCTTAAAAAAGATAGGGAAGCATGCAGAAATCAAAATATTTCAACTATAGCTAGATTTAAGTAAAATGAAATGTAAAGATCTATATTTATAATAAAAACTACAAAACACAACTCAAGAATATAAAATAAACACAGAAATTATAAAATAGCAACAATTAAACATTCAATATTATCTCAATTTCAGGAAGAAATATATATTTTATCAAAATAATTTTATTTCTAATACCCAGATTAAATTAAAATGTCCATAGTTAGAGCAACAAGGGGTGAATGTGATGACATCTTATATAGTGAGGCACTCAGTGGGTGTGCCATCTTCTGAAAGTATAAAGAAACGAACACACACACAGAAAAAAAGGAACATCCATGCCCGAACCAGCTTTCGAACCCGGGACCTACTGCTTGGAAGTTAATGACACTAATCACTCTGCCATCTATAGGCATATCTAAGCAATTATGGTTGTTGAAAATGACTTTTGATCAATTCATATCTTTCTTACAAATGATGCAGAGGATTTATTTGAGTAATTGAAATAAATATATATTTTTGTATTTGCAAACAATTGTATGTTCTTTATAAAAAGGTTATGTTCCTTATAAAATGAAATTAATGTACTTAATTTTAATTGAAAAAGATTGATTAGAACAATATATAATTAAAATAAAAATTCCCTATTTACTAAAATAACTAACTTTATGTGTGTATATTTCAGATAATTTATTTATTTATTTTTTCAGATTTTTAATGACTATAAATTGAATAAAAAATTTGCAATTAAATTATTTATTTACGATTACAAATTAATTTCTAACAAATGCGGAATAATTCAACCATCACTTAAAATGATGTGGATTTTAAACTATTCCAAGTATCTATTAACGAAATGAGTGTTGAACTTTTGAACAGAAAGCTACTGTAAAGAATTTTTCGGATACCAGCACAAATGTGTACATTTAAAAAATAAAGATAGTTTCACTATGTGGTTCTGGATACCATTATAATTTATTTATCTTTTCAAATCAATTTAAATAAATATTTTTAAACAATATGCAATTTTATGTTTTTAAATGTTTACATAAAAATGAAAAATTTAAAATAAATAAAACATTATTGGTAATAATTTTAACCAAAAAGTTAAGAAAAATTACACATACAAAAGAAAAATTACACATACATACATATATTACATATATAAATATAGCTAAATAACTTACAAGAGATCATAAGAAATGTACATGTACGATATTTTATAAATTTATGAAACATAGGATTTCTGTAAATTAGTGAACAAATACGTACTTAAAAATATTTATAGTAAAATTTTTCGCACAATTTTACCCATTTTTGAAGAGCATATATTTAGTATCAGCTCATTATCTAATATAGCTCTAAATATCAGAAGGAATTTATACATATTTCTATCTTTTAACACTTTCTTAAAAGTATTTGTACACGTTTATTACTATTTTGAAAATATTTTTACATAATTTTCAAACGTATTAAAAATTATCAATGTATACAAAATGTTAAAAAATATATTTATTGCTTACATTTAATTTCAATAAAAATTAAATAATAATATGTTCATCTAGTAATTAAACTTCAAACTGAACTTCAAATGATGCAGATAAATACGCTTCGTCAACTGAAAATAAAATTTACTGCCGAAGATTTAGTAAAATGTCAAGACTTTAATTTATTAAACATTGATTAAAAATGAGAACAGAGAAAGCAAAATCACTTTCTTGGAAATGATTCGATGTTGCAGGTATAAAGAAGGGGGAAGGGATCATTTGCAAATTTAATAATTGTTGATTACATCAATATTTTCAAAGCTAAGTATTTAGATTAAAATATAAGGTGCTAATTACTATACATAAATGTTTTTAAGAATCGTGAATAGAGATACTGTAATTTTTAATAACAAATAGTATTTAATGTATTACATTTGTAACTTTCAATTTCATGTATACATTGGCATAATAATATAAAAAAATAATTTGGTAAAATTTCACTTAAGTTAAATAAAGAAAAGTGTTGATTATTGATATATTGATTTACTAGTATTTAATTCTTCCTTTAGATAATAATGAAATCTAGTTAATTTTATGAATAAAGTATACTTAATGTGAAGAAGATATATTCATCAAATTTAGTACTTTAATATGAAACAATAAAATGATCAATAATATAATATCATCAAACATTATTTTTTAAAATATTCTTATCTTTTCCAATGATTCAGTATTCCAAGAAATACTTAAGAATTACTAGTATATGTGAATCGATGCTAGTTTGTTTACCAATGAAAATACATTACGCATGTCTATACATTGATTATAGCATACTAAGAAGTTTTAATTTTCATGTGAAATTTAATTTAAAAATTATGCTGAAAAAGTAGAATTAATTTTAAAATTTGATAAAAGTCAATTTAGTGTTTAAAATATAAAAACTGCAGAACATGATTTTTCAATTACATTCATTTGTATACTAAATGAATTCAATACTTAATTTTGGATATCGCCCCTTTACACATCAAACCTATGGAATATACTACTAAGTCATCATAAGCGATATTTTTTTTCACAAAATTCATGTCGATAACTGAGAAAAGTTGAAAGAAATATTCTTTGCGAAGAGAATTCCTTAACCGCAGTATGTGTTGGAATGAAACGTTGGCGTAATGGTGATAACATGCTCTCAATAAATGGGTATCGCTTAAACTCGGGGGAAATAAACGCACGCAAAAAACAGCTCAACGCCCAAATAGCACGTCTTAAATTGTTTCTTCCATCCACACTTCAAAAAGCGATTCCAGCGTTGTCATCTGTTGTATTTTAGACTTGCTGCTCCCTCAGAGGACACCCTAAATTTGTACAAGATTAAATATATATACACAGGTTACGTAATTTACTTTCAAGATATAACTTCAGGTGCTTTGCCTAAAGTTACGACGAAGCCCATTTTCCACTATGAAGATTAACTATTTACGTTAAAATTGCAAAATTGAAAATAGCAATTTTTCATTCCCCGGTAAGGAAGTTTGCTATCTCATACTCGTCATTTATACCACTCAAAACACGAGTGAATATGCAGTCTTTAAAACTTGCTAGTTTTACATAGTTACTTATTCACTTGTATGTGTCATATTTTCTTTCATCACAATCTTCTTAAAATATTCAAAGATTATTTAATCAAAGCTACTTTACTTAACATAATTCTATTGTTAACTCAAAATTCAGTTCAAAACTTTACGTTAATCAGAAATATTAAAATCACACAATCAAAGAAAATTTAATTTATTTTCTTATAATTTAAAGTAACACATTTTATTATTAAATACAATAAAAATCCTCCCATGATGGTACACTTAAAATTAAAATGTACTCATGATAAATTGAATAATTTAATTAATACTTTTGATACTATACTAGTTTAAATATAAATGATCATATTTTTTAAAATTATTTTATTCGTTGTAAATAAAATAAATTTGTGATTTAATGTAATTGTACTTGTGTAATAATTGATTTCCAAGTCACCAGAAATCATTAAAGAATTTATTTTAAATTTTTTCAGCGATACTTTTAAGGTATAATCTAAATTAATGATTTTCATAAATTATTCTTACTTTAATCATTATTATAATTTAGATTTCCAAAGAATAAATATAGATAAGAATTTGAATATGCAGGATTTCAACTTTTTTAAATATTACTTTTTTATCATCAAATCATTTAAAAGAGCAAAAAATAAAAATAAAAAAAAATTCATAAAATAAATTGCAATACTTCAAGTAATTTTCCAAAATAAACATAAAACTAAAATTTAAATATCTCTTTGGTGCATTATTTTACAAAAACACATTAATAAAATTCAGTCAACTTCAAAACACCTTTTAGTTATAAGAATTAAAAGAATTGAATGTATCTTGAATTATAACGAAATAATTTGAAGTTCAAGAAAAAATTAATATTATACTTTATATTAAAATTGAATATTGAAACCGGGATAATATTCTTTTTATTTTTGATACAAATGATTTATATTTATGAGAATGTTTTAAATCAAAAGCATGTAAAAGTTTTTTTATCTTAAATATGTGAAAAATATAAATAAAATGACTTTACTTATAATTCAAATAAAACTAACCAGAAAAAAATTTGTAATTTCAATAATGGAACAAAGAGCTTTGAAATATGACATAATTATTATTAAGAAAAAATGTGTTTTTGATTTGCAAAAGTTAATACAAATTCATACGCTTAGATTTATTAAGCAAAATTCAATTCTATAAAATATTCTAAAATTTATTAATTTATTTTGTGTCAGTTATTGTTGGGCATCATACAAAATATACTAGCGGAATAAAAACAATGATTTTATGTCTCTGAAAAATTAGAACAAGACCTTAAAAATTAAAAAGAATTATATATTTTAAATTATTTGATATAAATACAATACAAATGTGTTTTAAAAAATAAAAATGTTTTTTTTTCTATCAAACAGTAAAGCTATTAACTTTAATGAAATGCAGTTTTCAGAAAAGAAACTGAAACAGTTTTTAGAATTGTTATATGTCATAAAAATAACTAAATGTATTTGATATAAGCAAAAGAATATGAAACTTATAAAAGCATTAAGAAGAATAAACTGAAAAATTCAACGAATTTATTTGATGTTATAACCATTTTTTGAGAACTAATTTACTTAACGTCTAGCGAAAAACGGCTTTCTTCCAGAACACTACGACTTTTAAGGTCAACCAGTAAAGCATTTATGATATCTCGAAACAGTTTTTCATGATAAACTTTCTGAAATTTTTAGTCAAATGATTTTGCTTTGAGTAAAGATGCACACTCTTCTAAAACATTATAATTGCTTTTTCTATTATAAAACCACATGAGAAATACTTTTACATTACTTCTTCCACTGTAAATAAGATATGAAATGATTTAGAATTTTATTTAGACATCAACTTCTCAAATTTTTAACGAATTGAGACTGAATTCAAAATTGAAAGAAATTAAATAAAAAGGAATAAAATTGAATATTTCTTTTTGTATTGGTAATGTGTGATTTCTGAATATTTTATACTAAAAATAATGGCACCACACATAAAATCTTGAATATTTATGCCATTTGTGCAGTTAAAATAAATGTTTTCATTTTAAAATTTAATATATAGAGACTTATAGCACTTAAAAATATGAAACAGAAAAATGTAAGTGATTCAAATTTCTAATTATTTATCAAAATTATTTTTCAAATATTTCTTACATCTGCATTGAAAAAAAATGAAAATTGTTATTTTTTTTAATTAATTTATCTACGATGATAGAAAATATATAAACAAATACTTAATATGAAACCATTTAACATTCTGTGAAACTTCTCTCCAAAAAATATCATCATTACTGTTAAAAGTACAAAAATATTTTACGTTAGGATTTAAGTTTATTTTAAAAATATTTTAACTGTAAAAAAAGAAATATATTATATTTTCTATTCCATGATTATACAATTTTTTAAACATTACTTATCTAATTCCGAATAAATTTTAAATATTACAAAGTTTTATACCTTAGTATTTACTTTCACACTATTGAATTTTATATTGTACTTTTTCAATATAAACTATTAAATATTTCATCAAAAATCATTAATTTGTAATAAACTATTTTTTCATTATGTTGTATAATAAAATTCAAATGTTCAGTTTTCGATATGTATAAAGTTTACTTCAATAAGCAACTTATGCTTTTTATACCTCATTTTCAGACATACTCTTGTTAAAAATCACAATATTTCATTCGTAAAAATAATTAAGTACTTGATATTTTGATATAAGAGGATTGCATTTTTTGATAAAATCGTTTTATATATTTTTGGACAAATTCTGATACTGTGAAACAGGTCTTCAATATGCAGATCATTTTTATTCTCTTCCATAAGTATTTCAGACATAGACTGATACGAAAAATTACCAATATTGATCATTTTATCTGTCAGTTCTAATGTTAAACTTTGAATTAATTTCTGATATCTTAATTCCAATCTACTTCTTTGTCAAAATCATATAATTACTTTATAATACTGATTATTCAATTGTTACTTTATAATATGGAAGGTCATTCAAACTTAACACTGCATCACATGCAGAAGTAATATGAAGTGGTTCACTCGGATTTCTAAAAACATTAATTTGATATAACAATGATATGGTTTTATAGAGTCATTCTCAAATTTTGTTTCACTATAATTGTTGCTAGAGCACACATGTTTTGCCCATTTTTCAGGTGCTTAATATTACCTACGTTGATTTCCGCTCCAATGCAGCCTTTAAAAAGTACAAAGAAAAAGAATCATTTTATATAAAGGGATGAGGACAATATCATTTTGCTCTTAATGAATGCATTTTGCTCGTAATGAATCTCAATGAATGAATTAAGATGCGTGAAGAAGAGAGAGAGAGAATAAAGACACACAAGTTGTTCCTCATATTAACGACATTATTGAAGATCACAGTCCACGACAAACGACAACTGGTGCATTAGCCCTATAGATGATTTTGGCATTTAGAAAATGAGTGAATATTTCAAAAAAATTGGATAGACTGGAATCTCAGAAACAGATATACTCACTATACCTGAGTTATTATTTCTGTAAAAGCTCTGTTAAATAGATTTTAAATGTTACAACATAATTCAGAATATATATATATATATATATATATATATATATATATATATATATATATATATATATATATATATATATATATATATATATATATATATATATATATATATATATATGTATATCTATATATCTGTGTGTGTATGTACAGATAATAAATTTATATTGTTTTTTTAATATTTTTTTAAAATTCCAACTTTTTAAAACTACTTTTACTTTAAACTTTCTTTTTAACCATCATCATACTTTATTTGCAGTTAACAAAAAAACATTTTGCGAAATATGTTTCATCTAATTAAATTTATTTATATTTCAAAATATCTTAATCAGCAGAATCAGCTGCAAGTATTCAGAAAAACATTAGTTGTTTCTGGCTTTGAATAAACAAGAATTAAATGTCTCAGACCTAAAAAGCTTGATATCGAATAATAGAAAGATATCGAATAATAGAATTTAAATTTTTATGTGATTAATCCATTTAAATCTAGATGGATATTTTTACAATATAAATTAATTTTGCTTATCTTCATAATTTTTATTATAGTCCTTATTATAAGTTGCTTTGTTATAATAATTATCAACTATAAGCATTTAAATAAATCGTATAGATATATATGTGTGTGTATGTGTGTGCGTGTGTGTGTGTGTGTGTGCATGTGTGTGTGTACGTGTGTGTGTGTGTATGTGTGTGCGTGTGTGTGTGTACGTGTGTGTGCGTGTGTGTGTGTACGTGTGTGTGCGTGTGTGTACGTGTGTGTATATATATATATATATATATATTATATATATGTACATATTATCATGTTTTATACACTACTGACCATTAAAATTGTAACACCAAGAAGGCGACATGCTACAGACGGGAAATTTATACGAAAGGAAGAAGGTGCTGTGATATGCAAATGATTAGTTTTTCAGCGCATTCAGACAAAGCAGGCGCCAGTAGCTACATCTATATTGTGTTTAAATAAGGAAATTGTTCAGCCGGTTCCTCATACACAAATTGCATTTGAACGTTGTTGCCTGGTGAAAAGTTGTTGTGATGCCTCTTTTAAGAAGGAGAAATGCGTACCAGCACGTTTCTGACTTTGATAAAGATCGAATTGTAGCGTACCGGGATTGCGGTTTATCTTATCACAATATTGCTGCTCGCGTCGGTCGAGATCCAATGACTGTTAGCAGAAAATGGAATCGATGGGTTCAGGACGGTAATACGGAATGCCATGCGGGATCTCAACGGCCAAGGCAGCCGAGAAGACAGGCATATTATCCGCATGGCCGTAATGGATCGTGAAACCACGTCACGAGCCGTGAGTGAAGAAATGGGGTCGTTTGGAAGACAACAAGTGTCTGCACAAACAATTCGACGACGTTTACAGCAGCATGGACCCTCAGCTCGGAGACCATGCCTGCGGCTTCCCTTGACGGTGCGTCATAGACAAGAGTGCCTTTAATGGTGTGATCAACTGAGAACCTGGGCGCACGAATGGTGTGACGTCATCTTTTCAGATGAATCCGGGTACTGTGTACAGCATCATGATGGTCGCATCTGAATTTGGCGGCATCATGGTGAACGCACACTGGCAGTATGCAGTCGTCATCGTCATACTGGCGTATCACCTGGCGTGATGGTATGGGGTGCCTTTGGATACACGTCTCAGTGACCTCTTGTTCGCATTGATGGTGCTTTGAACAGTGCACGTTACATTTCTGGTGTGTTACGACCCGTGGCTCTACCCTTTATTCGAGCCCTGCGAAACCCTACGTTTCAGCAGGATAATGCCCGACTGCATGTTGCCGGTATTGTACGGACCTTCCTTGATACGGAACATGTTCGGCTGTTGCCTTGGCCAGCACGTTCTCTAGATCTTTCACCAATAGAAAACGTCTGGTCAATGGTTGCCGAGCGACTGGCTCGTCACCAAACGCCAATCACTGTGGTTGATGAACTGTGGCATCGTGTTGAAGCTGCATGGGCATCTGTACCTGTACATGCAATCCAACTTCTGTTTGACTCAATGCCCAGGCGTATAACTGCAGTTATTACTGTCAGAGGTGGTAGTTCTGGTACTGATTTCTCAGGATCAATCCAGCCAAATTTTTTGAAAATTTAATCACTTGTTATTTCTAGTATAACATATTTGTCCAATAAATATCATTTTGTTATCTGTAGTTCTTCCTGGTGTAGCAATTTTAATGGCCAGTAGTGTATTATAAAGGAAGGACTTTCAGTTTTTTATTATAATAGTAACTAGTACTGCTCTCAAAACATGAGACTTATCTATTTATTATAAATAACATGGATTTTCAATTCATCACTTTGCTTACTATTTATTACAGCTAAAATTTTTTATTTATAATATTTCATTTACTGAACTCTTTTATTGTTATCATGTATATATATATATATATATATATATATATATATATATATATATATATATATATATATATATATATATATATATATATATATATATATATATATTGTTATGAATATTTTTATATAATGTATAAGAACATATATATAAGAACCCAATTCTACATCAGTAAAGAAATCAATATTATCAAATTTGTCAATTGCATCATCTCTAGGAATTTTAATTTTCATAATAATTTTTATTCTAATTCTTAATGTATGATTAACATGCAAATAAACTGATTTTTTTTTTCAATTTTACTTCAATATGAATATAAATCATAAACTTTTCCCCCTAACTAAAAATAACATATTAAAATTATTTCATAAAAAAGTATTTAATCATTCAAATCTATTCTCTTACCTTAGCGTAGTTTTTTTATTAGCATTACAGCTTATGATGGGCTAATAAAAAAAATCTTGATGAAAAAATCTTGGTGGAAGCACTTTTGTGCCTGATGCACAAAAGTGCTTCCACCCAGCTCGGTTCCTAACTTTAATTATCCTGTTAAACACCTTTAAAATTTTAAAGTCGTTCACGAGTTAATCTAGCCAATGTGGGATTAATAATATTCTAGCCAAGGGCTTCCAATGTAGGATATTTTAGCCACTTGATTATTAGATGATCTCACAATGTACAAAAGTCTTGAAAGGCTCCGTTCTTTGATGAACCTCACTATTTTTATGAGTTTGATAATTCTTATTCATCAATAGTTTTAATTATCCTTCGATTATTATCTAACTGTTGTGGAACGAAAATTTCCAAAGTATTTTTCATACAAAAAGTAGTAAGCTATTCAAGCTTTTTGTGTCAATGTTTAAATTTTGTAGCCATATATCTCTACTAGATGAACAATTAATTAGTACATTTTCTGTTTAATGTCCTTCAGGATCAGTTTATTTATTTGATTTCCAAAAGATACTAATAAAAAAAGGAATTGCTTCACATCAAGATTTTGCAATTAATTTCTTAAGAAAAAGTAGTTGAACATTTTTAACTGTGCATAAATATGTAAAATTATAAATACTTTTAAATTCAATGTTTTCTGCTATCAGATAATCACTTCAAATGATAATAAACTTAGTTTTGTTCGCGATGTATTTGGTTTTATCAATTAATAAAAAAGAAAATTTCTCTACTATTTCCATTAATTTTATTTTACTTTTATTAAGGTTTTTAGTTATATTTTTATCCAGCATTTCTATGTCATCAGTAAATACACAAGTTTCAGTGATGTTCTAGTAGTAGAGCTTCCAAGATAACTAATTCATATATTAAATTATGAATAAAAAATATTGTATTGATTTGTCGGACACCAAAATATATATCAAAAATTTCTGAAAAATCATCTTGAATTGCCTCGGTGACTTTGCATTCCTTTAAATAAATTTGAATTATTTCAATTCGGTTGATTGACATCTTTACGTAAGCTAAAAATTCAGTAATTTTTTTATATATCAACATGATGAAAATCCTATTTGAAATCTACAAAAAAAGCAAACATATTAATATTATATTCTTAGAACTTCTAAACAATGTTTTTACTATATGAATTTGGTCAACAGTGGAAAAATTTGCCATAAAACCACATTTGTTTACGTATAGAACCTGCTCTGGATTTGGTAAAAGTTTCTTGTAAATTAAGTTTTTAAGTATTTTGAAATTCACATTTAATAATGTGATATCTCGTGTACTGCTACAGTTTAGTTTGTCACCATTTTTATGAAGAGGGACAATGGTTCCCAAGTTATTTTCTATTAACATTTCCAGAAGTACATATATATTTATGATTAATTTATGAATTTTATACGACGACAGCCTATCTCTTTCATGTTTTAGAAATTCTACTATAAAATTTTATCTCTTTCTGGAGCTTTATTAATTTTCATTCACAAAATAATTTGCTTAACTTCTTCAAACGTTGGTGCTGAAATTTGTCACAGTCTGCATTATGGAAACCGAAACTATTCACATTTATTTCACTATCTGATGTAAATAAAGCAAGGAAGTAATTTTTCATCTTTCTTTAACATCTGGTGGATCTAAAATAATTTCACCTCCAATTAATTACCAGTATACAATGTGGGGCTAGAAATCACTTATTAGTCGTTTGGTTCTCCATCAAATTTTCTGCTTTCATTTTTCTATGGTTTTCCATAAGTTATCCATTTTTGTTGTTTAAGAAAGACTTTTTCTTCTTTTTACATGATGCCTTTTCTATTCTATTTTTGTATTCATAATCCTCTTTATTTGATCTACTATAGGTTTTTAATATTCTTTGCCTTCTTCAAGACAAAAGCGTTTCGCCATTATTCATAAAATTAGCCATTGCTTACCATTATTTTTTGTTTCAATAATGAGTGTAGAAATTGTGAAAATATATCATTTAGTTTTTATGAAGAAAATCAGTATTTCTTCTTTTGAGAGTAATTTATCTTGGATATTTTATGACGCATTTTAAAAACTACAAAAAAAATGGTCAGAATCACTTTTCACTCTTTCAAATCGAACATCAAGGCTAAAAGTAGCCCCCTTTTTAAAATCAAAATATGATCAATTAAATTACAATTGCTTATTCCATGCATCAGCTATGTCTTTTTGTGAAGATGTTTACATACGAGTGTCAATAGATATGTTACTGAAAACTTTGTACATTCATATCACCAAGAACAATTACAGTCTTCTCTGTCAGTTGAATCAATAGTCACTTAGACCTCATTATAAAATTGTTATTTTATTGATTAATCGGGATTATTAGAAGGGCATAAATTTTAATGAGGACTATATTGCAGAAACGTCTTTTATCTTCAAGTTTTCATATTCCTTTACTAATTGGGCAAACCATATTACAGATCACGAAATCTTCATACTAACAAAAAAAGTCCTTTTTCATGAGTCCACAATAATAAAGATTAATTTTTTTTCTCATATTACTCTATTTTTATTCCACCTAATTTCCTGAGTCAACAATTTCAATTCCATACTTCATTAGTTGCTCAGCCACTTCCAGTATTTTTCTAGGCAACAGCATTGACCTACCATTCAGAGTTCCAATCTGAAAATTGAAGATAAAATTATCTTTTATCATTCCAAGTCGTCCACTATGAGCCCTTCCTGAATTAGTAATTTTTACAAGCTAGAAATCCAGCCTCATGCTTAACTCCTAACCTGGTGGACCAATATAACTTTCTTATAAACCCCCAGTAGGCAGGAGTACACATAAACCCCTCTATACTGGGTATCCTATTTAAATAAGTATTATGAGAAGCAAGGACTACTATGGGACTATTCTTATGCAACCGGTCCCCACAAGGGTCAACTTAGCCCTTAGAACAATAAAATGTGACCATCTTTTTACCCTCAAAAGCATATAAAAATGTGTTATTCGTTTTTGTGATACTTTATATGAAATAAATAGAAAATTAAAGGTTATTTCTTTAAAAATAAGTAATTAAACCATTCTATTGTAAAATATTTTGAAAAATATGAACACATAAAATCTAATATTAACTATGCTATTAATAGAAAATTTTTTTAAAGTATTGAATTCTTCAGTAAAACAGTTCAAAATAACTCTAGGTTTACCTTAATTTCTTTTATGTATTCATTTCATATAAACCACACTTATCTGATGAAAGGTGCTTAAAAACCATGTGAGGATACCTAACTTTTTACTAACTTAACTTCTTATTTAATGTTTTTTTTTTCAAATATTTCACTTTTTAATATTGTTTTACATTTTACATCACTTTAATATTATTGTTATTATACTAACGTTTAATTCAGAATAAAACATTTTCATACAAATTATATTTGTATGATCATAATCATAACACATAGAAAAATTCAAAGATTCGAATAAAAATCTAAATTAATGATATTCTTTTCAGATTTATAATCATTTTAGGTAAAATAGCAATAGTATAAATTTATTTAGTACTAAGCACTTGAGTACAATTAAAGTACAAATATGCATAATTAATGCAAGAAAGAAAGCTTATGTGTTTTTAATATTGTTTGTTTTAAAGGTAAATTATATAACTTAGTTGGGGATTTAATTTAAAATAAAAAAAGCTGGAAGCATGTGCGTGTGGGCGTGCGTGTGTGCGTTCAGTATTATATCCAAATGAAACTTTTTATTCATAATGATGCAAATTCATGATATATATTATTCTGGAGTTCAAGCCGTATATTTGAACCTTACATATCATTATTTCAGAAATAGCAATGCAAATGTCAGGCCCGTATTCATTCGTCACTGGATGCTTGTGTTACCTTTGATGCCCCATTCCAATAAATATTGTCTATCTATTTCAAAATATGAAATTCCTGGCAACTCTTTAATAAAACGTTTAGAGACGGAGAGAGAAGTAACGATTTTCCATTGCGAATTCCATTCCGAAAACCTATTCATTTTAGGTGAATCTATGTATTATGCTTCCCGACAGTGTATTAACGAAGCGTCAATCTTCGGTATTTCACGTAAAAGGGAATAGGGGGAAAATAAAATGCGCATATTACATGCGAAGAATCTTTGTGTCCGCTTAAATGAAACCTCTGAGATATTGCTTGCGGGAAAATCAATCTATAAAGCCAAATATTTTCCAAATGTTTTATTGATTACAACCACTAAAGTTAAGTTCCCTTGCATTAAAATCAGCACTTCTCGGCAATTTATTAAAGTATATACGAAAATACATATGCTCGAAAATTGTAATATTTAATTAGATTTAGTTTAAGCTTTCTTAGCACACATATTATAAAAATTTCAATATGTGAATTAAATTAATATTTACACAAAATGTAGAATATCTACATTTTAAATTATGGAATTCTTTATTTTTTATTATGTTAAAGGATATCCCTTCTACCTTTCAATATCTATTTAACTGCTTATACTTGTTTAAATACTGATTTTGTAGTGGATGCCTGAGGCTATGTTTGAATGAAATCAATATATAGATCACTTTGCTTCTAAATATTATAATTGTCATTTTTAGAATAGATTACAATAGCATTCCTTTCATTTTCTGATATTATTGCTTTTTCCTTTGAAGCATTTTAATAACATATATTTTGCACTATTTTAATATTTTATTCAAAAATTAAGAACTGTTGTAGGAATTTTTAATCTAAATAATCTCAGCATTTATAGGCTAAAAATACTTTTTTAATGATATATTATATTTAAAGAATATTTTATCAAAGAAAACCTTATAATTTGTCATCTGTTAAATGCAAAGCAAATTTTGTGAAATATCATTATTTCTATCACTAATCATATGTGTGTGTGTTCATAATTTTCTGGTAACAATTTCAAGTTTCGAAGCAAAAATTAGGAAATACTAATTAGCATTTGTAATTTAGATATACACTTATTTATCGGCAAAGGTAACTTTACATTTAATTACTTCATATGTTAATGATTTGGTACTTTGAAAAATAAAAACATTAAATTGAAAATATAAATAATTGAAGTTAAAAGAATTAAATTATTGACCATTTTCAAATAATTTAGTTCAATACAATGTTTTATAGTGTATTAAAGAAGAAAAATATCCCACAAAATATATCTGAAGATGATTAAAATACTCCTAAATTAATAAGTTGTTAATAGGAAAATTTTAGTGATTTTTGTGAGAATAACTGTATGCCATCCACCTATTTTTAACGTGAGTTATATGGTTATATGTTATTTTTCTTGACAAATATTCTTAAGCTCTTCGAAATTCTCTTATTAAAATTTCTCTTCAATTTATAAAACATTTATTTATATTATTTATAAAATTTGATAAATGCTTATATATATATATGCTGCATTGATTTAATCCATAAACTCATTTTAATAGTTTATTATAGTGAAATTGTAGTTATTACTATTGCGATTTATAGATGTATAAATGTTATGTATGTAAATGTGCTCATGTATAAATATATATGAATGTGTTTTAAATACACTAAGAAATGCTTTTTTATCTCTCTTATTTCAGCTTCTGTGAAAAGTATTTAATAACCCATTTAGAGCTGCTCTTTGAAATCACTTGATAGCTGGCATCAGAACAAAACACATGATTTGCTGGAAATGGAAATAAATAAGAGAGGAACAAAAACGTAGATATCTGTACTATCTGAGAATCGGACATTGAATTATGGAAAACCAGTGGACCGTCGCTTGTCCAAACAATACATAGCGATAAATGCGAACCTCTGATATGGTATGTTAGAGAAGAGATGTAGGTATTTTTTTTTGTTGCCAAGTTATCCCTCTTCACATCTCACCAGTCTGTAGTGGCCAATAACTAAAGATGATGACTCGGAGACTGAGAGGGGAATAGAGAAAAGACACAAGTGGGAAAGAAAGCCTCCCGATTTGAAGTAGCCGTCCATGATACAGATAAAACGAGTGATGTGCTCATTCATGGCCAAAGAATCGATTGTTTTGGGAGAGAGATGAAATGTTTGTACACACATCCAAACAAAAAGTTTTTGTTGATTTTACAAGAACTCTTTATGGTATTTCTCTCCAGGCAATGATCTTACATTCATCTTATTTGAAGAAAATTGATAAATTATTGTATGACGTAAGATGAGATTCTTCTCTGAAGCAGAAATAGCAAAATTTATAAGAAAATGAATTCCAAGTATAAAACTCTGTTTTATGTATCGAGGAAAAAAGTAGTCAAGAATTAAAAAAGTAGTTAATAATTACAATGGTGTTAAGAATTACAATGGTGAGATTATTTCAAATGTTAAGGGTTCGAAAGCGAATATTGTTTTGTATTATCCACTCATCACTTAAGCAAAGTATGCAGTAAAATTATTTAATTGAAATTTGTTTTGTTTGAAAAGCATTTTAAACGTTTTTGTACTATTATTTTTAAAAGTAAGAAATACATATTCGTTGTGTATAAATTGTGGACTATAACGCATAAAATTGAAATGCCTTAAAGCATGTTACGACCACTTTATAAAATACGAACGATTTTCTTTTATTTTGTGTTTATATTTTAATCCAATAAGTTAATTAACAGTCTCAATAAGTTCTCTTAAATTGAATAATTTTAGTTTTTCAGAATTGTCTGGTTTAAAAAAATGATAACAAGCAATTTCCTAATTTATTAATTAATTTCCTAGTTTATTTTTTGATACTTTAATTGTATATTTTTACAGAATTTTGATAGAACAAGAATATTTATGCACTAAAAATAATATAAAAATTAAAAATATAACGAAATAAATTAAAGTAAAACGCCGTTATTGATGAAATATTGAGTTAGAGATATGTTAATGAAATATGGCTAAACAACAGATTGTAAAAGAAGCAGTTTAAAATTTACTAATTAAATTTGATTCTCATAATCTTTTACAAGCCTCCTTAATATTGTGTAAAAAATAAAGTTATTTATGAAATACACATATATAATTCTATGTTGCAAATCTTATTTACAGGCCTTAATGTCAATAGATAAACATTAAAGCTTATAATAAAAAATAGACTTCATTATTATACAATAAGCAAATAATGTTCAAAATTTTAGACTGATTACATATTATGCTTTTTAGTATTCAATATGATAATTTTCTTTAAATAGAGTAAGCGCAACGTACAATTTAATCATAGTATTACAAGTTTTTATATTACTTTAATCTTTCACCTTTTATTTCATAATAGTATTCTTTATTGAAAAAGGTATTTCAAAATGTGACTTTTTTTTATTTCTAAGTTAACGCAGGGGAAGAAAATTAGTTGAGTTTACGATGGAATTTATTGCAACAAAAGTCCCTGCCATGCATCAAACTGCTTTTGCTGATATCAAAAGCAATGGACACTTTTTTAATAAAGTTATTGAAGATCCTATTGAAATGTAATTTGAATGAAATGAAACCTTTTAGAGTATAATGTGCGTTTCCTAATATAAGTTCTTTAATATGCTTAGCTTTGTTATAAATATTTGTAAGAATTTGTGTACTTTAAGGGATAAACTGAAATGTGTTCCATCATAAATAAAATAATTTATATTCCCTTTAATGTTTCGTGACTTTATAATATGTTTTAATAACTGTAAAAAGTATAAAAATAAGAGCTACAGATTATTTTCTTTTATTTGCACAAAAAGGTAGATTTTATTAGCATACCACATGATCAGAGTGTTAAAAACAGACAATAGAGTTCTCAAGAAACTGAGTAGTATTTAAACAATTTTCAATAATTTAATTTAAATACTCTTTTCAAGTATGTTTTTATTTTAAGTAATATAGTTATTATTTCCAAAACTATATATATTTTTCAAATTGTTTAGAAGCGCATTAAATATATTTTGCTTACATAGTTTCACCATATTGTATAAGAAGATTTCTTTCATTTTCATTCTATTTCAATCCTTTCTAACGTATAGTTACTTAAAAATTACTTTTAAATGACATTTCAATATATATATATATATATGTATAATATACATACCGGTACTGAATTTACATATTTATATAATCTATCAATCCTTTTATTGTATATAAAAATGTATGTAATGAAATAAGATCTATGTAACAAAATAAGTGAAGTATTTTCACTTTTAGCAACAAACTAAATATTGTTTTTAAAAATTATTTTTTTGATAATATTCCTTTTTAATCAAAATAAGATCATAATATTAGAACCTATGTAAAATTGGCTTATTGAGTTATTTTCAAGCATTCCTATGACAGATTCTAATAATTATTTACTTCTAAAATCAATAGTCATTTAGTCTTAATTTGTTGTCAAGCTATAAAATTGTAATTCAGTTTTTCTCTCAACCCAATTACAAATTAATAGTTATAAAAATTCTTATTCATTCATTCCAAATACTGCTAATTTATGAAATTAAGTATTTAGAAAGAAGTAATTTGCCTAAATAAAGGAAAAATATATTTAAAGATAATGATACTTTATCTTACTAATCACAATCATGTAATATATTAGCGTTATATATTTTCATATAAATTAGTTTCTATTTATAAAAAGTGTGTTAGTAAAATTGAATTATGAGTGAACAATTGTGTTTATATACATTCATTCAGGAAATAATTTCAGGTGAACTTATTTATTATTTATAAATATTTATATAAAATCAGAAAAAAGTAGTTCTTGAATTTTTTTTAATTTCGTCACTAATGAGGCTTACATTTGCAGTAATACATTCTTGATTAAAGATTTTATATATAACCACGTTTTATAATCGCACACTTATAATTTTCTAGAAATTGGAGAATTTTAAATCCTGCTAATTTTTTGCTAAAAACTTTTTAATTTTTATTTATTTATTTTTAGCAATAAACTGTGGTGGAGTTTTGTTTGAAATAAATCCCTCTGGTGAAATAAAATGCATTTCATATTTGTTTTAAAGTATATAAGAAATTATTATTTCTTCTTATATATGTTAGAAAGTGTATTGCTGTCAGTAATTTCTTGCAAAACTGTTCATAGCAATCAATATATGTATATATATATACATATATATATATATATATATATATATATATATATATATATATATATATATATATATATATATATATATATATATATATATATATATATATATATATATATATATATATATATATATATATATATATATATATATATATATATATATATATATATATTATTTCACACAGACAATTTTTTACAACTTAATATTCTGCTATTTTTTTATCTAAAGAATTTACTTGCATTATGCGTAGTAAAGGAATTATACCCTCATTGTTAAAAATACTAATTTAAATGTTAGAAATAAAAGTGCATAAATAATTAGGTTCACGCTGAAACATAACTACAAATTGATTTGCTTGAAATTGTAATCAAAAGATACACATATAAATAGTGTAATGTATGTTTTATTCAGTTTGACTTTTAATAAATTTTTTTTTTTTTTTATATATAGTAACAAAGTTGCTTTGAATAATAACAAAGTTTGACTTAAACTATTATTCTACATTTTTTGAGAAACTTAAATTAACTTATGGAAAAAATAGCTTTCATCAATAACAAATAACTTCTTAGAAAATTAATTCTTTCAAAAATTTTTATATCTGTTTTCATAATTTCCTAAAATTGATGTAAGAAATTGAAGTTGGCATACAATACTGAAAATACATATGATTCTTTTTTATTCGAGTGAGAGACAAAAAATAACTTTTCGTCGGGGCCAAGAGGATAAAAGACAATGTGTGCAGTAAAATCGCAGCAGTTTGTAGAAACCAATATAATAAAAACCATATGACAAGTTTCCAAATAAAAAAAAAGATTGCACCACGTAACATTAAAGCAAGTTCAGGTGATTGGGACGCAGGTGGTCACTGCTCTATTCACGACGCGCGAGATGGGGATTCCGATATGCGGAATATCCTATTCGGAAATAGGGATAAGAAAAGAAGAGGCTTTTACAACTCGAATATCGGTTACCATAAGCTTTCCCAGACAGCATTTCGCTCAGACGAACAAGATCAAAATATTAGATGGTACTTGTGTCCTTTCCCTATGGAGGGTGGAGTTTAATCATTTTTTGGGAACTTTGTGCCTTTTTTTTTTGCTATTGATATTATTTTTCTCTTATTGATACTAGCATTAATATCATTCACTAATAGCATGCGCAGTTAAATGATGAAAAAAGGGAATTAATTTCATCTTTCGATTTCAAATCTGTTTTTAAAAGAGGAGAGATTTTCAATATTCATGCTTTCTGACGCAATATGTAGCTTTATTTAAAGATATAAATTCTGATTACGAAATTGTATATTATTAGTATATTCTGCAAAATAGCTTTTGTTAAACTTCAGGAAATTATTTACATTCAGTCAATAGATATTCTGTATAATGCTGAAGAACAAGGCAAATTTTTATAAGGATTTGTGTGGAGTCATTTTGTTTTTTCTTCTTATTAGAATGAAGGTTTACTATATGAATGCACATACTGGGTTTTGAGTAGAAAATACTTTAATCGACAATACTTGAATGATTTAAATATAATCTTAAATTCTATTAAAAATGTGAAAAAAAAGTGGGATTATAATTTTAAAGAATAAAGCATATACATTACCAAAATTATTACAATAAATGTTTTTAACAGAATAAATCACTTTTTTTAACCACTTTATTTAAGTTTAAATTGTAAAGCTCTTATAATAAAGTAAGTTATTATAAATTAATATGTCTTCGATGTGTTTGTTTATTTTTACATTATATTTAAATTACTGTATAAAAATTAAATAAGTGTCCATGATAAATAAAATAATTTGTTAAAGTAGAAACAAAACCTTTAAAAGTATGCGATATCCACGTTGAAAATGCTAAAAGTCTGTTGTGAAATTCATGAATAAAATAAAAATTAAAGTGTTGTATCCTAAATAAAGATTAGAAGAATTTACAAACATTAATTAAAAATATTAGTATACATATTTAGTTTCCACTGTACAAGACAAATAATTTAAGTGATTCATAATATTAAAGTGATAAGAAATAACACGCTAGAGAGATTAAATTGAACTTTATCTTAAGTTTTATTGGATTATGGTGAAATGATTTATTTAAAATCAAATTGTGTGTGTTAAAGTGAGTAATTAATATAATTGTCAACTGGAAATATTTAGACTTTCTTGCAAATTGCACATACGGTTGTGTGTTGGAAGATTTATAAAGACTTTAATGATTATTTACAATAAACTAATATAATCTACAATATCACCGTGGGAAACAAATTTACTTACTGTGTGAAGTCAAAAATAATATAAATAATATAAAATATATAAATATATATATATATAAATATATATATATATATATATATATATATATATATATATATATATATATATATATATATATATATATATATATATATATATATATATATATATATATATATATATATATAAGAATATTATAAAAACTATAACTATTAACTTTTAGATACTTAATTATTAACATTTTATTTTTCAGAAATTATTTATCTTCATTATTCCCAAAAAAATGAAAGCCACACTCTCACTTGATAATTAAAAAATAATCATTGGTTCGATGTTCCTATAAAAATTACACATAAATTAACTTCACAAGTTGCTAAAAGAAATTTGTTAGGCAAAAAGTACGACCAGTGTTAAAATATTGTGTTAATTAAAGTGATTTTACAATTGCCCACAAAAGTTAAATATAAATATTTATAATACATTAATTCTTCATCTTCTCTGGTTTTTATTTAACTTCAAGGGCTAATTTGAATAGAGTCTACAGTCTATAAAGGATTCTGAGGTTCTAAAACCACCCAAATGCTATATGAGTTGAATCTACTAACTGAAATGCAGAGGGTGAATCATTCATCTACTAGTTCAAGATTTTCAGATATAATTTGTGAATCAAAATTTTCTAAATAAGTTTTATCTTTTATTTTTGAAAAATGAAGTAATTATTATTTTTAATGTAAAAAATGGTTTGGCTCTTGGCAAATTTTAAGTAATAATGACAATTTTTGTTCATTTCAGATTTTAGAGTCTGGGCTAATCATAATTCTGAGATTTACATGAAATATAATCTGAGGTTATCTCACTTAAGAAGTATAGGCCCCCATTTTTAATTTTTGCAAAATAAAATTATAAATTAAACATAGTTACAATAGAATTTCTCTTATTATTAACATCATATAATTATTAAAACACACATTTTACTTATCCTGAGTATATTATACAATTTCTAAATTTTTACAAATTAACCAGTATTGCACATAGAAACATATTTTATCTAAAAAGTATACCATACGTAAGGAAATTGAAGAGTTTTCAGAGTAAAATATCCAGCCTGTTAGGAATTAAATGTATCAAGTTCTCTTAATTTGAAATTTAGAGGCAACAAGAATTTAGTCACCTCATTTAAATTTCAAGGATTTATTGATAATTGCTGAATGTTATTTGTTATGCAATATATACAACTTTTTTTCTAAGTTTTCGCATAGATACATGAAATTCAAGAGGCTGTTTTACAATGCCTTTGTTAGAACTGACAGTCACTCTCTTAATATGAAACGTTTAGTTTAGATTTCGAGTTTTCAATGCAGCTTCAAGCATAAAAATACTAAAAATATTTGTATAATCCATTTATATTTATTCAATAATTGATTTTATACAATTGTATTTCAAGAGTTGATAAATTTTAATAATTTTAACTGTAAACTAAATTTAATTTTCATTTATAATTATTGATAATAAAATTTAGAAAAAAAATAACTTACAGAAAAATTTCTAAAATTATTGGCTATTATTCTTATATAAGAGATTAATTATCTTACATAACAGTTATTTTAGTCAGCAAATTAAAGGGATATGTTTTCCATTGCAAATATACCAACTTGATTATTTTATTAATAACTCTGGAGAAAAGTTTCTATCTAAACAGAAACATATTAATCCCTCTGATAGTAATAACTTGCTAAACAAAATGATTTAAAAATAATTTTAGGATCAAAGGATTACATCTATTGATTTCAAGAAAACAATTTTAAAGCAAACATTTCAAAGAATTACTAATTAAATTCTATAAGAAAGTCAACATTTCTAATATTAAATCCCGAAAATGGTAAATAAACTATAAAATCACAAGTATGGTGGTAAACTCTTTAGATCGAATTATTTTGAATTTTTATAATTTTACCATAAAATTTGAATGTGAGTGAATTAATTGATTCATTGAAGGTATGAAATCATGTATCACACTGCGACTGGCCTTGTAATGGACTTGCTTGTTTTAAAATTAATTTTGGTTTATTTGTTTTAAATCAAGTAATTAAATGAAAATAAAATATTAATGTAATATATATATATATATATATATATATATATATATATATATATATATATATATATATATATATATATATATATATATATATATATATATATATATATATATATATATGTATATATAAATATATATATATATATATAAATATATATATATGTATATATATATATATATTTAATTATATATTAGTTATTATTATATTATTAATTATTATTATATATTTTAATACATATAATTAATTAATATATATAATAATATAATATATACACTAAATAATATATATATTAAATTCTGAATAATGCGTTATTGAATTGCTTTAACTTTTATTGAAGTAAAAGAAAAGAAAAATTAATTGCTTTTTTCATTTAATATTCCTTAACTCTATACAAAAACTTCGTCGTTTTTAAGTGAAAATACCACAATTGTCTTCGTCAAGACGAAGCTTTCTTTAATTGAACCGAAACGAGTGTTTTCCCTGAAGGTAATTTAAAAATACATTTTGAAGAGAAATCCCAGTCTAGTGCAGACAACTTTTCAACGAACTGTTTCTGGAAAAAAATCGAAACAACTTTTCTTTCTCTCCCTTTTATCGCTTCTGTTTGCATCATAATGATCTAAACAATGCAATGGTTCCTTTGTGTCTCACAATAACTCCCCATTCATAGCGAAAGACAAAATTCTTGAAATGCCAAAGGGCTGCATTTGCTGTGCAACTCGATAATCAAATGAGTAGATAGGTGCAAAACGAAGTATTGGGGAGCATACAAAACACGCCCGTCATTTAACTGTCAAATTTTACCTGCCGCCCGTATTGTTCTAATGAAGGCATTAGCCCCCTTCCCCACGGAATGATGGGCAAGACCAGGCTCATAAATATTTATATGCACGAAGAGACTATCTTTTACTTCTGGGTTAAATTGATTACGCATTCGACAGCCACCTCCAAGCAGCAAGCCTAATGTGACACACAATGTATGGTGTGTTTAAGTTAATGCTTTCCATAAATTACTCTCAACCACTGTGTCGGACACATTGCAGTTTGTAATACATACCGAGCCTTTAAAGAGCTTCCTTCTAAGAAAGTAATTCCACCTGAGGGCCTGATCTTCACACAATTAATAATGTAATCTAGATAAAAAGTGAAAAAACCAATTTCTGAGTGAAATTATCAGTAAATTCCTATCTACATTATCAAAGTTTCCAAATTATGTAATATGCTTAAAATATGAAAAAGTTTCGATTTTATTTCTATGCCAGGAATATGTAACACTTCATTCATATGCACTCAAAGTACATAGAAAATATTTTTAAATTCTAAATATTTTTCTGTCAAAATGAGGAGCACAGAAAATTCTATAATATATAATAAGTAGAATAGTTTTCAATCAAAAATGTCTAAAATTTCTTAAGTAGTTCACTTAATTTGTAATATTAGTGAGGAATGATAACAAAAATTATAAGCCACAAAATGTAATTTTTTTAAATTATCATTAATAAATTTTGTACTGTAGAATTCATTTTAATTTATAAAATGCATAATTTATGTATTTATACAGTTACAGTATGAAGCAAATATTTTAAGTAATGCTATTTAAAAACTATACATTTTCATTTAATGAATTCTCCATAAAAAGTTCTAAATGCATATATTATGTTCATATTTATTTTCCTGAAAGATGATTCATAAGGATGTTAAACTACTTCAAGGTCTTTCCACTTTAAAAATGTCTATTAAAAGTTAAAAGTTAAATGTATTAAATTAATCAAGTATTTAAGTTAGACATATCTTTTATTAAATGAAAATAATTCTCAAATCTCATAAAGTAAATTCTAATAATAGAACAATCAACACCAATTTATCTCATTAACATTAATTACAGCAAATAAATAATACATGCAATGATAATGAGAAATATTTGAATGAATATTATAATAAAAAGTTCTTTTTAAATACAAAAAAGAATTTCACAATGATGAGCTAAATCAGATTAAAAATCATTGGTATTTCTTATATCATTGGAAAAATATAGTTGATTATATCTTGAAAGATATATATATATATATATATATATATATAATTATTTATTTATATATTAAAAAAATTGTAAATTGTATTAAAAAAATTGTAAAATTTTATCTATTCAAAATAAATTGTTTGAATGGATAAATTTTTACAATTTTCGAATGCTTCTTTGATTATTAAACATTATAAGTTATTTCTGTTTGATATGATTGATTATAAGTTATTTCTGAATGATATGACATAAAATCAGTTTCGCTTGTTTAACTTTTATTTATGAAATTCATTTCAATATTTTAATTATTTTTATATTAATCAGCTAATTTATAGAAAATCTTACAATTTTCGGTTCATTAACTTTCAAGTTGAAAATAAACTAAAATAAATTATTGTATCATCACCATAAGAGTGAGAGAGAAACTGAGGGAGCAGAGTAGAGCAATATTGTTGTGTGTACATTTTTGTGAAACTTTTACATATTTCTTCTAATTAGAGTCGTATACTGTGAAATAATGTCTATAATTATCTTTATAAGGAATATAATCATCTAAAATTTACGCTTACCAAAAGCAGCTTCACTAAAAGTATGAATTTTTGAAGTTGGCGTATGAATACCTTGCAATTAAGTCAAATCTTTCAATAAGAAATAAACTATCAGATTATAAATGATATTATCTTTGATCATGAATGTGAGTATCATGATAAAATATGTTATTGAATATATATTAGTGTTTTTATTAATGATTTGGATCATAAGATTTAAAGGACTGAACAACTGTGTGATATAATACAAATTGCTTAATACGGAAAAAAATATCGCTTAAAATAAAAACAAATAAAATATCGTTTCCATTTCTTTCATTTGTTTTCTATGCCATTTTTCAATATATTTTTACTAGCTATATTTATCAGAATGCAATCCATGAAATTTAAAACATGGCACACTTAAAAGATGTTAGATCTTCAAACAAAATTATTTTTCTTATTATATAATAAAATGTGTTGATTTAAGATACACGCAATAAAAAATACTTGTTAATTGCTTCATATTAAACATTGAAAACTATTTTTTGTTACTTTTTCTTGAGCCGTTAACATGAAGTGTTTAAATCTTTTAAGTATATTGGTCACCTCTCAGAACAATATTCCTTTAACACACTTGAGTGTCAAAAAAAAAAAAGCTCAAAATTTTTTTCTTATTCACATTCTTCAATATCTGGCACTAAGAGCTGTAAAATGCTTTGTGTTAAAGTGATGAAATAAAATCTAAAAAATGCTGGTGTGAAAATAATTGCCAAACACAATCGATTTGAAACGATCTTTAATCGTCAGGAATTGTATCGCTGTGGCATTTATTCCTCACAAGAGAGTCGTTTGGAGAAGTCCCATATTCAGTTTACAATGACAGCAATCTCTTAGGTCTAGCGGAGGAGATTTTTTATTCCCATTTTCTACACATTTGGAGTGGTAATAAAAGAGAGTAATTAACAGCATCATGGTATATGTGCGGTTCAGAATCATTTATTTAGAACCCAGATTCGGGAGACTTTTTTTCGTTATTTCATTTTATTCATTATTTTTTGGGGGAAATGCGAATCACCAGGGAAATTCACCAATTCAAAAACTAGTAATCGCTCTCCTTACCGGAGCATTGGTTATTTACGAGAACACGTGCCGCCTTTCAAATTAGCTATTTTTTTACATTCTTTGGAGATACCCCTGCTTATTTATTTTTGCACTGAGAAGCTGATCCAAATGCTATTTTCTTCTTTGTTTTTTCTTTGCTCTTTTCTTTTAAGCATAAGAGGACTGAGTTCTCTTTTAGCGAAATAGATAATTACAACCAAAGAAAATCGTCCTCGTCCAAGAAGGCTTGGAAGTCAAATAGGTTTTCATTTAATATTCTTAGAGTTAATGGAAAAAAAATCTATAAGAAATTTCAATAAAAAGATTTCGTATCGCAAAAATTTATTCAAATAATTGTCAAACTTAATATTGCATTGTAAGTAGTGGTAAAAATAAAATGGTAGTAAGCATAAAGAATCGAGAGTATAAAAACACGCACACAAATACAATTATTATGTATTAGCAAAACTATATTTAATATGAACGTATTTTGTAGCTTCCACTAAAATATTTACAGAGTATAACAAAAGTAGTGATCTATTTTTTATACACACATAAATTAAAACTTGGCTTACAACATTACTTAAAAATAATTAATAAATACAGTGATTCTTTCAACGCTATTCAAAAATTACTTATTTGATTTCAAACTCATTAATTTTAAATATAGCTAAATATTATAAATTTTTTTAAAGTAACGTAATTGTTTTTTCACAAAATAATCGACAAAGTGCTTTAGTTTCTAAATAATGAAAATAATTCACAGAATAAAATTAATTTTATTCTGTGAATTAAGTGTGAATGGGAACCGAGTATTTTAAAACACGAATTAGAATGTGTGCGCTAACTCCACTGTATCTGTACTACATATTCATTAAAATAAATAACTTTAACGTTATGACACATGTCATATCAAAAGAATGCAAGTGACAAAGTCATTGCATTCAAAACCGGTCTCTCTCTCAACGAATAAAAAGAAAATCATATAAATTTTCCCATTATTTCATTATTTTTCATTATGATATATTTTAAATCAGTCATGCTAATGTATTATTAATTCTTATTATGATAAAAACTAAATACATTGCTAACACGAGTGAAATTTTATAATATTTCGTGTAGAAAATATGTGTAAATTATTAAATAAGGAATAATTTTGTATTACAATAAAATGAAGCACTGATAAATAGGGTCTGCAGAATGAGGTAAAGGATAAGCAATGATTAAATGAAAGCATTAGAAAATAGACATAGAATTGATATTAACATATGTATACAAATAATATTTGTAAATATAATTAAATTAAAATTTAATACAAAAGTGATCCTATTTTTAGTATACTACCTGTTCAACTTTATAACTTCAATATCATTGCATTGAAAATATTGACTTAATGAATCTAGTAAAGGGGGAGGCGTTTGTTTCAATAATAAATGTAATTAAAATATGACTGAACAAATTAATAAATATTAAAACCCTTGTCAGTTGTTTTATTTATGTGTTTTATCGACTTTGTTTGATTAACGAAGTCATATAATTGCTTAAAGCCCAAAGTTATATACAGACCCTATTATAAAAATTCTTATTAAAGTTAGAATAAATTGCTTGGTTTTTGATTCTCAAGAATTCAATAGTTGATTTCCAATTTTATTTCATGCTTGAGTAGGCTATAAACAAAGCTAAAAATTTAAATTTCAGTATCTTATAATGTGTTTGTTAAATTTGTAATTCTAATGGAAATTATATTGATTTTTATATAATTTTTTTCTAAAATAATTATTAGGCTAAAACATATCATATATATATATATATATATATATATATATATATATATATATATAGGTATAGATGCACATTAAGTATAGAAAATTAAAAAAACTTACTTATCGTTATTTTATTATGATGAAAATGATCAATTTTTCTGCCTTATTCAAGTTGAATATATCAAACAATTGTACACTTGTTAATTAATTCGAATAGAGATTACTTGTTGTACAAGGTTATCGTGATGACCTTTTAAATTCTTTATAAAATATATCAATTTCAATCGACAATTAGAAAACTAATATTTATAAAGGCATGACAAATTTTTTGATATAGAAAAGTACATTTTTATAGTTAATTAAGGTTATGCCATTCAATATTTATTTTTAATCCCTTATTTGAGTATATAAATACATTACAGAATAAAAAAAACGCTAAAAGTTTCCACTTAATAAAGAAAATAGTTTAGTTTTTTTTATACAATTGAAGCCAAAAATCTGTTCATATTAGAATGTCAATTTCTTAAAAATGGCACACATTGTGCCATTAGAGAGATGCTAATCAATTGACGTTAGATTTAAACTGCAATGTTCAAGTTGTCATTCGTCGTTCAGAATTGATATTAATGAAGACAATGTTTTCAAGAAAGCAAAACATCCATTATCACAGCTCAGTAAATTTGAAATATTTTAATAGGCATGCGTAAAGAGTATTTCTTTCCTAAATCTTTTAGGTTTTGCAAGAAATATATCCTTTACATATATAGTTAGCTTCAATAATCTCTCTCTGAAAAGTATGCACCACTTCTAGAAAACTGTTTCATAAGGTTACACGTTACACATTTGTGAGAGAAGATAGTCTTGTTTGGCATTTGACATCGTACCCACATTTTAAAATCGCACATCGTACCACGCTTGCAGAAAAAAAAAATCAAGCTGCTTATGACGTCATAGTGACACCAAGAACTGTTGACTCGAAACAAAGCCTGTATTCTAATGACTTAAAATTATTGCAGGTTGCGATGTCAGTGGTGTCAAATTGGATTTCATTGGAAGGCATAATGAAGATATGTTCAATTTTCTGATGAAACCCGGTTGTGTGGTTCTGTGTTGGTGACAGTGATGATCGAGCGTTTGTTATAGAGGTTAGATGAGCACCTGTAACCAATATTTCTTGGATTGGCAGTCGTTATACAGTGATTTATATCTGGAGTCATAGTTTGGAAAGCAATTTGCTCTGACAACAAATGTTCTATTGAGTTTATCCAAAGCTCAATGATTACACATTTGAACACCAATCTGGTGATTCAACGTGTTTTAGTGGCTTTTATGAACAATACTAAAGGGAAGTTTTCCAAAAAGATGACACTCTCAATAATTTCATTATTATTATTTTGCCGGCACTAGATAGTATCAGTTTGTTCTTATGGCCTGCTAGATCACCACATCTTTCTCCATTTGACCTGGATATCATTGGATAACTGCCCCAAAGGCATCCCAAACTAGGATGAACCGTTCTTGTACTTCACTGACAAAGAGCAACAGGTATGGAAATTTAACATCTGGTCACTCGCAATTGCAGCTTACCAGCTTTTCACATTAGAAAGATGACAATTTCATTAAACTGTGATCTTGAAATTTGAATAAATTAATCATGTTATCTAGATAAAAGTATTACAAAAATTTTATCACTCTATAATTCTTTATTTGGTATATACTATGGTTTTTCCCTCATATAGAAAATTATTTTATTAAATAATACCAATTTAGAATACTTCATTACGAATGATTTATTTAGAATTAACACCTATTTTTATTTGCATACATAGGTTGAACAAATCCTTCTACAAATTGAAAAGTATACGTAAAACATCACACACTTTTAATTTTAGACTGATTCTTTATGGAGTAGTAAAAAATCTATAATTTTAAGAAAAGAAACTTCAACTTATCCTTTTTATTTAATTATCAATAATAATTTAAGGTCTTTGGTTTCAATTTCTAGTTTACATTATTTATTTTATATTGGGAAACGAATTTTATTGCTGCATTTCTTAAAAAAATTAGTTAATATAAGACACGCTTCTTAATTACTGAGTATTAAATTACAGTAGGGCATAGTCTAAGTAAAGTTAAATTTATTCTACTGTTAACCAAACATCTTATTCCTTAACACGTTCATCAAAAGTGCTTAATGAGAACTGGAGTTTAACGGCTTGGAAGTAGTAAACTGACCTAAGGATTCAATGACTATCTCCTTTAGGGAAAGTGTTATCTAACTTTAAACATTTTCTTCGCATTTAAATACTGTCTCCTGCAATACTTGCGCTCATTTTAATGAAAATGTCATTTTCGATTCGTAATTAAAAAGTTACTTTCCTAAAAATTAGTTCATGGAAAAAACTAGAAATATTTTTCTATGAGCCAATTAAAGACAAAACGTGCGGAAAACTGTTAAATGAGAAATTTTGAATAAAATTAATTAGCAACAGAGAATTACATGAATCAATTGAAACAATTTACCTATTTCAAATGAAATCGTTTTGTTTAATTTTTAATGCTTATTTAGACATAATGTTGCATAAATTCATGATGTAATTTTAAAATATTTTAAATCAATAATATGCAATATAAATATTTATAATACTTGATCAAATGGGAATATAATTCAAGTCCAAAATAGTAGATCTAACTAAATATTTTCATGAGAAAATATAAAGTGCTTTCTGGAAATAAGATAAATCAGAATTCTATACATTTTATTGATAAGGTTCTCCTTTTTTAAGTTTCAAGCTTTATGGAAGTATAATGTTATTTTCTAATTATTGCTGAAAAATAGGTATTACTGCAAATAATACAATTACGATAATCTTAAAAATAAGTAACATACAATCAAAAATATTTTCTGTCATCACTTGGATATTTATAATGATATCAAAATATAAATATATTAATTATTTCATATATTTTACGGTTTAAGTAATCAAAACATCATAATGAAGAATAATAAATCAAATTGCTTTTATTATCGTAATATTTGACAAATACTTAATAATTTTAAATAAAAATTTTAATATATATTATACGCCTTTTTAATTTACAATTTACCAATTGAATTAAAATTAGATATGTATGATACTACCCAACACACATACACACCGCTTTAAATTTATAGTAAAAGTACTTAAATAATAAGTGCTTTCAATATTAAAGTATACGGAGTTTTCGCTTTTATTAGTTTAAAATCCATTCATTTTTCAAAACGATAGGAACCTTAAAATATAACTTTTATTCGAAAACTTACTTTAAACTTTTAAGTCTTTTTCTTGCAGTTCTTTATTGCTAACCTTTCTTACTTAAAAACCAAGATTATTTTGTTTTCATTGCTTTTGTATCCATAATATTGCATTGTTTTCGAAAATGTTTTCCTTTTTCACGCTAATATTTGTCAATAAAAATATTAAAAATGCGTAGCATTTGAAACACTGTTATTGTTGTTATATATGTTATATATATATATATATATATATATATATATATATATATATATATATATATATATATATATATATATATATATATATATATATATATATATATATATACTACTGGCCATTAAAATTGCTACACCAAGAAGGCGACATGTGCAACAGACGCGAAATTTATACGAAAGGAAGAAGGTGCTGTGATATGCAAATGATTAGCTTTTCAGGGCATTCAGACAAAGCAGGCGCCAGTTGCGACACCTACATTGTGTTTAAATGAGGAAATTGTTCAGACTGTTCCTCATACACAAATTGCATTTGAACGTTGTTGCCTGGTGAAAAGTTGTTGTGATGCCTCGTGTAAGAAGGATAAATGCGTACCATCACGTTTCTGACTTTGATAAAGGTCGAATTGTAGCGTACCGGGATTGCGGTTTATCTTATCGCAGTATTGCTGCTTGCGTCGGTCGAGATCCAATGACTGTTAGTAGAATATGGAATCGATGGATTCAGGACGGTAATACGGAACGCCATGCGGGATCTCAACGGCCACCTATCACTAGCAGCAGAAAAGACAGGCATATTATCCGCATGGCCGTAATGGATCGTGCAACCTCGTCACGAGCCGTGAGTGAAGAAACGTGGTCGTTTGGAAGACAACAAGTGTCTGCACGAACAGTTCGACGACGTTTGCAGCAGCATGGACGCTCAGCTCGGACACCATGGCTGCGGCCTCTCTTGACGGTGCGTCATAGACAAAAGCGCCTTCAATGGTGTGATTAACGACGAACCTGGGCAAACGAGTGGCGAGACGTCATCGTTTCAGATGAAACCAGGTTCTGTGTGCAGCATCATGATTGTCGCATCAGTGTTTGGCGGCATCGTGGTGAACGCACACTGGCAGCGTGCATTCATCATCGTCATACTGGCCCATCACCAGGCGTGATGGTATGAGGTGCCATTGGATACCTCTTGTTTGCCTTGATGGTGCTTTGAACAGTGCACGTTACATTTCTGGTGTGTTACGACCCGTGGCTCTACCCTTTATTCGAGCCCTGCGAAACCCTACGTTTCAGCAGGATAATGCCCGACCGCATGTTGCCGGTATTGTACGGACCTTCCTTGACACGGAACATGTTTGGCGATTGCTCTGTCCAGCACGGTCTCCAGATCTTTCACCAATAGAAAACGTCTGGTCAATGGTTGCCGAGCGACTGGTTCGTCACCAAAAGCCAGTCACTACGGTTGATGAACTGTGGCATCGTGTTGAAGCTGCATGGGCATCTGTACTTGTACATGCAATCCAATCTCTGTTTGACTCAATGCCCAGGTGTATAATTGCTGTTATTACTGCAAGAGGTGGTTGTTCTAGGTACTGATTTCTCACAATCTATCCAGCCAAATTTTTTGAAAATTTAATCACTTGTTATTTCTAGTATAGTATATTTGTGCAATAAATATCATTTTGTTATCTGCATTTCTTAATGGTGTAGCAATTTTAATGGCCAGTAGTGTATATATATATCTAATATTTATAGAGTATATATATATATATATATATATATATATATATATATATATATATATATATATATATATATCAATAGAAGTGTTAGAAAGCATGATATAACATGATAACATGAAGATAAATTATAATTATAAATCACAAAAATCGGAAATAAATAAGGTAAATTGAAAACTATAAACAAGCAACTTGCTTTTAATAATTTTAAAAACTTATGCAATAGACTAAATGTTGAAATTCTTTGTGCAATGGTTTCATAAAAACTTATTGCAATATCCATTATCAAGAAATTAAATTTCATATAAATTGCAACAAATGCATTTATAAAATTTAGAATCAAGGAAATTCTTCTGTCAGAATTTATAGTGATGAATATATTTATTAGTTTTCATTATTCCGCAATTTAAAAATGTATAGATACGTATTAGTGGGTATAAATTATACCTTTGAGTTTTATGAATGAAGAATATTTTCTTAATTATCATGTATACAATGTATTATATCATGATTATAATATATCATAATTCAAAATTTAAGACTAATTTAAACTATTAATAATATTTGAATTGTATAAATTATAATGTTCGAGATACTTAAAAGATGGCAGCACTAATATAAGTCATGCGAAATGTTTGAAGTCCTCTGAAAAATTCTTAGTATTCAAGAAATCTGAGAAAACAAAAAAAATATTTGCATCCAAAACACTGCTAATGCCTAAATAAAATTTTATTGATTAATTCAAAATATTCTGAAGGCATTTTAGTTTGTAATTTCAAATTTTACTTGATCTTGCTAATTTTTATGAAAGTGTCAAGTATTTTAACAAGCAATCATTTTTATTGGCATTATCATCTTTCGTTAAAGATGAGGAAAATATTTTCTTTATCTTTGAAGTAAATTGTGGTAGGCTGACATACTCTTCAGTGTCTCACAAAATAACACAATATAAAAATTGTAAATTCTTACAAATTAATTTCTCTACTTAAAATTTATATTATATTAAGTAGTGGTATACAAGTTTTCAGATTAAATTATGGGCACCTATACTAAAATTGTAAGCATTATTTCTGTCTTAAAGTTCATAGATTCTTTTACAAATTTTTCTAGTATTAACTATACAAAATCTTGTTTATGTAATAAACTTCACATTTTGATGATTTCTTATTGTTTTTAATCCAGTACTGAGGTAATTTAACGATAATAAGAAATAATCGATTTTGTGACAACAAGAAACACTAAAATGTGAATCATTAAAGCTCCTATGACATCATAAAATGAAGCGAGAAGTTTTTATAATTAAATACTGGTCCCTATGTAATAAAAATCATTATTCTTCTTGAAGTGAAAACTTTGTTAATAGCAAATTTAATGATGTTTACAACATAAGATGTGGCTTACTATACTCAATTTTATTAGTTTATGTAACAACGTAATTTTTGAGATTTTTAAGCAAACTTGTCCACTCTAAGTGTAGGTTTTGAATGCTGCACGTATTTTACTTTTCGTGTCGATTTGTTATAAAAAAACCAGTGTCATGTAACTCTTTCATTCGTTTTCTATATTTTAAAAGCCTTTGATTTGGATTGTTACTCTTCTGTGAATTTTTCACATGAAGAATATTTTAACTGTGATCTATAATTTAAGATTAGTAAATTTTAAACCACATCTTATCTTCTAATTTTACATGAGAACTTTTGAAATTTATGTTCCAAATCGAATAAACCAAATTTATGAACTGGATTTTTTTTTACCATTTTATTCAAAAATAAGTGATATTTCTTATTTACGTCAAAGTTGCAAAATTGGAAAGTAATAGAAGAATCTTGTGTAAAAAAAAGTACAATATTTTTTATGCATTGAGGCCAGTTTTAGTGTGCCCCAGCCGCCTTTAGCGAACATGGTGGATCCCCGGTTAACTGGGACTCAATCTCACTCTTTTCCAAATTTGAGAATGACTTCCTCACTAACTAGGCCCCATGACCTCAATTTTGGGATGAGATACAAAAATATATAGGATAACAAAGGTATGAAAATACATAAGATTATGAAATTACAAAAATATGTATGACAGCAAAATCTCAAAAAAATACGTATAATTACAAACTTACAGGATTATATATAATTACAAAAGTATTAAAATACAAAAGCTTACAATTAATGACTTTAAGAAGTACTGCACGCTGTAAAAAAGTGAATTTGAAGAGGGGCTCACATAAATCAGGAGCAGTCTGTTGAAAATAGTCCATCAAAGCAGTCTGAAGCTACTAATTGCATAGTAAAGTCTAAGCACTTCCGCAAAATGAATCAATAGCGAGTTCAAAATTGAACCATGATCAGGTTGGCACCTGAGTTGGCTCTCTCCTTTACACCTCCATGCCACACCAGCGGAAGAACATATAACGTCAATAATATTCCTGGACATGACCCCTACTCATGGAGCTCCAGCAACCCAGTGAGGCAAATTATGGTCTCCCACCCATAAGTGTGTGAAATAGAGAAATATAATATTCAATTAAGTTTTTTACTGTAGAAGTATAATACCTGCATTTTTTTTTCTATTAAATTGAGTCTTATATTTTTCCGTTACATAGAAATACTGGAATCAGACGATTTCATCGCAATTTCTTTTAATAATTTTTAATATTTTACTATTTCTGTGTTGGAAAATTTTTATTATTTTCTCTGAGAATATTTTTATAGTTATTTTACAAGCATAATCAGTTTAAAATTTAACAGTTTCCATTGAAAAATTCATGCCATTCATAATCATTTTATATTCATATTATTTTATTATTTGAAAAAATATTAGCATAAATTAAAACAAAATATCACATGCAGTAAAAAATCTTGTAACAAAATGTACTAAAATATTCAATTGTATCTATATATTTCACAAACAATAGCAATAGCATCACTTTTACTAGAATTGTAAAACAAAACCGTTTTCATTTCCTATAATGATTATGGAAGTTTATTGCTTTATATTTTATTTTTAACTATTAAATATTATACACTGTTTATTTTTCATGATCTTCATTGATAGGAAATTGATTAATAAAACTAATAAATAAATTAATAATTATTTACAATGTCTCTATTAATGATGATCTTAAAATCTCAATAATATCATTGCATTGTTAAAACCCATTTAAATAGTGAAAGATTTAATTACTGACTCAAATATTTATCAATTTTTGATGGTAAAAATTTTCCTTTTATTTTCACATTTTTTAATACAACAGGTTAACGCTTATGAGAATTTCATTTTGCCTACTTTGATTGAATATTCTGTTTGGATTATTCAGATATTCAGAATCACAAGTAATATATATATATATATATATTACTATTATACTTATATATATTTATATATATATATATATATATATATATATATATATATATATATATATATATATATATATATATATATATATATATATATATATATATATATATATATATATATATATATATATATATATATATATATATATATATATATATATATATATATATATATATATATATATATATATATATATATATATATATATATATATATATATATATATATATATATATAACTAGAGCATCATATCACTAATTTGAAGAGATTTACTCTATTTGACGGAATAAAAATTTTACCATATAACCTCACAGTTTTGTTTTCAATTAATCATAAATTTTAAAAAATAATCTTAAAAACGTGTACACTTTTCGTAAATTGAGTATAAGTGCAATAAAGTTTTTAAACAGTCAAAGCAATTTTTTTGTATATAAAATATAAAGTTCATTCTTATATGCCATTTGCACCAACTATTTTTCAAGTAGTTTATAGGGTTTTATTAAAGATGATAATTTTCCTCTCTCATATGTCAAGTGGATTTTAATTTATTTAAATTTTAAGTTTCTTACCAGAAAATGAATGCACTGCATTGCTTATATTCGTCCACTTTTATTGACTGGGAAGGAAACTAAGAATTATTATGACTAAGCCCCATCAAAGTTACTAAATATTAATTATTTTCAGATTTTGATCTTAGATCAAATATATTTATTCAAATTATAAAATTTACAGAAGCCTAACTGCATTATTTTACATGAATTTATTCTTGTGATAGGATTTATTTATCAAAGTACACTATCAGAAAATATTATTTCTCTTATCTTAATATTATTTATTTATTGACTACTTCCATTTCGCTCTTTTCCTTAAAACGATATGTTTATTTTTGATACAAGCTGTTCAATGCAATGTAGTCTACATATTTTAATAAAAGAGTAACTTCAATATTCAATTACTTTTCATAGTTTTTGAATAATGGTGAAAAAACATTTAACTCTAAAACAAGAGTATATTTTGTTTGATTTAAAAAAAAAAAAAAAAAAATATTGAATCATTTCTTCCTTCCTATTCAAATTTTTCTATTAATTAAGAAATCATTTCGTTATTTAATCAAATCACTTCTATACTAAGAATGTCTCCTTATATTCTGAAATTACTAAATATGTGTTGTGAAGATTAAAACTTTTATTATCTCACTTAAGAAATTCCGATCGATATGGATGAAGAAATATTGCTTTTTACACTAAGAAAAATATAATTATCTATATCTCTAATAATATTCACTAATAATAAAATGCACAATTTTTTCTTCATATATTCAACAATTTATACACTATTCTTTTTATAAATTTATCATCTTTTTGAACTCCATCGTAAAATAACAAAACAGAATATCATCATAGATATGTTTTAAAATTATCAGAATAAACATTTTAAACACATATTATTAGCATAATGTTCAGTATATTCGATTGAAAGGTAACATTTCCAGAAATATATAGCAAATATCGTGTTTTTATTCAATTATTTTATCAATTAATTATCCTTCTGCCTTAAATAACTACATAAAAATTGTATTTTTTTAATGTTGCATTTAACACACTTTGCTTTTACCTCATAATTTATTATAACTTCTCATATAATTCAATGAAATTCCTTTTTTATAATTTTGAATCATAAAACTTTATGAGAAATAATAAAAATATCTCTGTGAATTTAAGCTATTACCTTCTTGTTAACTATTCACTTCTAGTATATTTTCATGAGTGTTATGTATTACGCTTTTCCTACAGAGATCCATCTTAAAAAAGATAACAATAATCTTAACAATGCTAACTATAAAATTGCCACCTGCTAAAAATAATGTAATTTATAAAAACCAGAACTTAAATTAACCGAAGTAATATTTATTTGATTCACAACTTTTATACAAG